>SJYV01041547.1:30114-43779 GCA_006410875.1 Neotragus pygmaeus
AGCCGAGGTGCCCCCTGGGCCCAAAGCTGCCCCCGCCCCTCCGCGGGTAACTCCAGCTTCGGGACAAAGGACTTTCTGTGTCGCCGCTTTATCTCCGTTCCCTGTGATAACTGGCCTTTCTCCGGAAGCCCAAATCCTTTCCAGGCCTGAGACCTATCCCGACTTTGAGGTTGACTTTTCTTACTCTTGGATGTCCACCCCAAACCTGGTCTCTAGGACTGACTTTATTCCCCTGCGAGTAGTGGCTTGCACGAAGTCTACAAAGTACAGTTCCAGAGACCTGAATTTTGCCTGCGCGGCCTTTCTGAACCTTGATTTTCTAAATAGTATCTCTCGCCTCATCTCACCTAACTGTATAATGTAGAAAACTGCTTTGAAAAGTAACCGAAGGTATGCCTGACAAATATAGGAATTTTACTTTCTTTTAATTACTGAATCGTGATTGTCATGCGGATATATGACCTTCCTCTGCCCGAGGGGATTAAATATCCTTCCAATACCGCCACTGTCCTTTCACTCCCGCTCTTTTCCCGCATAACCGCGTGGTCGCACTGGAAAGGCGAACTATAGTTCCCAGGATGCCTCGCAAAGCCGCGGAGAACTACAATTCCCAGCGTTCCTCGCTGTGGGGCAGGGTTGAGTCGGAACCACGAAATCAGGCCTGGAAACTACAACTCCCAGGGCGTTCCGGAGCAGGGCAGCTGGACTACGGAAAGCGACTGGCGGAGGCCAGCAATAAGAAACTCTGGGTTCTGGGTGCAAAAACCCAGGGTTAGGAGCCTCAGGCATGCTGCGTCCCAAGGCTTTGACCCAGGTGCTAAGCCAGGCCAACACTGGAGGTGTTCAGAGCACCCTGTGAGTGCGGACCGAGAAGCCGGGTGGCGAGCACTGGCGTGGGACAGCGCGCGACTCTCCGAGGGAGGGCTGGGGAAGGCTCTCTCGGAAGGGAGGAGGTGGCAGAGGGGGCAGCAGCTAGGTGAATATGACGGAGAGCCCCTCTTGAAAAGGAAACCGACGTGCTGGGTGCTCTGGGCACGTCCCAGGACACACTCAGTCCCAGTGGCGGGAATTGGGATGGGTACGGAGGAGTTTGACTCCCTCTTGAGCACGTTGATATCCCTCCTCATTCTTCACCAGGCTGCTGAATAACGAAGGATCTCTGTTGGCCTACTCTGGCTATGGAGATACAGACGCCCGGGTCACCGCGGCCATCGCGAGTAACATCTGGGCGGCCTACGACCGAAACGGAAACCAAGCGTTTAATGAAGACAACCTCAAATTCATCCTCATGGACTGCATGGTATGAAGAAGGGATCCATTCCTCTGATCCTAAGGGGATCCCAAAGGGCAACCTGGACCCCGTCCTGGATGGTTGGAGGGCCAGGGACAGGATGTCTGGAAGATAGTACTAAGAGTTGGTCTGCAGCAGCATTTATGATAGGCAGGACCCTATGCATTGATGAGAAGGGAGTCCTGGAACCGAGGTCTGGCTGGGGTTCTGGTTTTAGCATTGGTGAAATGTTGGGTAAGTAACTTAACCTCTTTGAGCTTTCTGGCCACACCTCCAAGGTGAAAACAATAATCCCCTTCACCACACCATGCACACAGGGTTATTGTGATCAAAGGAGAGGGTGAATATAAACTGTAGAGTGATATGCAGACACAAAGTATTGTCATCTGAGATTAACAGAAATCAGAAGGATGGCAGAGTCTCTAGACCCTGCCATCCATTCACTTTACAGAGAAAGGTCATGAAGTCCAGAAAAAGGAAGTGGCCATTAGACTGTGAACTTCTTGGAAACAGAAACTGGCTCATACATCTTTATATCTGTCCAGTCAACATATTTTTAGGTCCCTGCAGTGTTCTCAGGGCTAGGGGAAAAGTAGGAAAGAGGACAAATAAAAACTGCCACCCTAATGAAGCTTACAGTCTTACGTATGAACTTATTGTAAAATAAGTTCATGAATATGTTTGTAACATATCTATGTACGTTTAAAAAGTAGTATGTTAGGTATTGAAAATGCTAGGGGAGGACTTCCCTGGTGATCCCATGGTTGGGACTCGGTGGTCTCACTGCAGGGGCCCCTGGGTTTGACCCCTGGTCAGGGAACAAAGATCCTGCAAGCCATGTGGTGTTACGAAAAAAATAAAATAAAGTACAAATTAGATGAAAAATGCTATCGAGAAAAAGCAAGGAAGTAAGATAGAGAGGATGTGTGTATCAGAGACAGCGTCGCTGGAAAGGTGACACCTCATCAAAGATCCATCTAAAGGAAGCTGGTAAGCCATCTGGGTTAAGAACATTTCTGATAGAACAGCAAATGCAAAGGCCCTGCGGGAGAATGATGCCTAGTCACGGATAACAAGGTTGAGGTGGCAGGAGTAGCATGAGAATGGGAGAGGTTAGTAGATGATGCCAGAGAGGCAGAGGGTATGACACCTAGTTCCAAGCACATGGTAGATACTTAGTGAAAATTTGCTGAACCAAATTGGAAAGGCCCCAAGAGTGAATTCTCCTGGAAGGATTTCCACTGCAACTCAGCCACCTACCTCTTCCTCACTCCCTCCTTAACCACAGATGCCAGTTCTGTTAATGATTCCTAGGGTCCCTAGCCTAGAGCTGGTGCCATAAGGGCAATAGCTTTCAAATGTCTTGACCACAACCCAGCCGAAAGAAATGTATTTTCAGTCGGAGTCTAGTAAAACAAAAGTTTCATGAAATAGTACTTCCTTTGCTTTATGTGGAGAAGGCAATGGCACCCGACTCCAGTACTCTTGCCTGGAAAACCCCATGGATGGAGGAGCCTGGTAGGCTGCAGTCCATGGGGTCGCTAGGAGTCGGACACGACTGAGTGACTTCACTTCACTTTTCACTTTCATGCATTGGAGAAGGAAATGGCAACCCACTCCAGTGTTCTTGCCCGTAGAATCCCAGCGACGGGGGAGCCTGGTGGGCTGCCGTCTATGGGGTCGCACAGAATCGGACACGACTGAAGCGACTTAGTAGTAGTAGTAGTAGTTGCTATATGCAATACACTTTATTTCTCTTTTAATGCTGATCGACCTTCTTAATTGATCTGGGGCTGGTTAGCCCTGGGGCAAACCTACAGTTTTAAAAATATTATGTTGGGAAATGAGGAGAACTATAAGTTGGGTTGTGTTCTCCCCTTACAGTGTCATTGGGGGTGAAACCATAATAATAACATCACCCATCTGGACAGTCCTTTGTAGACACCAGACTCCTTCCTGTGTATTAGCATCCTCAGCAACTGGAGTGAACTAGGGATTACAGAAAGAAACAAAGCTTCTGGGAGATGGAGTTTTCTCGGGTACCTTGGTTAGTAGGTGACTGTGCTGAGGCTAGAGTGGGCTCAGGACTTCAAGTTCAGGGCTGTGGCTAAAATCCCCCAGTGGAAGCTCCTGCCCTGCCTGGGGCCTGAAAGGAAGATACAGGCCATCTCAAGAGAAGCCCTTGGGGAAAGAAGGGGTTAAAGGATGCAAGCAGATATCACATCCCCTGATGTCACCCCCACCAGGAGGGCCGTGTAGCCATCACGAGAGTGGCCAACCTTCTACTGTGCATGTATGCCAAGGAGACCGTTGGCTTCGGAATGCTCAAGGCCAAGGTGCGTATGTGCCCATTCCTGTACACCCCTGGGCTCAGCCTTCACGCTCCGTCACTGCATCCGCTCCCATCCCCACCATCTTCCCAGAGTCTTTCTCATGTCACCCAGTCAGCGTCTGGGGTGGGCTCACAGGCAGCAGCTAGGGGCTGGGGGCTCAGCGGTAGGAGTAGACCTGAATTTAAGATGCCTCGAGTGGCAGGCCTTCTCTTCCCTTTCCCACAGGCCCAGGCCTTGGTGCAGTATTTGGAGGAGCCTCTCACCCAAGTAGCAGCATCATAATGGGCGTCGGTGGAGCCTGGGATTCAGAAGAGTGAGATGACCATGTGGTGGGGCACGGCCTCCCAGGGAAACCTTCCTGGACTGTCGCAGGGGGTTGGAGTCGGGGGACTTTGTTCTTCCCAAGAATAAACTTCAACTGCTGTCTCATGTCTTGGCTGTTTGCTTGGATGGGGGGAATCGGGAGTGGGGAAGGAGCCGGGATTGCTCATCATGCTCTTCGCGTTCAGCTAGGGTGCCTCCCACACCACCGTGGCCCCCAACCACCCCACGGCTTTTGGCAGAGGTGCCTAGGCTCCCTTGGCCCGTTCAGTGCTGTGACGTCACCAGGCCCCTGCCACTCCGAGACGAATCTTGCCCACCTGCTTGGCAGAACTTGGGAGTGAGCCGAGAGGAACAATGGGCTGGTGGGGGTCGCGCTGGACGAGGAGNGCTCCCTTGGCCCGTTCAGTGCTGTGACGTCACCAGGCCCCTGCCACTCCGAGACGAATCTTGCCCACCTGCTTGGCAGAACTTGGGAGTGAGCCGAGAGGAACAATGGGCTGGTGGGGGTCGCGCTGGACGAGGAGAGAACAGGCTGTGGGAGTTTAGTGTCCTTCAGTCCCAACTTTGGGGGGCCCCTTTTCTACTCTTGGGATTGGGAGTGTGCCCCCTAGTGGCCTACGAGGGCCACCCCTTCCCTCTTCTCTGGGCATTCACAAGCTTACGCATACCCCTCTACAGATCAGGAAGTCCTTTGCACACAGGAAGTATCTGCCCTGAAGCTTCAGGTCCTGGGGAAAGGGTAGAAACAAGAAGTCCTGGCCCAACAGTCAGACCCGTCCCTGCACCTGGCTGTTTCTGCCCCAGCTCCACCCACTATCCAGTGTCCTTAGAGCAAGGCTGGATCTTTCCCCATGCTGTAGGAAGGGACTCATCCCAGGGAAGCCAGTAGGTTGCAAGTCCCAGCTCCACCCAGGTTGAGAAACTGCCCATCCCAGGTCCTGGGCTGTCAGGGAGGGGTAGAAGTTGCTGCATCCAAGATGCCCCTCCCAGAGCTCTGCCCTGCAGTGGGGTGACCCCAGCCCCTCCCCGCACAGCCCTTCCTCTGGTCCCCCCAGTTATCGCTCCTACTAGGCTCCAAGGAATAGCAGAAGGCTGTGTAGTTACTTGCTCCCTGAGGGACTATTTCTCACTCACTAGTGGCTGAGCCCCCCCAGCCACAGGTCCCAGGAGCCTAGCAATGCACATTTAGTCCTCAGCTGGCTCTCCGAAGGTCCTGTCCCTGTCCTAGCTGCCCCCGTTGTCACTCCCTTGAGCCTGCTCACCTGCTTGCAAGAGCCCAGGCTGAGAGCAGACACCCAACCTGTCTAACCTGTCTGACGTCATCATCTCTCCACCCACCTGGGCTCTAGGTCTCCAGCCGCTCACTCTTCCTGTTCTCAGCTTCCTTCCTCTCAGATTCCTTACAGCTCTGCCACCTGCCAGAACTGAGCCTCCCTAGGCCCTGGCTAGCCTAAAGTCGGCCCTCGATCCCCCTCACTGCAGAAGTCTTACTCTCAATGAGAGGAAGGGCGGATCCAGGTGTCTTCAGAGCTGAGGGTTGAGGGCATCGAGCCGACGCATAGACCCATCACCTCTGCCCTCGAAGACACTTGTGCCCTCCATGCGGAGCCGAGATGGGGAACAGAGCCGAGGAAGATTATAACTTTGTCTTCAAGGGTGAGTCGGGGGTCCATAAAGAAAGAGGAATACCTGAGAGAGACCCAGGAAGAGAACAACAGAGCCAGAGGGCCCCTTCCTGTTTTTGAATCAATTAGCAGGGCCGCCCTCCAAGGGCTCATCATTCCTTCAGATCAGAAAGTAAGCTTAAGGAGTGGGGTGGGGGTGGGATCTGTTTACAGGAGCAAGAGTCCTGGAGCTGCCAGAATGCTCGGCGGAAGTAAATAATGTTGCTCGCTCCTTAATGGTGCAAGTCGGGCTCTTCTGCCCGACTCCTAACGGAAGCCCCAGCCCCTAGGAAGAGTTAGCCACTGAAGCGCAAGAGATGGAGGTGAGACTTCAGACAGGATTCCCTCCTGAGAAGGAGGGACGAGCAGACTTAAGAGAAACAAAGTCACCTTTCCGGGCAGCTGTACAGGAAAGGAGAGATAGGAAGATCTATACCATACAGGGCTGGAGGAAGACACAGGAAAGATATTATGAATCGGGACCAGGGTCTAATAGAATCTGGAGAACTCCCAGCACCGTAGCCTTGTCAGTCTGTCCCTCGGCAGACCCCGTGGGCTCACATACCAGGAACTGGGTTGAACTAGGCTATCCCTGGAAGCTTGCATGTATCTTTCCAGCTCCTTTATCTCGCCCCTGTGTTTAGCCAGTCTTGTGTTCCCTACCCCCACCTCCGCACCTCCTTCAGGGCAGGGTGGACTGGCATCGCTGTGATTCCCTGTCCAGCCACTCCACCCTCCCAGCCTCAACCCCACCCTCCCCTGAGCCGGGACTCTCAGGAGACCAGGGCTTGGGAAACCTGTACTCCCAGCATTTTTCCGGGAAGGGAGACGGGGTAAGGGGTCACAGTAGCCTGGGGCAATACTGAGTTCAGATCTCAGCCCCGCCACTTAGGAGTTATTGCAATTTAGGTCACTAGAAGCAGACCCGGAGAAGTTGGGATGTGAGATGTTTACTGTGNAAGGGAGACGGGGTAAGGGGTCACAGTAGCCTGGGGCAATACTGAGTTCAGATCTCAGCCCCGCCACTTAGGAGTTATTGCAATTTAGGTCACTAGAAGCAGACCCGGAGAAGTTGGGATGTGAGATGTTTACTGTGGCTCAACAGCAGTGAAAGGAAGAGGAAGGACACAGGATCGGGCAGAGGGAGAAGTCACACTGCAAGGCAGGAACACAAAGCCTCGACCACAGGCGAGCAGCTCTGGGTTTCCCCTCTCCTTGCTTGCACACTGGGCGCGGCTGCCCAGGGAGAGGCATGAGCCCAGGTGAGGCTGCCTCGACGTCAGAAGCAGATGCTGAAGGAGCAACAGCTGAAGGCTGGGTGCTGCCTGCACTCCCTACGGCGGGGGGCAAGGCCTAACTGGAAGGCTCCTGTGGGAGTAAGTCCTCCCTGGAAGGCTCATGTGGGCAGCACAGCTCACGTTTACCACACTGGCTGCATTATCCTGTGCAAGTCACTGAACGCCCATCCCCTATAAACATGGGGTGATCCTAATAGTGGTACTTGCCTTACGGCATTGTTGTGAGGATTAAATGAGTTCAGATGTTCAGGAGGGTACCGGGATACTGGAGGGGCTCAATAAACGTTAACCATTAGTATCTCCATTTTTCAGACGAGGATGAGACGCAGAACAAATAGTTTTCAAAAGATCGCACAGTCAGTACTCAGAGCCCTGGCTCAGAGTCCACCTCGTGGGAGGGATGAGATGGGGATGAGGTTCCCAACAGCAGAGACACACACACACACACACACTCCTGTTCATAAATCCTCTTACCGACACACATCCATACAGCTCCCAGCTCTTCCCTATCCTACACAAATAAGGAATTTTTGAAGTTGGAGTGAGCCTTTGTAGATTTTATAAACAGGGAAACTGGGACCCAGAAAAGATGAGCCACTTGTTCAGGGTCACATAGCTAGTCAGAGACTGAGTGGGGACCAGCCAGATTATGCGGTGCCCAGTCCTGGGGCACCAGCCCGCCTTTCCAGAACCACCCTGGGTAGCTCCAGGCCAGTGGATTATGGGTTATATTTAACATCAGCCCCTATACTTTAATGCCAGCCCCTAGCTCACTCACAGTGGGTAAGGCTGGGCCCTGGATCCTGCCCTTCAACCCAAAGGCTCTTCATGGCCCCTCTGGTGTATCCTTGTCCATGAAAACCTAAAGGTAAAAGCGCCAGCCCACCAACAACAATGGCCTTCCCAGGTGGCTCAGTGGGTAAAGAATCCACCTGCAATGTAGGAGACCCAGGAGACTCAGGTTCGATCCTTGAGTCAGGAAGACCCCCTGGAGGAGGGCATGGCTACCCACTCTAGTATTCTTGCCTGGAGAATCTCAAGGACAGCGGAGCCTGGCAAGCTACAGTCTATGGGGTCACAAAGAGTCGAAAACGACTGAGTGACTAACACTTTCACTTTTCACCAGCAACAATAATGACAGTAACAGTTTTGCATACTCACTATATCCTGGGCAATATCTTGTTTACTTCTTGCAACAACTTACAGATAAAATTGTTATTCCCATTTTTTTAATAAGAAAGAGAATAATAGGTTGCTGAAGGCATGCATAACTGGTCCCAGTTCCATGGTCTTAAGCACGCAAGACTGCCCCTTCTTGGGGATAACAGGATCCTAATTTCTTGCACACATACCCCCATACCTTTCCCCCACCCACAGATGTGTCAGCTGCCAAACTTTCTCCTCACCCATATTGCTACTCCCAGCTCGGCTCCCCTCGCAAACACACACAAACTGCCCACTTCTCCTTCCAGCTTATATACATAGAAACACAAACGTGTTCTCATATCCTCTTGCCCAGAAATGTGCACCCTCCCCACAGACCCCCTACCCTCCGTTACGTCACAACCCTTGAATGCCACTATCCACAAACATCCCATAGACATCACTCCCTCACCAAATTCATGGGCTGATTCTGCCACCATGTTGCAACAGGCCAGGCCTAGAACCCTCGAAGCCCCTCAGCCTGTTTCAGACTCTCATTCCTTCTGCCCCAGGGTGGGTGCATCATGTGGAGTTGGAGAGCCTTGTCTCTGCCAGGCTTCCTGTGGCACTAGTGGTAAAGAACCCACCTGCCAATGCAGGAGACTGAAGAGACGCAGGTTACAGCCCTGGATCGGGAAGATCCCCTGGAGGAAGACACCGCGACCCACTCCAGTGTTCTTGCGTGGAAAATCCAATGGACAGAGGAGCCTGGCCGTCTACAGCCCATAGGGTGGCAAAGAGTGGGGCGCGACTGAGCGTGCGTGCGTGACCTGGCTCCCTCCTCAGTTTTCTGAGCTACCCATCTTTTCTGATGGGCAGACCCTCCAAGTTCAGTCCTTATCTCTCCACTCCTTCAGTGGTGCTGATCGGCGAGTCAGGAGTGGGGAAGACCAACCTGCTGTCCCGATTCACTCGCAATGAGTTCAGCCACGACAGCCGCACTACCATCGGGGTTGAGTTCTCCACCCGCACTGTCATGCTGGGCACCGCCGCTGTCAAGGCTCAGATCTGGGACACGGCTGGCCTGGAGCGGTACCGAGCCATCACGTCGGCGTGAGCCCCGGGCTGGGGGTGTACTGGGGTGCTGGGGTGCTGGGGAAGTCAGGGTGTACCATTGGAGGAGGAGTGGAGGAGGAGGAGGCAAGGAAACTCAGCCGGGAGTTCCCTGAATGGGACCGTGGGGCCACCACGGCTTAGNGCCCCGGGCTGGGGGTGTACTGGGGTGCTGGGGTGCTGGGGAAGTCAGGGTGTACCATTGGAGGAGGAGTGGAGGAGGAGGAGGCAAGGAAACTCAGCCGGGAGTTCCCTGAATGGGACCGTGGGGCCACCACGGCTTAGGGGAGAAGACACAAGTACTCTGAGCTACGAACAGTCTGAGACAGGAAGCGGTGATACTGACTGCTGGCGCCAAAGACAGGAGTCATTACCACCGCTTACTTGTCTTTACTATGTGCCAGGGAAGGTACAGACACTTTACATTGGGCATGTTATGTAATCCTCCAAATACCACAGGAATGAGGTGCTATCATTAATCCCTCTTTAGATAAGAAGTTTGTGTTTCAAGCAGGTGAAATTGGGGTGCAGCTGTGATGGGGACATATTCTAGGATCGAGAGCACCCCCCCGGCCCACTTCTGCAGAGCTTTGTACTTGGCAACCTTCACTATCTAACTGCAAGTTGAAAGGCTGGACCCCATGACCACCCTTTACAAAACTCAGAGGACACAGAGGAACATAAGCCTGTTGATATTGGACACAGAGGGTCTCCCAGTCAGTGTCAGGTCAAAGATGGTGTGTGTGTGGGGGGGTGTGGGTGGTGGTGGGGGGCTGCAGGAAGCAGGAGTCAGGGCCTTTGTAGATTTGTTTATGCATATTCATCACTCTTGGACTGGTCACTTGACTCTTACAAGCCTCAGTACAAAGGGAATAATTATATACCACCAGTCTGGCTTCCCTGGTGGCTTAGAGGGTAAAGTGTCCACCTGCAATGCGGGAGACCTGGCTTCAATACCTGAGTCGGGAAGATCCCCTGGAGAAGGAAATGGCAACCCACTCCAGTACTCTTGCCTGGAAAATCCCATGGACGGAGGAGCCTGGGAGGCTGCAGTCCATGGGGTCGCTAAGAGTCAGACACGACTGAGTGACTGACTTCACTTTCACTTTCTTTCAGTCTGAAGAAGCGCTATCAAACTTCCAAGAGTGAGACTGGATGCTTAGTAAGGNAAATCCCATGGACGGAGGAGCCTGGGAGGCTGCAGTCCATGGGGTCGCTAAGAGTCAGACACGACTGAGTGACTGACTTCACTTTCACTTTCTTTCAGTCTGAAGAAGCGCTATCAAACTTCCAAGAGTGAGACTGGATGCTTAGTAAGGGTGCCTCAGATGATCAGGGAGATTCAACTAATTCTAGAAAGATAGCCACGAGAGAGAAGTGCTGGGGGTCAAGGAGCTATGTGAGGGAGATTTTGGGTGTTGGGCATCCAGGAATCTAGTTTAACCAGAGCCCTGGTATACATCCCTGGATAGCTGTGGCTAACATCAGAACAAAGACCAGAGGCAGCAGAGGGGTTAGGAGGGAGGAGGGAGCCTGTGGTTTTGGAGGAGGGAAGTGAGTCTTCAGAGACTCCAAGACCAGTATCATTGGAGGGCGTTCAGCATCAGACACGGGAGCTCTGGGCTGCCCTGTGTGCTTTGGGTCTCTGGACTATAGCCTTCATGTTTCCCTGTCTCTGGTGCTCATCTCTGGCTTTTGGCTTAAGAGCTCTGCTCTGAGGTTGGGCTTGGTGGCCCTGACCTTGCCTCTGTCCACCCCACTAACCCCCTATCCAGGTACTATCGTGGTGCTG
The DNA here is from genome assembly GCA_006410875.1 of Neotragus pygmaeus. Lineage (NCBI taxonomy): Eukaryota > Metazoa > Chordata > Mammalia > Artiodactyla > Bovidae > Neotragus > Neotragus pygmaeus. The sequence goes on from SJYV01041547.1 coordinate 41,073, forward strand.
TGGGGGCCCTCCTGGTGTTTGACCTAACCAAGCACCAGACTTACACCGTGGTGGAGCGCTGGCTGAAGGAGCTCTACGACCATGCTGAGGCCACAATCGTCGTCATGCTCGTCGGTAACAAAAGTGACCTCAGCCAGTCCCGGGAGGTGCCCACTGAGGAAGCCCGCATGTTTGCTGGTGAGAGTCCACAACAACCCAGCCGGACCCTCCGGCTGCTCTGCCAATGCTCAGCCCCCGCTCCCACTGTAGGGCTCTGGCCTGGACTTCCTCCCCAGGGTCCCCCTACCTCCATTCTGTCTGCCTCAGAATCTCCTCGCCATTCCCCTCAGTGACCCTGTGTCCCTCGGCATGTCCCACCCCATTTGCCCTGTCTTTACGGGCAATTGTTCATAGCTGGTTTCAAGGCAGCCCACACTGCCATGCTCAGAGATCCCAAGTGTGGAGACGGGCTTCCTTTGACTGTCTCCTGTCACACTTTGCCCAGGAGCTTTCTGGGGTTTCGAGGCAGCAGGATACAGGGGTTAAGGGTGTAGGCTGTGGGGTCCCATGGTAGCCCACGTCTCTTGGTGAGTGACTAGATGTGGGACACAAAGCAAGTTCTTTGTTGGTTCTCTGTTTCTGGGCTACAGTTTCCTCTTCCGAAAGAGAGGAATACTATTCAGACCTACCTTCCAGCTTGTTTGTAGGTTTAAATGAGCCACACATGCCAAGGGTTTAGTGCATAATGAACGTACATGGTAAAACATGAAGTAAATATTATCGTCTTGACCCTTCACAACTAATGGTGTGCTTCCTCTCTGTCAGAAAACAATGGGCTGCTCTTCTTGGAGACCTCGGCCCTGGATTCCACCAATGTCGAGCTGGCCTTTGAGACTGTCCTCAGAGGTAGAGCCCCTGCCTCCATTCGACAGGCACCACCATCCCACCCCTGAGGCTTCCACGGGCAGCGGGAGGAACGCAGGCACCCAGCCCTCGCCCGCCCCAGCTGATTCCTCCTCATCCCCTCTGTGGGCCCCCCCAGCCTCCTCAGAGTCTCCCTCATACACCCCCACCCCTGTCAGCTGGAGCTTAGGGAAAGAACCAGAAGGCCACACTCCCAGGGAGCTGAGTCTTAGTCCCACTCCACCCACGTAAGTAGACGGGACCCAGGTGCCCAAACTCCTCTTCCTTCCAGCAAAACCCCCAGTGTTCCGAGAGGGGCACGCAGAGTGTGTTGGGGAGGGTGGGCTCCTAATCTTCGTCTGCCCTGATCACCGCCCTCTGCCCTCACAGAGATCTTCGCTAAGGTGTCCAAGCAGAGGCAGAACAACACCCGGACCAATGCTGTCACCCTGGGCAGTGGCCCGGCTGGGCAGGAGCTGGGTCCTGGGGAGAAGAGGGCCTGTTGCATCAGCCTCTGACCTGCCCCCACTGGGTTCCGGTGCCCCCTATCCCTGCCCAGCTCCAGGAGCTTTCTCTGCCCTGTTGGTCCAGATGTCAGAGGGGCCAGTCCCTGTCCACAGCCCTGCAGAGCACTAAGGTCTTCATGTGCCTCTCCCCACCCCCAGATCTCTATTATCGGTCCCCCCCTTACAGACTACAGCCCTCCAATAAAGCTGTGTTTTATATCAAGCCTGACCATCCTGCTGCCTCCCCTTCATCTCTGGGCCCTCCTCTGAGTCCTTCCCCTTCCCCTCCCCTCATCCCCCCCACCGTATCCACTGCCCCCCAGGGCCAGCTGTCTCTGGAGTCTTGTGGTCTGGGGACAGTGCCAAGGGGGTGGGAGGTGCCCGCCCTTCCCTCTGCCAGCCCCCAGGGCAGGTGGAAGAGGGAGCACAGCATGGAAGAGAGGGGGTATCTGGAAGGAGAGACAAAGGAAACCATCAGCGGGTACCATCTGGTGCCCTGGGCCCTGGTGCCAAGAGCTGAGGTCACTCCAATGCCAGGGGTGAGGGGAGGAGGCAGGGGGGATGTTTAAGAAAAGGGGAGTCAGGGCCAGCCCAGGCTGTGTGTGCTGGCAAAGGGATTTTAAGCCTGGGAGGTGGAAGGCCTAAGTCTTCCATCCAGGTTTCTGCTTGACCCTGAAGAGAAGATGTGGTGTGTAGGGATGGATTGAATCTGGTGCGGATTGATGGGAGGGTCGAGCTCTCAGCTGGGCCCTTTCCCGTCAAGTCCAGAAGCTGGCTTTCCAAGCAAGGTCTATGGCCCTGTCTCGTCCTCCCCTGTTCTGCAAGGTAGGGTTGAATGAGGCCTCCTGGTGCCCCAAGGAATAGGAGGAGGTAAATGGAGAGAAAAGCGGGGTTGAGTACTTGGAGACCCAAGTAGGAAGCTGGGGAGAGCAGACATCCACTTCATGCAAGGTAAGCAAGGTCATCCAGAATGCCACTAGAGAAAACCCCACTCACCCTTAGGTGGTTCCGACCAACGTGCCAAGAAAGAAGCCTGAGCCTTAAGTAATAATACTTTTAATAAAATTAAGTTCTTAATAGCACATTTAATACATTAACCCTCCCCCTTCTTGGTTTCTCTGCATTTTGTGCAACATCACTTTGACTTTGATTATTCATGGGTCCGTTTTGTTTCCCGCCTTTATTTTGTTTTTGAAATGGTTTTCCTGGTGGATTTGTAACGTGTCTTCACTAGATGCCTCAAATTAAGTCTGACCACAATCCTACTCTACTTTCTACAGTGGAGAGACCATTCCCCTGCCCCAGGGCTGTCTCCCCCC
>SJYV01041554.1:0-12145 GCA_006410875.1 Neotragus pygmaeus
CCTGCAGCCCCCAGGTCCGCCCCGCGGGCTGAGCCCTGGTCCTCTAACTTTGACTTGCTTGGGGCTGGGGTCTCCCATCTCTTCCCAGTCCTCTCTAACAGGGACCACTCCCCGGGACGCATACTCCCCCGGATGCAGCGATAGGCTTAGGGAAAGCCACTCAGATCCTCTGACCCTTTCGCCGGCCCGGGTGCGGGGGAAGCACGTGCTCTTTTCCACTCACGCAGCCAGTGGTGTCGACCGTGCCCGCTGGAAGCTGCCCTCGCTCTGCCCAGCGGAGCCCAACATCCTGAGGTCGCCACGGTGCAAGGAAAGCTGAGAGACATCGAAGACCTGAACCAGTGACAGCTCTGTGCCCCTCGTTCAAGCTGTGCTTGGACCCAGCTCTGCTCTTGGTGTTTCTGTTCTGAGAGCCAATAAATGCCTCTTTAAGGATTAAACGCCTGTTTGAGATGGCTTTTCCTAAATCTTGTCCTGAAAAGTCCTAATACCGAGGGTTTACCCTTTTCTCCCTTCTTTCTGTTTCCTTACTTTCAACTGTCAACAAATTAATGTTTGTAGTGTGCCTGTGCTTACAAGACACGAGTCCATTTTCCAATACCTGTTTATTCTTGCATTTACAGTACATAAATAAAAATGTCATTTGGATATAAACATAATTTTAAAACTGAAGTAGAGTTGATTTATAATATATTAGTTTCAGATGTACAATATAGTGATTCAAAAAGTTTATATGTTGTACTCCATTTAAAGTTTTTATAAAATACTATATTCCCTGCACTGTAGTATATATCCTGTAGTTCATTTATTTTATACAGAGTAGTTTGTACCTTTTAATACCTTACCCCTATCTTGCCCCCTGCCCCGACTCTATCCTAGGTAACCACTAATTTTTCTCTGTGAGTCTGTTTCTATGAACATAATTTTTAAATGAAGTTTTTACATAAATTAAAAACATGAAATATCTTAAAAATCTTTTATTTCTCCTCCTAAATATCAGTTTCTCAAGAGCAACCAGGAGGTCTACAATCTAAAGTAGTTAGTTTTTTCATTAAGGCAGAAATTGATTAGAGCTTTGGGGTTTGTGAGGGAGACTGGCCATCTGTCTAGGATTCATGCCGTCATGGCTTAGATGAGTGTAGAGGTTTTTCTCAAAGAAGACATATTCCCTTGAGAATATCAGAATATCATACATTTATTTAAGGTAAGGTCAAGACATAAATATCTTGGGAAATGTAACGCTGTGTACAAATCAATATGTTTTAAAATGTTATTTTAGTTGATAGGAGAAACTAACTTTTCTTAAAATTATACATCTTATTTTTAATTCATTATATAGTCTCCTTGTTAATGTTCAGATAAGAAATTTATTACATGCTATTTTCTCAACCAGAGAACTTCTTAGGTGATAAATTGTTGACAATGTCAATGATAAAATAAATTAACTTGATCCCAGAAGACAGTACCATGCTCATAACGTTGCTCTCCCAATGCTATTGACTAACTAACAATTTTTGGAGACTGTCTTCTGATTGGTTAAGGATTGGGCTCTTGGCTGCTGGAAGCAATTCTGCTTACGTAGAACTAGCTACCAAAGATGTTTTGGCTACAGCAAAGAGTTTGGGAGGTTTGCTTTTTATTATTTGAGGCTGCTCTATCCATGAGAGAAAGGTATTTTGCAAGTAATGTTTGGAGCCATGAACAAACATTGGAGTTAAGTGCTACTCTTTTTGCTGATTTATTTCAGCAGGTGTTGACCAAGACAGTTTCCACCTGATGGCTCCTTCCCTCCCCACATGGCCCCTGATTTTCACTCTGTTCTTCAAGTAGCCTGGGAGCAGCTGGAATAGGGCCAAGTAAGTAAAACCACCATCACCACTCAGTCCCTCTCCCAGCTCCTCCCATTCAATGAGAGTGACTTTGCTCTAAACTCTGTTTTTATGTATAGAGTTTTTTTTTTTTTTTNATGGCCCCTGATTTTCACTCTGTTCTTCAAGTAGCCTGGGAGCAGCTGGAATAGGGCCAAGTAAGTAAAACCACCATCACCACTCAGTCCCTCTCCCAGCTCCTCCCATTCAATGAGAGTGACTTTGCTCTAAACTCTGTTTTTATGTATAGAGTTTTTTTTTTTTTTTGAAAGGTTTTCACTCATTCAGCAACTGTCTCTTGAAAACCAATGATCTCCCAAGCATCAAGCTTGGAGACATTGTGATACTACCTAAACAAAAAACTCAAATTACCCTATCTTTATGTCAGGGGGGAGGGGCATGAGGGTACAAACAACACACAATTAACAAGAGAATAAATAAAATAATACGGACAGGAGTATGATAAAGAGAATAATGTGATCATGTGATGGAAGGTGGCTGGAGAAGTCAGCATCGTTTGAAAAGGTGGTGAGGAAATGCCTTGCAGAGACGGTGATTCTTGGAGTGCTGTATTTGTGTCACTAGAAGATTTAAAAAAGAATTGTGACAAAGCCCAGTTTAAAAAAAATAATTTTTGTATGTTTGGTAGAAGGAGACAGAGAGTTAAAGCAAAAGGACCATTGGGAAGCCATTGGGATCATCCCATGAACACTGGTTTGCATATGAGAGATGAAGTAAAGAAAGGAATCAAGGATGACTCNTCATTTTCTTCTCCAGTGCATGAAAGTGAAAAGTAAAAGTGAAGTCACTCAGTGAGGCTCCCTTTAATTCTCAGCTTCATGATTGCTCAGAACACTTCTGTACAGAATAATATTTTGAAATATCAATTGAGATCTCTACCAACAGCACCCTTACTCCATTTCTTTGGTCCTTGTTCCATTCAGGTAGAACTCAGAGACACACAAGGGCAATTCTTGGCTTTTGATTTGTAAAAGCCCAGCCCTTGAAGTCGGAAAGAACAGGCATGATATTGGTTGATTTGGGAGGCCACTGATGAATCAAAACAAGTCTCCAATTTGAGACCAGACTAAGATCCCCTAGGTTTGAGGGCAAGGATAGGGCAAGTAGTACTTGTAGGAAAAACCAGAAGATGGTAACTGGCTCTCTGTGGGATCCTGAAAAAGGAAGCCTCCTGGAGGAGAAGTGGGAAAAAGACTTTGAGAACCGTTAAAAAAAAAAAAGAAAGAAAGAAAGAAAGAAAAATTGTTTAAACATAGTAACTCAACTATACTTCAATAAAATATATATATTAAGAAAAAATATTAATTTAACAACAGTCACTCTATCCAAAGCCCTGATTCCTAGCCAGTGTGTGCACTTGGTCCTTTAACTATGACATCTCAAGATCACTTATGAGACAGGTACCATTAACCCAGTTCAGAGGTTTTGCAGCCCTGCTCACACTCAGCAGAGCAGTCACAAAGTTGGGACTGGGAGCTGGAGGTCACCTGAAGGATGGGCTGTGAGGGAGGTCTCCGTGCTCATCTAAATTCCTATGCCTGCTCTCCCATCCCTTTCATGTCTCCTTCCTCCCCTCATGTCTTTTGGAGCCTCTAGCCCTAGTTTTCGGGAAGTGGCACTGGACAGCCATTGCGTTATTCATGCAGGAGTCAGTATCACTCTCTGAAATGCTCGTCCATCCTTAAGCAGTGCAAGAATCTTTTCTGTCAGGCTGTTTCCCCGGGCCTCCTCTGCCTCTCATTAATTTTAGTAGGGGCTGCCTGTCTTTCTTCTCTCTTGTTCAGTGCCCTTCTAATCTATTTTTCCACCCGGGCCTTCTCCCTGACACAATTTGATTTCCAGGCTGCTAGCGGGCTTCTTTCTGGCTTTGATTTATGTGCGCCGTGCCTGTGCTACATGTCTTTGCCGAACGGATGTGTCTTCGCTACCTTTTTACAGTCCCTTTAAAGACCCATCGATGCTTGGCAGAACGTCGCGGAAATAATACAGAATAAAAGACAGTTCTGGGGAGCCTGGTGTCTCTGGCTTGATGTTGGAATGAGGGAAGATTTAGAACTCCTCAGGGTACAGGGAAAGAAAAGTGAAGGGCAGATTTTCAGCTGCCTAAGGAGCAGTTTTTGAACTTCTTTTATTTTATTGATTTCGGGCCCTTCGAAAATAGGCATGAACTGACATGGTTCAGAGTACAATGTGAAAGATCTGGGGCTTAGTTTCAGCGGATATTCCTCTGGCACCTGACTGATTCCCTGCTCTAGCTTTTCTCCCTCATTCTCCCCCAATTTGTTCATCCTCCCCACCCCCAAAAAAGTCATGGGAGGATCAAGCACCCGCACACCAGACACATTTCAGACATTCATCATTTCACACAGCTGCAGATGGTTTTCAGTGCCCCAGCTTTATATTTTATTTATAATCCACCAGTCATTATCCAAATGCCTTTTGCAAACCTAAAACTTCTTCATAGAGATCCATGCCCCAAGCTGGGTGAAAATTAATTTAGAAACGAAGTGGGATGGGGAGCATGGATGAAATGAGCTTCCTTTATCCCCATTTAATTTAGTACAAATTCTTGAGTTTGCTCTGATGCCTTAACCCAATGAACTCAGTAACTTCAGGTAAAAGTTATGGAAAAGTGGTACAAACATACGAAGAGGATGTATGGATGATGTTTTGAGTGAGCTTGCCAAGTTAAAGGGTTCTATTAGTCGACTTGATAGAGACCTTTTGGATGCTAAGATTCACTTAGGAGGGGCACGTTGAATGTTTGCTCCATTGAATGGCGCAACAGAAAGAGCCACGCAGCTCAACACTGTTCCGGTCCCTGAACAGAGCATTGCAGGGGCAGGAACCACTGGTTCCTGTCTTTCCCACCTTCTGCAACTGCATCACACCTCCCAATAATTAGTCCTGCAACAGCAGAGGAGGTTAAGAGGAGTCAGTACTTTAAAAAGAAAGGAAGAGCAGTGGATATCCTGGCACGGAACAGGTTAACCTCCGGTCAGATGGAACTTTCCACAGTGCAGAGTGGTCTACTGCCGGAAGATCCCAGATCGCTTCAGCAGCAGTGATTTAATCGGGTGTTTAAGGGGCGGGAGGATGGAGGCAGGTTTGCTTGACTGGAAGTGGAGCATCTCCCTGGGCCCCTCTATTTCTCCACCTCCTGAGTGGTGATAATAGCGCCACCTACATCACAAGCGGGTGAATACATGTGAAAAACTTAGACCCCTGTCTGGCATCTGCCTATGCCCTGTACCTCTTTGCTGTTGTCACTTTCCATGATACACATGTAATGTATGCGTGTACATATATGTGTAATATGAGCTGGCACAACTCAATGCTTGGCTGCTATTTATTTATTTTCAACAAAAATTTACTGAGGTAAAAGGACAAGGTTATAAGGACATAAACCAAAAAGATTCTAGTTCAGTTGTCCACGTGCTCATGGCATGAGGGGGGGGACATGAACTTAGAGACAACAATTTGCATATGATAATAGTACAGACTTAAGTGGATACTTATGCAAATATGAGGGAGCCTATAGAAAGATCTACATACATTTGAGAGGTTGTTAAGGAGGATTTCCTGGAGAAGGGAGCCTATGAACTAAGCCTTAAAGATGAAGAATCAAAGCCCCAAAGAAGAGGAGCGGCTATGAAGCCACATGATCGAATAGCAGAAGATGCAGAAAGAAAAACCCTACAATTGCAGAGCCTACAAAAGGTGTGGGAGGGCCAGCAGGTATAGCTAATTCCTCTGGGGTTTTTGCAGGGAGATTGGGTCCTTACAGAGTAAAAATCTCAAGAGGATGGATGTGAGCCAGCCCCCCATTTGGCAGCGTTCTGAGTCTGCGTCCGTCCATATGGTAAGCCCTGTGCAGAGCCGAGCGGCTCTAAGGCTCTTGGTCTCTTTTTTTAATTGACATGTAACATTATATTCATTTTAAATGTACAACATAATGGTTCAGTGTTTGTATATACTGCAAAAGGATCACCACAATAAGTCTAGTTAACATCCATCACCACAAATAGTTCCAGTTTTTTCTTGTGATGAGAACTTTGAGATTTACTCTCTTAGCAACTTTCAAATATATAATATATTATTGCTAACTATACTCACCATGCTGCAGATTACACCCCCATGACTTATTTAGCTTATAACTGGAAGTTTGTGCAGTTTGATCACCTGTACCCATTTCACCCGCCCTTCAATCTCTGCCTCTGTAACCATCGATCTGCTCTTTGTGAGTTCATTTTTTGTTTTTTAAGATTTCAAATGTAAGTGAGATCGTAAGCACTTGTCCTTTTCTGTCTGACTTATTTCACTTAGCAGAATGCCCTCAAGCTCCTTCCATGTGGTTGCGAATGGCAAGGTTTCCCACGTTTATGGCCAAGTAACATTCCATTACAGGTATGCACCATATTTTCTTTATCCATTTATCCGCTGATGGACACTTAGGTTGTCTCCATGTTTTGGATATTGTGAGTAATGCCTGAAATGCACATAAGGAGTGCAGGTATCTTTTAGATTTAGTACTTTCATTTCTTTTGGATAAATACCCCAAATACAATTGCTGGATCATATGGTAATTCTATTTTTAATTTTTTGGGGGGACACGGTTCTGTTTTCCATAGCGGTTGCACCAGTTTATACTTTTTCACCGGCAGTGCACAAGCATTCCTTTTTCTCCACATTCTTGCCAAAACTTGTTATTTCTTGTCTTTTTGATAATAGCCTTTCTAACAAGTGTGCAGCTGTGGTTTTGATTTGCATTTCCCTGATGGTTAATGATGCTGAGCATCTTCTTGTGTATATGTTGGCCATCTGTATGTCTTCTTTGGAAAAATGTCTGTTTATATCCTCTGCTCATTTTTTGATTGGGTCTTTGTTTTGCTATTGAGTTGGATGACTTTTATATTTTGGATACCTTTATCAGACATATAGTTTGCACATATTCTCTCTCATTCAGTAGGTTGCCTTTTCACTTTGTTGATGGTTTCATTTGCTATGCAGAAGTTTTCCAGTTTGACGAAGTCCCACTTGTTTATTTTTGCTTTCATTGCTTTTGCTTTTGGTGTTGCTGCTGCTGCTAAGTCACTCTAGTCGTGTCCGACTCTGCGTGACCCCATAGACGGCAGCCCACCAGGCTCCCCCGTCCCTGGGATTCTCCAGGCAAGAACACTGGAGTGGATTGCCATTTCCTTCTCCAATGCATGGAAGTGAAAAGTGAAAGTGAAGTCGTGTCTGACTCTTAGCCACCTTATGGACTGCAGCCCACCAGGCTCCTCCGTCCATGGGATTTTTCAGGCAAGAGTACTGGAGTGGGGTGCCACTGACTTCTCTGAGGCTTTTGGTGTTAAATCCCCCAAATTGTTTGCCAAGACTGATATCAGGAAGCTTACTGACTGCATTTTCTTTTAGGAGTTTTATGGTTTCAGGTCTTATGTTCAAGTCTTTAATCCATTTTGAGCTGTGGTTATTTTTATAGGCCACAATGTAATTCTGTTTCAAAGTAGGTGAGAGTGATTTTTGGTAACTTAACGTGCATTTGTATTTCACTTTTAGGCAGAGCTGCCTTGGGCAGCTTTCTCTTCTCAAACCCCTCATCCTGCCCACAGTGATACCCTGACTGGTCCTCCTGCACCCTACACCCCGTCTGCCTCACCCTCCCACATAGGGGCATCATCCCATGCTCCTAGTGAGACAGTTTCGTCAGAGGTTAGAGAATCACAATCTATCGTGAACCCACAGCTTCATGCCTCATTTCTTACTCCTTTGTGGACATCTCCCCAAAGTTGAGAGGCCCCAATCGAGACTCATCCTCTGCCCTCACTCGATCATACTTCTTCCCTTTATTCCTGCACAGACTCAAAGCTTTTGTGCCTCTTTGAAGGCTTTGAGTGCCTCCTTGCTTCTTTTTGGCCAGCGTGTGGGATCCTTGTTTTCTGACCAGAGATCGAACCTGTTCTCTCTGCATTGGAAACATTTGTCACTTTTAACCTCTTTTTTTTCAGGTTTCTGTGTGTCTGATTTTCTTTATGAACCACGATTCAAAGTGACTGATTTTTCAGACCTTAAATGTTAGTTCCCTCTAGAGACACGTGGGGGCGCCTTAACCAAGCAAAACGACGTGAACTCTTGGATTCCTTTCTAAACTATTTTATATTTATTTTTATTCAAGTATAGTTGATTTACAATGTTGTGTTAATTTCTGCTATAGGGCAAAGTGATTCAGATATATGTGCACATATATTCCATAATCGCTGGAAAAGACCGTGATGCTGGGAAAGATTGAAGGCAGGAGGAGAAGGGAACGACAGAGGATGAGATGGTTGGGTGGCATCACGGACTCGATGGACATGAGTTTGAACAACCTCCAGGAGTTGGTAAAGGACAAGGAAAACTGGCGTGCTGCAGTCTATGGGGTCGCAAACACCTGGACACGACTGAGCAACTGAATTGATACGCACGTGTTCATTTTTTAAAATATTCTTTTTCATTATGGCTTCTCATAGGATATTGAATATAGTTTTCTGTGTTATACAGTAGGACCCTGTTATTATTATTATTATCCATTCTCTAAATAATAGTTTGCATCTACTAATCCCAAACTCCCAGTCCATCCCACCACCACTACCCCTTGGCAACCACAAATCTGTTCTCTGTACCCATAATTCGGTGTTTCTAAACTATTTGATAAAGAAAGCTGAGTACCAAAGAATTGATGCTTTTGAACTATGGTGTTGGAGAAGATTCTTGGGAGACCCTTGGACTGCAAGGAGATCAAATCAGTCAATCCTAAAGGAAATCAGTCCCGAATATTCATTGGAAGGACTGATGCTGAAACTCCAATCCTTTGGCCACCTGATGCGAAGAACTGACTCCTTGGAAAAGACCCTGATGCTAGGAAAGATTAAGGGTGGGAGGAGAAGGGGACGACAGAGGATGAGATGGTTGGATGGTATCACTGACTTGATGGACATGAGTTTGAGCAAGCTCTGGGTGTTGGTGATAGACACGAAGGCCTGGCGTGCTGCAGTCCGTGGGGTTGCAAAAAATCGGACACGACTGAGCGACTGAATTGAACTGAAACTATTTGATAGATGATGGAGCCCTTCTGAATTCTGTCTCACTGATCATCATTTTGACTAAATGTGGATGACAAGAAAGAAATGTAAGAAATGATTTAGTGGGTAAAGCCAGAGAGTTAATAAATCAAATCGAAAGGTTGCATCTGGTCAGAGAGACAAGGCAAAACATAGCACCTGCTTCTCTGAATGAGGGGCCTTATGATCACAGACTATGGATATGACATTGATATCATGGACCTCCAAGTAAAGAAGGACTGGGGGTTGTGTTATGGAATGAATTGTACCCTCTGTAAATTCCTATGTTGAAGCCCCAACTCCCAGTGGGGTGGTACTGGGAAATGGGGAACTACAAAGGTGCTTAGGTTCACATGAGGTCACGAGGGAGGAGCCCCGTGGTGGGATCTCTGCCCTTGAAAGAATAGAGGCCAGAGCTGTCTGTCTGCTGTGTGTGGAGACAGTGAGAAGATGGCTGTCCGCTAGATAGCTGGCCATGCTGGCCTGCTGATCTCCAACTTCCAGCCTCCAGAACTGTAGGAAAAGAAGTCTGCTGTTTAACCCCCTAGTCTATAGTGTTTTGTAGGGCATCCCAGGCTGATGCAGGCAGACTACGTGAATGGGAGGGGCTGCCTTTCAAGCTCTTTTTCTTGTCAGGGAAAAACTGATAGATAAGAAAATGCTGAAACACAAGTCAGGATTAAACAATGGGATTTCAAGCCTCTAACAGATCCTCTGATTTTATTTTCTTAAAGTATATGTGGTGTTTTGATACTTATTGTACCTGTCATAAGAAGTGCTGTTAGCCTTTTCTTTCCTAACAGGCATATTGGTGTCAAGTCTCTTTCATCAGTTTGTTTAGATCAGAATTTTATTTTGATTAATATTTTTGAATGTAATCCTTCCCATTCTTCTTCTTCTTCTTCTTCTTTTTTTTTTTTTTGTGGTGCTGTGCATCTTGTGGGATATTAGCTCTCCTACAAGGAGACCCAGGCCACCTGCAATGGAAGCATGGAGTTCTAAGAGCTGGACCACCAGGGAACTCCCAAAGCTTTCCTTCCTTTCTATTGGGACAGTATGTGGGAAATGGGCTCTGAGAGCTTTGTTACCTGTTTTCTTTCTTTTTTGTTGTTGTTGCTATTGTCCTAAATGTGCAAAGCATTAATTATAATTGATCAAGGCTTGTCTATACAACAATAGCCATAGAAACTGCCTCCCAGGGCACTTGACAGGCCTGGATTTACATGCATCAGACCATCACTTTCCTGATTCCTCCTCACTACCCTGTGCTACTGTTCAGTTCAGTCACTCAGTTGTGACCAACTCTGCGACCCCATGGATTGCAGCACACCAGACCTCCCTGTCCATCACCAACTCCTGGAGTCCACCCAAACTCATGTCCATTGAGTCAGTGATGCTATCCAACCACCTCATCCTCTGTCATCCCCTTCTCCGCCTGCCTTCAATCTTTCCCTTCAATCAAGGTCTTTTCAAAAGAGTCAGCTCTTCGCATCAGGTGGCCAAAGTATTGGAGTTTCAGCTTCATCAGTCCTTCCAATGAACACCAAGGACTGATCTCCTTTAGGATGGACTGGTTGAATCTCCTTTCAGTCCAAGGGACTCTCAAGTGTCTTCTCCAACACCACAGTTCAAAAGCATCACTTCCTCAGTGCTCAGTTTTCTTTATAGTCCAACTCTCACATCCATACATAACTACTGGAAAAACCATAGCCTTAACTAGACAGACCTTTGTTGACAAAGTAATGTCTCTGCTTTTTACTATGCTGTCTAGGTTGGTCATAACTTTTCTTCCAAGGAGTAAGCGTCTTTTAATTTCATGGCTGCAGTCACTATCTGTGGTGGTTTTGGAGCCCAGAAAAAAAAAGTCAGCCACTGTTTCCCCATCTGTTTGCCATGAAGTGATGGGACCAGATGTCATGATCTTCGTTTTCTGAATGTTGAGCTTTAAGCCAACTTTTTCACTCTCCTCTTTCACTTTCATCAGGAGGCTCTTTAGTTCTTCACTTTCTGCCATAAGGGTGTTGTCATCTGCATATCTGAGGTTATTGATATTTCTCCCAGCAATCTTGATTCCAGCTTGTGCTTCATCCAGTCCAGCATTTCTCATGATGTACTCTGCATAGAAGTTAAATAAGCACAGTTTTGCTACTGTAAAGACTTCATGTTTTTAAAATTTACATGTTTATTTATTTGGATATACTGAATTTGAATAAGATAGATGTATTGGTAGAGTTCAAGGTACAATCTAAGGTGGTTTTCAAGCTGAAATGGGCTTCCCCAATGGCTCAGCAGGTAAAGAATCTGCCTGTAATGCAGGAGATACAGTAGATGCAGATTCGATCCCTGGGTCAGGAAGATCCCCTGAAGAAGGAAATGACAAGCCAGTCCAGTATTCTTCCCTGGAAAATCCCATGGACAGAGGAGCCTGACAGGCTACAGTCCAAAGGCTTTCAAAGAGTCAAACATGACTGAGCAACTAAGCAGACATAAGCTGAAGTAGAAAGCCCTCCTTTCTGTCCTCCAGCCCTCCTCCCCACTCCTTCCACCCTCCCCAATGGGATGGGCTATTGAGTGCCTGTCTCTGTGTGTGGGTGTCTGTGTATAATTACACTCTGCACAAAGATGGGGCTGAGTTTCACATCTCGATCAACCGGGTGTAGCCATGATAACATAAGTGTCTTCTCCCTGGGAATCATAGGAATCTCAGGGAAGGCTCTGAACTTCCATATGCATGGACATGCTGAAGGGGTTCTGAACCCATGGTCACTAGATCTTCAGAAGTAGAGAGGTCCCAGATTATAGCTACATCATAGATCTTTTCTAAATATATATATTTTATAACATATCATATAAACTTAGAATAATACAGTGTAATATTTTACAACCTGCCAATAAATTATAAATACTTACATGACACTGAATATTCTGCAAATGACTTGAATGGCAGCATGCTATTTTATTCTATTAAAAAAAATTTTGCTGCTATAAACCCATCTATTTGTTTGTTTGTTTATTTTGTTGGGGTATAGTTGTTTTTACAATGTTGTGTTAGTTTTTGCTGTCCAACAAAGTCAATCAGGTATTTGTAGACATAGATCCCCTTCCTCTTGGGCCTCCCTCCCACCTAGCTCTCATCCCACCCCTCTAGGTCAT
>SJYV01041555.1:0-10101 GCA_006410875.1 Neotragus pygmaeus
GCTGAGCACTGAAGAATTGATGCTTTCAAATTGTGGTGCTGGAGAAGACCCTTGAGAGTCCCTTGGACTGCAAGGAGATCCAACCAGTCCATCCTAAAGGAGATCAGTCCTGGGTTTTCATTGATAGGACTGATGTTGAAGCTGAAACTCCAATAGTTTGGCCACCTCATGCAAAGAGCTGACTCATCTGAAAAGACCCTGATGCTGGGAGGGATTGGGGGCAGGAGGAGAAGGGGACGACAGAGGATGAAATGCCTGGATGGCATCACTGACTCGATGGACGTGAGTCTGAGTGAACTCCAGGAGTTGGTGACGGACAGGGAGGCCTGGTGTGCTGCAGTTCATGGGGTCGCAAGGAGTCAGACATGACCTAGTGACTGAACTGAACTGAACAGTCCATGGGGTCACAAAGAGTCGGACATGACTGAACAACTTTCCATTTCACTTTTCATCCAGAATATAGAAAGACATCCTACAATTCAACAACAAAAACAATCCAATTAAAAAATGGACAAAGAACTTGAACAGACACTTCTCCAAAAAAGACATACATCTGCCCAACAGATTAAAGAAATGGACATCAAAATCACAATGAGATACCAATTCACACCCATTAGGATGGCTACCGTCAAAAAAAAAGCACAACAACAACAGAAAATAACAAGTGTTAGCAAGGATGTAGATAAGTTTGAACTCTTGCGTGTTGCTGGGGAATAATCTAAACTGGGGCAGTCACTATGGAAAATGGCATAGCAGTCCCTCAGAAAATTAAAAACATAATTATTCCATGATCCAGAAAGTTTCTCCTCTTAAGTGTGTGGAGGTAGGTGTGAGTGAGCTTCACTCCCAAAGGAAGTAAAAGCAAAGACTCAAATAAATATTTGTACATCCATATTAATAGCATTATTATTAACAGCCAAAAGGAAAGAGCACTCATAGTGTCCATCCATCAATGAATGAATGAATGAATGCATTAATAAAATGTGGTATATACATAAAGTGAAATGAAATATTATTTGGTGTTAAAAATGAAGGAAATTTCCTTTCTATACTTGAAGGAAATTTAGGCTAGAACATAAATAAGCTCCGAAGACATTATGCTAAGTGAAATATGTGAGACATAAAAAGACAAATACTGTATGATTTTGCTTATGCAAGATTCCTAGAGTAGTCAATTCATAGAGACAGAAAGTAGAATGGTGGATGCCAAGGGATGAAGGGCATGGGGGAATATGGAAGTAGTGTTTAATGGGTTAAAGGTTTGCTTGGGGAAGATAAAGAAAGCTCTGGAGATGGTAGTCACTGAACCATATATCTTAAAATGGTCAATCTTATTTATGTATATTTTACAATTCTTAAAAATAATTTTAAAACAGAAAAAATAAATTGGACTTGTCAAAAATTTGAATTGGCTAGCTTAAAAAAATTATAAAAAAGGTAAGCAAGAGATTGAGGGGAAATGTTTGCAAAATATGTATGTGCTATACATACTATGGGCTTCCCTGTGGCTCAAATGGTAAAGAATCTCCCTGCAATATAGGAGACCTGGGTTCGATCCCTGGGTTGGGAAAATCCCCTGCAGAAGGGAATGGCTACCCACTCCAGTAGTCTTGCCTGGAGAATCCCATGGACAGGGGAACCTGGCAGACCCCAGTCCATAGGGTGGCAAAAAGTCAGACATGACTGAGCAACTAACATTTTCACTTCACTCATACTATGTCCACTCTTTGGCTTGGAAACTGGTTGCTGGCCCAATGGAATTTACAGGAAAGAGGACATCAGTCCCTACTATCGCACCAGCCACCAATGTGGTATTTTGCTTCCCACTGTTTCTGTTTCTTAAAATGTATAGCTTCCTCTCTCCTTCACGAGGTGCTGCTGCTGCTAAGTCGCGTCAGTCGTGTCTGACTCTCTGCAACCCCATAGACAGCAGGCTACCAGGCTCCACGGTCACTAGGATTCTCCAGGCAAGAACACTGGAGTAGGTTGCCATTTCCTTCTCCGATGCATGAAAGTGAAAAGTGAAAGTGAAGTCGTTCAGTTGTGTCCGACTCTTAGCGACCCCATGGACTACAGCCCACCAGGCTCCTCCATCCATGGGATTTTCCAGGCAAGAGTACTGGAGTGGGGTGCCATCGCCTTCTCCATCATGAGGTGCTAGAGGAAGCTATACAATCAAGGGAAAACAAAACAATTAGTTTCCAACTGAAAACCCTTACTGGGCTTCCCTGATTAAAGAATCCGCCTGCCATGCGGGAGACCTGGGCTCAATCCCTGGGTTGGGAAGATCCCCTGAAGGAGGGCATGGCAACACACTCCAGTATTCTTGCCTGGAGAATCCCCATGGACAAAGGAGCCTGGCAGGCTACGGTCCATGGGGTTGCAAAGAGTTGGACATGACTGACTGAATAAACACACAGAAAACCCTTACTAGAGTTTCCATCCTCACTGCAGTCCTTAATACCTTCTAACAAGTTTCTGTGACATTTTAGAGTCAATATGTCCAAAAGCCCCTGGTATAACTCCTGGCACATAACATATGCTTAACAAATATTAGAATACCTATCTAAAAATCTAACAATCTTGACTACTAGAGCTTTCCTTCTCAAAATGCGGTCCATTGATACCAACACCTGTCATCACCTCAGATGCGTAAGAAACGCAAAACCTTGGGTTCCACCCCAGACCTACCAAATCAGAATCCGTATGTTAACAAGATCCTCAAAAAATTATGTACATCCAAGTTTAAGAAGCACTGCTATAGAAAAGGGGATACCACAACTGTTATAAAGAGCTTGATCACAAGGTATCTTGGTCCTTGCAGGCCACTGGGCAAAATTATGAAGAGACTTATGTAACAAGAAAGAAAAGCCTCCTATATATTTTCTAATGATAAAATGTAAGGTATAATGATATCTGTATATAGTATTTTATAATAGATCAGTCTGTTAATGGAATGGACTTGGTGGGGGGGGCGGCGGCGAAGGAACATTCCACCTAATTCAAGTTTCCCATCATCAAAATATAAGTACTCCTCTGATAATGATGATCAGATTTTATGGATTTATCTTTGAAAAAAATATTTTCTGAAAAGTACTGCCATATGCTGATATTAACCCAGAAGCATATGATTTTAATTGAGCATATTCATTATTTCAAAGGTAGTTAGAGAAGTCTATTAAATTATTCTTGTGATATTTGCCTTTCGGTATGTCATTACAGTGCAGATTAATCATTTCCAATTGAAGGTTAGATAGAAGTTCCTCAAGTGCACAATTAAATTGATTCTGAATTATGGAAACATTCTTTGCACTTGCATCAGTGTCTGAAAAAATGCTGCTGGAACTGTAGTTTGAGGTTGGAAAATACATTCAAGCAAATTCATGTGGGAATGAAGATCTCATTTTGACAGGATGAGAACTGTATAAAGCAGCTTGATGCTACTTGTAATTCAAACATCAGTTACCACTCAAAGACTTTACTGCAGCTAAATTTCACAAATGAATGCTCTTATGCCTTGTAATTTTACATTAAATTCATTTAAAAATATTTTCAACTCCATAGAAAAAGTTAGTTTCCAAAACCAATCAGTATTTGATAATAATGATTGAGGGCTGTCCTCTTTGTTCAGAAAAATCTCAAACTCAGTCCTAAAATCAAACAACTGCAATAAAATGTTACCACTGCTAAGCCAGTCAGGCTATTCAGCTTCTAACAAAAACGTGCACAGTTGGTGCAAGTTAAGTCCATGAGAACAAATCGAGTTCACTGTTGACAATACTGATTCTGTAACACGTAATAAATTCACATATTTTCAGCAAAGTACCTGCTGATGAACTGTACAATGAGTAACAGTAGGCTCTGAACACCTCACATTTTTACAAGCTTTGTAAATGTGTCTAACTAAAGCCTTTTTCTCTTTCACATTTATTTTTACCATTATCAGTTGTAGCACATCTTACCAGATTCCACTTCAGATTGTACTTAGTGTTTTCTCAACTTTGAAAATATTTTTACCTGAAGTTGTTCTACACAGATTATTCACAGAAGCTTCAAACTGCCAGTTCAAACTTGGTATTGATGCCTCAAATCAACAACTGAGTAACATCAATAAAATCTGTGGATTCATCAAGAGACAAGGAAAACCACTCTAAATCTTTCTCCTTGTTTTTAAACTGACTATTGATATTGCTTCAAATGTCCTCAACTCTTAAATCAACTGTTCTTGCCAAAAAGTTAATAGTCTAAAACAGATTTATTTTCTCTGGACACATTTCTTTGACTGCTGCAATCAAACACAATTTAATTAATTCACCATCAGTAAATAGCTTTCTTTGCTTGGCTAACGAATGAGTTGCTCAGAAACTTGTTTTGGTGGCAGCCTCATTTTCAACTTTTTATGAAGTTATACTGTAATGAAATGTTCCATTTTAAATGGACTGTTACTTTAAAAATTTGAGAGCTAAGAATACTGTGATGTATGCTTAGTCTAGTAATGTCAATATATACTTTATCCTTCTACCACAGCCACAGTGTCAGTGCAAAAGATAAGAACAATTTTTTGCTAACTCAATAATAAAATAATACATGCTCTACCGTGCCTTAAAAAGCACACCACTCAGAGTTCATTGTTCTCTATTTTTCTTGTTCTTACATGATGTATATGCATATATATTGAAAATTTTATTTAAAAAAACTAAATATTACAGACTGGAAATACGCGTGGCACTCAAAATACTGTCAAGGTGTAACTGCAGCACTGACATTCGTAGTGAACCAAAGCAGTAGGAAGTAAAGAGAATGCCATACAGGATCTCTGTCACAACTATTCAGCTTTGCCATTATAAAGCAAAAGCAGCTGTTGTTCCAATAAAACTTCACTCATAGGTACTAAAATTTGAGTTTCACATGTCACAAAATGTTAAGACTTTTTATTATTTTTTAAATCAAGAGTCAGGTCATTTGCTGACTCCCGTTACAGCTGCTGCTGCTGCTAAGTCACTTCAGTTGTATCCAACTCTTTGCGAACCCCATAGACGGCTGCCCATCAGGCTCCCCCATCTGTGGGATTCTCCAGGCAAGAACACCAGAGTGGGTTGCCATTTCCTTCTCCAATGCAGGAAAGCGAAAGTGAAGTCGCTCAGTCGTGTCTGACTCTTAGCGACCCCATGGACTGCAGCCTACCAGTCTCCTCCGTCCATGGGATTTTCCAGGCAAGAGTACTGNTTGAAATATAGGAAGAAAAATAAAACTCAATCTCTTAAAGGAAAAAAAAAAAAAAACTCAGTGTTTAAGAATGTATTAAGGCTTCTATTACCAAGGATGATTCTGCTCTTGAATATCAAGAGTCATTTATTTCTGAAGCTTGTGTATCATGTTTGACATTGATAAAGAAATTACACCTTAAATCACAATGTCTCCTTTCTACAGATCCTTCCATTGCCATCATTTCTGTTCTTCCTGGAGTCTCCCCATTGCCAGAGCTTCAATTCACTATTCTGTAAGAACTTATTTCCCACCCAGAACTCCAGAAGAGTTATGGAACTTTTCCCCAATCTGTCTCCATATTAACCGCACAGTCAGTTACAAAATCAAAAGATGTCTGCTCCTTGGAAGAAGAGCTATGACAAAACTAGACAGCGTATTAAAAAGCAGAGACATCACTTTGCCAACAAAGGTCTGTATAGTCAAAGCTATGGTTTTCCCAGTAGTCATGTACTGATGTGAGCGTTGGACCAGGAAGAAGGCTGAGCGCTGAAGAACTGATGCTTCCGAATTGTGGTGCTGGAGAAGACTCCTGAGAGTCCCTTGGACTGCTAGGAGATCAAGTCAATAAATCCTAAAGGAAATCAACCCTGAATATTCGTTGAAAGGACTGATGCTGAAGCTGAAGCTCCAGTACTTTGGCCACCTAATGAGAAGAGCCAAATCACTGGAAAAGACCCTGATGCTGGGAAAGATTTAAGGCAGGAGGAGAAGGGGGTGACAGAGGATGAGGTGGTTGGAAGACATCACTGACTCAATGGACATGAGTTTGAGCAAACTCAGGGAGACAGCAAAGGACAAGGAAGCCTGGGGTGTTGTGGTCCATGGGGTGGCAAAGAGTCAGACACAACTTGGAGAGTGAACAGCAACGGTNGTGGTTGGAAGACATCACTGACTCAATGGACATGAGTTTGAGCAAACTCAGGGAGACAGCAAAGGACAAGGAAGCCTGGGGTGTTGTGGTCCATGGGGTGGCAAAGAGTCAGACACAACTTGGAGAGTGAACAGCAACGGTATCTAGTGCTTAATGATATAAGCACCAACTGTGATGCAGGTTTTTCCTTAAATGTCAATGAGTTTTTTGAGGCATTCTTTTGGGTATGGTTACTTTTCAGGCTCTAATTTTTCAGAGGGCTACAAGGATACTGGTGCAATAAATATAACTTGCATCACTGATATTCCAACCCCTTGCTTTTCAGAGAGTGGTACAGGACCCAGCAGAAGGAAGATCCCTCAAGAGCTTGTTAGAAATGCAGAATTTCAGAACACATCTCAGTCCAAGTGAATCACCAGCTNCAATAAATATAACTTGCATCACTGATATTCCAACCCCTTGCTTTTCAGAGAGTGGTACAGGACCCAGCAGAAGGAAGATCCCTCAAGAGCTTGTTAGAAATGCAGAATTTCAGAACACATCTCAGTCCAAGTGAATCACCAGCTGCATTTAATCAAGATTCCAGGTGACACCTACTCACATTACATTTTGAAAAGCATTGTTTTAACTGACATAATCCATCAGTGTCAACAGCATTCAGAACCATTTAATGAATCTTCCTACTACCACCACCACCAATATTTTACACAAAATATGTCTTGTTTCTTCACCAATGTTAATAACTGGACATTCTTAAAAGCTGACTTTCACATACTGATGTGGAATGTTCATAACAAACCTATTCTTGGGTTGAGAGAATTAACATTGTAAGTATACTTCAGAAATTGGTTTTTATGAGCCAATATTTCTTACACCTAAAATGGGGTTCTAACTCAAACATTAATATGTGAGTATATTACTTAATTTGTCTGGAATTCATTTTTATCATCAGCAAAATGAGGATAGCAATGGACAATTTAATGGAATATTGTGAGGATTAAATGAGATCATACAAATGAAGGACCCTGCATCTCCACGCTTCCCTTCACACATCGGTCCCTTCCCCTCCCACTAGAGATGGTTCTCTGCACACAGCCAAGGGAGCTGGCAGCAGGTTTACAACTCACAACCCCTGATGCCTCCAGCCAAAAACTATCAGAAAAGACACTTATTAATCCTGATGGAGGGAAGCAAATCCTAAAATGAAAGTAGGAATAGGGGAAGAAAAATGAGGTCCTCTCAATTCAAATTGTTTGAAAAATAAAAAGGACTTGTTTTGCGGAGGAATAATGGACAAGTTTAACGAATGTCTAGCCACTTCCAACGTCCATTGCCTGGAGCGGTGTAGTTGAAAGGGGAGGAAGCTGAATTCAGAAGCAAGGCGGAGTCGGGAAGTCGAAGGGATGGGGATGCATCAGAAGGATCAGGTGAGTGGTGCCCATAACAAGATCAGCGTAGGACGGAGATAGTAATGTGAGTGTTAGGTGTCCACAGGAGGACCCTGAGGGCATTTAATCAGACTGATTAAGGTATAAGGATCTGGTTCTCTATGCCACCAGTAGAATGGCGTGGTGAGTCTCAGCTCTGATTACACATCATAATCACTTGGGGAAATGATGCCAAAACTCAACTTCCCTGTGCCCCAGTGCCGAATCAAATCTCAGAGACAGAGCTTGGGGTGAAGTAGAATAGAGTAGTTTTATTGCTTTGCCAGGCAAAGGGGGACACAGTGGGCTGATGCCCTCAAAACTAAGTGTCCCAACCCTGCAATCCCACGCCTAGGCATATACCCTGAGGAAACCAGGGTTGAAAGGGGCGCAGGGCGGGTGGAGGGCGGGCCACCTGCTGGGCCCAGGAAGGTCGCTAAGTATAGACCCAGCCCAAGTCTGAAGACCTGAGAACCAGCAGACCAGACAGTGCAAGTTCCAGTCCAAGTCGGAGTCCAGCGGCAGGAGAAGACCACGGTGCAAGCTGTTCTGTGAAGCTTTTCCTGTGGCTCCAGGAAGAATCCCCTCTTCTAGGTCCTCAAACTCAGCCTGAAACTGTACTTGGGGACCTTCCTGGGTCCCCAGGTTGCCAAGTACAGTTATTGGGGCTTCTCAGCTTCCATAATCATGTGACTTGATAATTCATATAATCTCTTTAATGTATTTGAGTCTGTTTCTCTGAAGGACCCAGACTAACCCTTAGTTTACACTGCTTCTTAAATTAATGATTTTGTGCTTGAGCAAAACTTTCTCCATTCATAGTCCTTATATGGCTCCAAACTGTACTCAAACTAGGATGTACTCAAATCTGGGGTGCTTAGCACTTTAACTTGGGTGAGCTCAGCTAGAAGGCAATCATGAGCATTCAGTGAATGACAGGAAGCTGAGACTGAGGGAGCTTGGGGCAGGGGCAGAGAGGGAGGGAGTAGCCAGAGGTGCAGCGTGCACTGTTCTGGAGTCTTCCAGGAGGTGAGGATTCTGTGGAACGGCAGTGACAGTGACATCTGGTATCTCAAGAAACGGAATAGTCAATACGANACTGAGGGAGCTTGGGGCAGGGGCAGAGAGGGAGGGAGTAGCCAGAGGTGCAGCGTGCACTGTTCTGGAGTCTTCCAGGAGGTGAGGATTCTGTGGAATGGCAGTGACAGTGACATCTGGTATCTCAAGAAACGGAATAGTCAATACGATGCTCCGATCAGTGTGACAATTCTAGATGATCCATCTACTTGTAATAGACTTCCAGAGAGCCATGAGCTGCATATAGGGGCACAAGGTGGGAGGGGCGGTCCAGCACTTGGAAAATCTTAAGCAAGTGGGTTGACTTTTTGGTTCCAGATCCAGCAGAGGACCTGGAGGGTTAGGTGGGAACCATCAAATATGTGCTCAATATATATACCATGGGAGTGAAGAGAATGGAGCAGTTCGCTGGAAATGGGGGTACCCATGGGCTCATCCCAGTGACCCCACGTATACACCCTTACCCACCCAGTGGTGGTATCTGTTCTGTTGCAGCTCTTTTAATGTAACCCAGTGACGGAGTTCCCAGAAGCTGACAGTCAGATGAACTATGTGAACCATCCTCTGGTAACGATTACAGATCTATAGCCTTCCTAAGGGGGCTGCAACATGACTGGGTCAAGAGTTGCATAGACTAGAACCTGAACGAGAGGAAATGGAGATGGTTCATTATGAAATAAATATCAGAGATTAGAATCAGAGACCACGTCTTTTCATACTGTCAATAAAAGAAACCTGGGTGCCCAGGCCAGGACTGGCATGAGACAAGCGAGGGGTCCAGGACCCGGGCACCGGCCGTCGTCCTTGTCGCAGGTACATGCCGCTAGGTTGGCAGCGTTGACGTAGGAGTGGCCTTGTGGTTAGCAGTATTGACCCAAAGATACTTGGTGAAAACCCTAAGAAATTAGGGGGAAACACAGCCTTCAACAGAGATTTTTTTTAAGTGAGATGGGCAGAGGGGAGGGAGAATGGGATATAGTAGACAGCAAGCTCTGCATAGCGTGCTCAGGGGCCCAGTGGCGAGAGCAGAGGGGAGAGCAGAGCTGCGGAAGGGAAGCCGCAGAGGTCCTCACAGGAGATGGGGCCGCAGCGGAGCTCAGTGCGAGTGGGGACGCTGGCCTGTGAGGACGGCCCGATGCCAGCGGGGATGCGTGCCAGCGACAGAACCGGTGAACGTGTGCGTGCGTGTGAGAGAGGGAGAGATTCCCCAGGAAATAGCCAGTATCCTCAGAGAAGGCGACGGCACCCCACTCCAGTGCTCTTGCCTAGAAAATCCATGGACGGAGGAGCCTGGTGGGCTGCAGTCCCTGGGGCTGCTAAGAGTCAGACACGACTGAGCGGCTTCACTTTCACTTTTCACTTCCCTGCATTGGAGAAGGAAGTGGCAGCCCACTCCAGTGTTCCTGCCTGGAGAATCCCAGGGACGGGGGAGCCTGGTGGGCTGCCGTCTATGGGGTC
>SJYV01041556.1:0-11373 GCA_006410875.1 Neotragus pygmaeus
AAATAAGACACGTGGTGTTAAATTAGCCTATTCACAGAAGAGTGATACTTATCACTTCAAGGGTTCAAACTCAATCCTACGTCACCAACAATAGCAAGCCACCATAAATGTAAACATAAAAAATGACTGATATGTAAAGAGGAACGCACAGTTAACAATGTACAACGGAATGGTGTGGTTTCCCAGACTTTTGGTTTCTTGCTTTTTTGGGGGGAGGAGGGAGAAAGGTAATATTGACATCCCACCACGGCCTTGGTGAAGGGACAATTCTTACCTTGTTAATGGTCCCAAGTCGCCTGAGTCTTGGCTTCCAGCTTCACTGGGAGTGCTCACTGATTTCGAGGAGGGAGACATAGGGGTTGGGACTAAATAATGAAAATAACAGGTATCCCATGTTAAAAAATGCAGCGGCTGCACTGGGGAAGAGCAGTGTCAGATAAATCAAAACAAACGGGCTCAAATTAAAGTGATTGTATGGCCAGGAGAGAGTGAGATGGGATAAGGAAAAAAAAAAAAAAGGAAAGAAAAGGAAAAAAGTCCAGTGAATTTTTCATACTTCGGAAATTAAAATTTGAAATGAATTTAGACAGAATTAACTTGGAGATTCTAAGGCCATGTCCACCTTAACAAAGTAAAATGGAGAATCAAAACATTTACCTGGATAATTCAAGGCAAATCCCTCTCTAGCATGAACAATCCAGATAATTCTAATCCTCCACTTTATTTTGTTAGTATAGATGTGACCTATTCAAAACAAAACGAGGTGTCTATAAAACTTTAAATGATTATGAAATAAGTGATTCTGAGGGATTTTAGAGGGTCATGGGGAGTCAGAAAAGTCTGCTGTATGTCTGCACTTGGAGGAACGCCTATTGTCTGTGGAGTATAAACTGCATTTGCTATGAGAGACTAAACGACAGATACAGAAAAGGGTAAATGGTGAACCCAGTAATTTAAAAATCTCTTTCAAAACAAAGCACGATGCCAGGTCGCTTTATTTTTACACTTAATTAATAGTTTCATCCCTTTGCACTGTTTACTGTGTTTGGGAATTGTGTTCTTTGCATCTGGCAGCTCTAGAAAGCACTGCCGTGTCCACGTAAGCAAACCGCCAGTCTGAAGACAGGAGAAACAGGTTCACAGAGCAAGGTCAGTGCAGGCTGGAACTCTCAAAGCAAGGGTAATAAAAGAAAATAAATTAGAGGAAATGCAAGTGGATTTTTTTCCCTCTATCTTTCAGATACAAGCCAAACGTCCTTCAGATAGAAGCTGCACCAAATAGCCAAGGTGGCTCCAGGCCAGATGAGAACAGGATCTCAGCATCACTCATGCCAGAGACGCCATATGGGCAGCAAGAAACTTCAATACATGGTGTAGATTCCCATTTGGTTTCAATCATGTGCAATTTCCTTTTATTTATTTAATAAGGTAAAGGGTTTAACTATGTTGCCCAAATCCTATAACACAATGGCAGATCTGTCAAGAAACCAGGAATTTCACGTGGTTCTACAATTAATTCACTGATTACTCTCTGCAATAAGTCAGAGGGTAAGTCGGAGAGATGGACAAAAGTTGAAAATGGGGTCCACTTTTGCCAGAGCCCTTTGGCAGGGTTGACGGGATAGTTCAGAATTTGGTCATGGTTTAGGGATGTTTAAACTGATTTGCTCTTAAGGTTTAATTGTTGGCTTTATGCAGGTTAGGGGAGAACAAATATTCTACGAAATATTCTACGGTTGTGTTTAACCAGTGTTCACACTGCAGCAGAACTTCAAAGCCTATTTTGAGGCAAAAATATAATTGCCAAGGGTCTAACATGTATTACTTGTCAACTAAGTAATAAAAAGGTTTGTCAGCGCCTCACAGAAGACACATCACTCAAATATCCTGTGGGTTACATCTCCCATACCACAAAGAAACTAACAAAATAATCAACGTCTTATTGGGGTTTATTATATCATTGTTAGACATATGATTTTACTTACTATTAATACACACTGAGGTTGAGTATAAAATGTTTTTTCATGTTTTAGTTTTGTATGTACTGAATTATATCCAGAAACACTTGATAGTTTATATGATTATTATATTTTGCCCTTTTATTTACTTATATTGATATACATACTTGCCATTTTATTGTTCATGGGATAATTTTTATTGTTAATTTAAGTAATTATGGAAATAAATGAAAATTTATGTTAATATAAAAGCCAAGATGAAATTAAAAGATGAACGATTTATAAAAGGGGATCTGATACTATCTTTATTTATATGTATTATTTTTAAAGCTTTTTTTTTTTACTATATTGGATATAACGTAGTTTTACAGACACCCTGGGATTACTCTGAAATGTATGGAAAGCAAATGGATAAAGAAAAATAAAATAACATCACATGAGTGATATATAGTGATGGAATAAACATATTATGTACAAGTCACCTTCAACAAAAGTAAAAGAAATAGTTCAACATCCAAATCCTGAATAAAATGAGATCATGGATAAGTAACTAGGTATGAATGAGTTGGAGGAAGGGTGCTGCAGTAAAGATGCCGATTAGCAATGAAACCAAGATATACAACAGAGTCAAAGAAATTTAAACATGTTAATTAGCTGCTAATCTGCCACCATTTCAAGTTTTCCTTTAAGTTTCCCACCGAGCATTCTATTTTCATCATAGAATAACTCTGTGCCTGGGGTGGTTATGAAATTCATAACCAGATTCACAGTATTTAGGTTGGCAGAGAGAGGCTGGGATTCAGCAATGGAAATGAAGGTTTTTTCCCTTCATCTTGCGATTTCTGGTATTTACCAGTGGTAACTCATTTAACAAGTATAAGATACTCTAACAGTAATGCAGTGAATTAGGTTGACTGCAGCGTCAGCCAGCAAGCAGCCAATTGCTAACCACTCTACAATCTGTCCTCCTATCTCCTTCCAGCCCCCTCAATTCCAAAAATAAATACACCTGAACCATAAGCCAAAGCATTTCTTAAAACATAAAAACAAAAGGAGATGTAAAAGAATAGTAAACGCTGGACATGGTATGTCCTACGCAAGTCAAATCTGAGGCTATATTAAAACACAAAGCACTCTAAAGTACCTAGAGGGGGCTCTGGCGAGATCCCGATGCTTTGCAGCAGGGCCTCCGTCTCTCGGCGTTTGCGATCCAGGTCAGAGTCATCTGGAACCGGTTCTTTCTTCTGCTGCATGTCAGCCTACAAAAAGTAGATGCCAGTGAGAAGGTGAATAACCGAGCTAAATGTATGCCTCTGGATGAAACTGAAAAAGGTAAATGCATGGCAGCAAAGACCAGGCGAAAGCCCTAAACAGATATAAACATGTGTATAAAGGATGAAAAAACATTGTAACATTGTAACTGCTCCATTTAATAACTACTATAAGTACCCAGTACTTTCTCTTCTGGTTGAAGGCATTTTCCTACCCCTATCACATGTTAGGAGAGTTTTTCTCACTTGGTCTCAGAAGAAACCATCAAGACAAAATATTTCTAACTTGGATGTGGATTTAAACAAAACAAACAAACAAAAAAATCTGTCTAGTTATTTAGATACCCATGTCCCTTCTGGGAAGACATATTATCAATTCTGATGAGTGTGCATTTGTAATATTCATGCCTCACATTTGGGTTATGCAAACAAGGAATTATTGGTATCTGGCTGTAAGATTAGTTATGAAAATCTGTAACTGTAAAATACATGATTGTATCAGTACTCTAAGTTTACCATGGTTTCAATAAACTAGGCTAAAATTCTTATTAAGGCATGTGAACAATACTTATCTAAGTATTGTTANTTAGTTATGAAAATCTGTAACTGTAAAATACATGATTGTATCAGTACTCTAAGTTTACCATGGTTTCAATAAACTAGGCTAAAATTCTTATTAAGGCATGTGAACAATACTTATCTAAGTATTGTTACATAATTCTGATTTTCATGGGCTTTCCTCTTATACATATTAACTCAAAGGAGAAAATTATGCATGTGGAAAAATATAAAACAAAAAGTCATTCAGGAGAGATACACTCTTTCCCCAAGTGCTTTCTTGGGGAAGACACACCTTGTATGAGCTTCTGATGCCCAGTTTGTCTTTTTTGAAATGAGGAAAACAGAATGCTTGGTGGGAAAGTTAAAGGAAAAGCAACAAGTCCAAATAGCAACAAGCCAAAATACAGGTTAAAGAAGGTTGGCGGTGGAATTCTGGGGGGAATTAAATACTCAGGTTTCTTTTCTTTTTCAGAACACAATTACTACTTAAGACAAGGTATTTGCCCCACATCTGAAACATGATAACATCCTATTTGATGTGCAGCTACTTCATAACAAGGCTTTGTGAGTTTCCAGGAGTGAGACTGTCTCAGAGTTTGTCAAAAGCCAATTATCCACTTATCAGACACACCTTCCTCTCCAGGGGCAAGTTGGGCTCCCTCACAGACACATTACCTCTTTCAGGAGTACAAAGCACATTTCAAAGCCGTCAAGCATCATTTCCATCGTGGCCTCTACCACAGAAAGAGTTCATGCAACTTTGACTTGCGCCCAGAAGGTAACCTACACACCGACTGTAAGCAGAATGCAGCTTTGCACACAGTGCAGGGCTCAGTGCTTCCGTTTTATTCCCCTCGGGCTTAAAATACACTCAGGTGTTGATGTCTTTGTTGTTCAGTCGCCAAGTCGTGTCTGACTCTTTGCAAACCCATGAAGTGCAGCACACCAGGCTTCCCTGTCCTTCATATTTTCTGGAATTTGTTCAAACTCATGTCCATTGAATCAGTGATGTCATCCAACCATCTCATCCTATGTTGCCAGCTTCTCCTCCTGCCTTCAATCTTTCCCAGCATCAGGGTCTTTTCCAATGAGTTGGCTCCCTATCATCAGAGGGAAAACTGCCATGATGGGGATCAGTAAGGGCTAATGAGGATGCGGAAGATTCAGGCTCTCTCATGTAATCCATCAGGTTTCTGAAAAGGCAGTTTAATCTTGGAAGATAGGAAAGCTCACTTTCTTCCCCAATTTTAACCTTTAAACTAGCAGGTTCCAAAGTTTATGCATACAACAGAGGCAAGGATGTGTGCATGCTAAGTCACTTCAGCTGTGTCTAAGTCTTTGTGACGCTATGGTCTTTATAGCCCGCCAGGCTCTTCTGTCCATGGGATTCTCCTGGCAAGAATACTGGAGAGGGTTGCCATGCCCTCCTCCAGGGGATCTCCCCAACTCAGGGATCAAACCCACGTCTTTTATGTCTCCTGCAATGGCAGGCTGGTTCTTTACCACTAGCACCACCTGGGAAGCCCAGAGGCAAAGACAGAACTAAGATTTTAAAAAAGGACCTTGCCGAGTGATGATCTATATCAATGTTCACCTATCATAAATTTAAAAGAAGGATTGAAGGGAGAGTGGGGCAATAAAAGAAAAGGGAATCACCACTGTCACTACTGAAATATAAATTAAAAAAAAAAAAAAAAAAACAAGATAAGCAAAATTCGTCTCAGGAAGCCAAAATGGCATAGCATGGTTTTACAGTGAAGAGGTAAGCCATAACTGACTGGCCTGTCAGCTTCATTGAGAATNAAAAAAAAAAAAAAAAACAAGATAAGCAAAATTCGTCTCAGGAAGCCAAAATGGCATAGCATGGTTTTACAGTGAAGAGGTAAGCCATAACTGACTGGCCTGTCAGCTTCATTGAGAATAGGTATGTGTTTATTTTGTTCACAACTATATCCTCACATCTAGATCAAGGCTTGCCACACAGTCGATGCTCAGTTTAAAAATGCTGAATGAATGAAACGATTGCCTTTGGTAACTGTTATGTTATAGATATCAAATCTAAGAATTATACACCATTCAGGAGAGTTTCCCCCGGCTACACCCCATTCAGAAAGCTCCTTTACCACACTACCATGAGAAGGCGTCATCTAAACTCCCAGCGACCCAGTGCTCATAACAAAGCCATTTCTATATTCTAGCAATAGCAACAACAAAATTGAACCTTTCTTCATCCTTTCAACAAAAATTTATTTAAGGACAACAGGGTGCCAGTGATAATCAACATGAGTTCTAATGAAGCTCACAGAGAGTGAAACAGAAGAGCCATCCAATCTTTTCCTTTTGAATGAACTGAAGGCATATCATCTATAACTTTCTGTCATGTATGCCCTAGGCAGAAAGGCACAGAATTTGTTTTTTCTTTCATTCTGACTTTCATCATTAAGCGTTCAAGAAACATATTAGAGTGGGCCTTCCTGGAGGCTCAGTGGTAAAGAATCTGACTGCCCAGCAGGAAACATGGGTTTGATCCCTGGGTTGGGAAGATCCCCTGGAGAAGGAATGGCAACCCACACCAGTATTCCTGCCTATGGACAGAGGAACCTGGCGGGCTATAGTCCCTCAGGTTGCAAAAGAGTTGGACGTGACTTAGCAACTAAACAAGAACAAGAAACATACCAGAGAGTAAACCTCGTGTCAACACGCATTGCCAGACAGTGTGCAAAGCAGCACGCAAAACTCCATCTCCAAAGTGTCAACACAAGGTGCCTCCACAACCCATTCTCTGCTTTCTGCCTTTTTTACTTTTTAACGAAACAGACAATGCAATGACAGGTGACATATATTAGTAAGGATAAATCGTCCATCTAGACATAACAGAAGCTTAGGAAAGCCACTGACACTCAAAGTTGACCAGGAAAAATGCAAGGTTAGGTAACTGGGGCTTATTGGAAATAAAGCCAGTTCCTAAATGCTATCAATTAACACCTTAAACTAAACAATGTGCTTCTCCATCCAAGACAGTTATACCAAGTGCCCTAATCATGAAACCTTTGACGTTTCCCGTGTAAATACTACAGAGTCCTCATACATTTTAATGACTCAATAAGGAGTTTTTGCATACTAGTAATTTAAAATATGTTCCATGTCTCTCCCAGGAAGTGGTATTTCTGTTTGTGAAAGTCATCAGAGTTGAGACCCAGAGAGGGGATCCGAAGAAAGAAAATTTGTCAGCTGAGTGATTCGTCATTTTTCCAGCGACAGCTGCAGAGTTGTTAACACACAAGGACAGGTCAGAAAACTTCTGTCCATCCTATTGTTCGTTGTTCAGGTCAGAAAACCTCTGTCCATCCTGTTGTTGTTCGTTGTTCAGTCTCTAAGTCTTGTCCAACTCTTTGCAACCCCGTGGACTGCAGCATGCCAGGCTTTCCCATCCCTCACTATCTCCTGGCGTTTGCCCAAGTTATGTGCATCGAGTTAGTGATGCCATCCAACCATCTCATCTGACCTTGCGGCAATTCAGCAGAAGGCCAAGGACAGGACAAAATTTCAGGGCGGCCTCATTAAACACACCTCATTGCTTTAAAGTCAATTTTTCATGAAATTGGCTCTGCATCTTAAACGGTGGCCACTATAATTATTTAAAAATCAGATTGCATCCATAATAGCACAACCAAGAAAGCAGCTGACATCCAAAGGCACAGAGAGTGGTAATTTCATACATGAACACAGTTTCCTGGGTCTGCAGAGACAATCAACCTGGGTGGTCCCAGTTCACACTAGTTTTCAGTCATGGGAAATACACTCAGATTAGCAATTAAAGAGCATTTTGCTTCCTTTTTATTCTAAACATGTTTTATTCAAAATATAAGCCTAAGTAAAGCTGAAAGAAAACAAACATAAGCTTAATGCATGCTAAGTCACTTCAGTCGTGTCCGACTCTTCACAACCCCGTGGACTGTAGCCTGCCAGGCTCCTCTGTCCACAGGACTCTCCAGGCAAGAATATTGGAGCAGGTTGCCATTTCTTTCTCCAACATAAGCTTAAGGCTATTTCTAACTCTCTGCAAACAAGACAAAAACTAGAAAATCTTAAAGTCGAGAGTTAATGACAACGACCCTTAACTGGAGCATCCCACAGACTCAGGATCTGAAACTTCCAAGGAAATTCACAGAAAAAAAAAATGCAGGTGCTTGGAAAGAATGTCTGTGACCAGCATCTCAGATCCACCCTACCTAGGTCAGCTATTCATTCATTCACTCACTCCTTAGTTCTAGGAAGAGTGAAAATGTTAGTCACTCAGTTGGGTCCAACTCTTTGCAACTCCATGGACTGTAGCCCGCCAGGCTCCTCTCTCCATGGAATTCTCCAGGCAAGAACACTGGAAGGGGTAGTCATTCCCTTCTCCAGGGGATCTTCCCCAGGAATCGAACCCGGGTCTCCTGCATTGCAGGCAGATTCTTTTACTGTCTGAGCCACCAGGGAAGTGCCCCTCTATTGTAGACCTACTATGTGGCAGGATCTGTGCTGGACATTGACTCCGTGATGAAAAATACAACCCCGTCCCCCAAAGCTTGTGCTCCATGAGGAGGAAAAAACACATGAATAGGTAAATGGTGCTAAATAATTTGTTAAGGTCAGGGATAGGGCATAGGACAAACTCAGTCATGGGTTAGAGAAGGGTTAGAGAAAGCTTTCGAGAGGATGAGCCATCCAGACTGAGAAGTGAAAGACATGTGGTTAACAGAGCAGCGGAAGGGAGAGGATATTCATGAACTCCCGTCCAGAGAGAGCCTGGCCCGTGGGGGAAGCCGAGCCTTGCTGGCTGGAATGTGGATTTAGGGAGAAAGGAAATGAAACGGAACAGGGAGAGCCATTGTGCCTGTCTGGGATCCCTGATCAGTGGAAGCTGGCGAAGGGGTGCTGAAAGCATGCCTCCAGGTTTCTGATTTGGACAACTGGCTGGAAGAGGGGTTCCTTCCTGAGACCGGAGATAAAGTCAGGTCATTTCTGAGGCTCAGCCCCTAGGGCCCAAGCGCATTTGAAAAAGAAAGATCAGAAGAGATTACTTCCAGGTTTCTTTCAACTACAAAATGCTGTCATCCCTGGAAACTAGGGGCCTTGGATTAGAAGACTCTGCCGACAATAGGGCATTTTTGAAAAATGGAGTCCCCAGCATTGATGCTGACGAATGGCCCCGTGTGAGGGCCACTTCAGGAGCAGAGTTTCAGCTGCTTCTTACCAAGCAGATCCTCTGTGTCTTCACAGTCCTGCACCACCTCCTTGGATCCTCACAGAACTCTGAGGAAGGACCCACTCTCCTCTCCATTTTACAGAGGGGAATCCGAGTGCAGAGGGGTCCCAGACCCGCTCAAGGCCATCCTGCAAAGGGCAGAACCAGGTTTCCCAGCCACGTGAAGCTTGAAAGCCTCTGTGTTAACCCAGAGTTCTACTGCCTGCATCTTACTAATACAACACTGGACTCTCAGAACAAACCAAGTCATCACAGTCTGACCCAAGGAAAGATCTTTTGCAGGGGAGATGGACTTGAAGGGTCAGCGCTGAAAGCTAGGATAGACCTTCAGGATGATACAGCTCAGTTCAGTTCAGTTGCTCAGTCGTGTCCGACTCTTTGCGACCCCATGAATCGCAGCACGCCAGGCCTCCCTGTCCATCACCAACTCCCGGAATCCACTCAGATTCACGTCCGTCAGGTCAGTGATGCCATCCAGCCATCTCATCCTCGGTCGTCCCCTTCTCCTCCTGCCCCCAATCCCTCCCAGCATCAGTCTTTTCCAATGAGTCAACTCTGGGCATGAGGCGGCCAGAGTACTGGAGTTTCAGCTTTAGCATCATTCCTTCCAAAGAAATCCCAGGGCTGATCTCCTTCAGAATGGACTGGTTGGATCTCCTTGCAGTCCAAGGGACTCTCAAGAGTTGATGATCCCCAAATCTAACCCTACTTAGATACTTCAAACCAGAAACTCTGGAGAGGGGAGACTGGGACTCTATTGCCATAGGACTTCCCTGATGGCTCAGCAGGTAAAGAATCCACTTGCCAATGCAGGAGACACAGGAGATGCAGGCTCAATCCCTGGGTCGAGGAGATCCCTGGAGGAGGAAATGGCAACCCACTCCAGAATTCTTGCCTGAAAAATCCAATGGACAGAGGAGGCTGGCAGGCTACAATCCGTGGGGTCGCCAAGAGCTGGACACAATCGAGTGACTAACACATGCAGCTACCACAGAGCAGAGTCAGGTTTCAACCAGTCTGTCAGCTTAGCAACAAGAAGACTAAGCCTATGCAAAACTTTAATTCCAAAGGGAGGTGGAGGCCAGGAAGGCCCCACGTCCTGGGTGAAAGGTGCTCTGCACACCATCACCCGCCCCCACAACGTGCTGTCCCCAGCCCGCCAAGGCTCTGTCTGTTGGATAAAAGCTAAATCCCCACCGGGCAAAGTTATGTGGTATAGGAACAGAAAGGGTGGCCTGTTTCCATCAGTCTTGTTTGCCTGTAATTTCCTCCCCCCAAATGTGTGAAATGACAAGGATGAAGCAGACAGCATAATTTGGAGCCAGATTTCCCATATCACTTGGCATTTTGTGGTAATTCTATGGAATTCAAGTTGGATATTAGGATGTCAGTTTAAAAGGAAACCGATTATTAGTAAAGGATAACAGGTGCTTTAAAACTACAATAAGTGTTGACATTTGAAGGAAAGGGAGCATAATAACTTAATGCTTTTTTTGGCTTCACATGGAAATGAATAGCCATTCCTTGTCAATTCTCACCTCTACTTCACTCAAGACCGCATATATAACAGCAGAGATCTCCGAAGGCAAAACATTATGCTCACTGTCAAGGACAAATAAACTATGGCATCAATCAAAGCATAATGGTCCCAAGAGAAGCAAGATGCCAGGAGGTCAGAGGGTGACACAATTATGTTTTACTTTGCTGGAAAATAATTGTTAGAGATTTTTTTTGCCTTGGTCTCCCAGCCTTATAGTGTAAAACAGCACTTAGCTTCTAAGTCTTCAAAATACATTATTTTTTCCCTTAAAATAAAAGTAGGGAAGCAGGTCTGATTTCTATACACATAGCAATACCACACTATACAAAGTTTCCTTCTTAGAAAACTACCAAAAGTATATGTGGCATCTGGTTTTTGTACAAGATGTGGGCTATTTCTACACCACCACAACAAATCAGAGAATTAAAAATAAACTATTTATTGGATTGAGATAATAGGAAAGTCACATGATATAGCAGAAAGGCATTTAATTGGGAACTAAGAGTCCCAGACTCCATTCCTACACTTTTGGTAGAAATGTAAGTAGGTGTAGCCGTGATGGAAAGCAATATGGAGGTTCCTCAGAAAACTACATATAGAATTCAGCACATGACCCAGCAATCCCACTCCTGGGAAAATATCTGGGCAAAACTATAATCCCAAAAGATGCATGCACCCCTATGCTCAAAGCAGCGCTACTCAAATAGCCAAGACATGGGAAGAACCTAAACATCCACCAACAGATGAATGAAGAAAGAAGATGTGACCCCTATATACAATGGACTACTACTC
>SJYV01041559.1:0-10424 GCA_006410875.1 Neotragus pygmaeus
AAAAAAAAAAAAAAACCAACAAAACGCAGCGAGGGAAAGCAATCTTTGCTTGCTTGTTCTTTTTTTCAGGCATGTTAGGATAACAGCACACAAACCCCAGACCCAGAGGTGCCAGAGGGAGCGGCCAGCAGCAGTGCAGGTTCCAGAAACGGGGCATCCAGGGCTCGCCCTATAGCTCTCTTGACATTCATATAGATTTTAAGAAGAGTTCTTGTCATCAGCCAATCATCACCGGAGGTCCAGTTTTTAGCTACGCAGCCAGATCCGCCCAAGTAAATGCTCAGGACTGCTTTGAACGTCCAGTAAACCCCTGTGGTTTGCATCACAAAGCATTTTCATACAAGGAGGGTAGCTGGTGGCCTGTATGAAAAGGGTTTCTGCAGCCTGGGGCGCAGCTTTGCTCAGAGAGCTATGAGGCTTCAGAAATGCCGCCTACCTTGGCAGTGTGTCACCCGGCGTTTCCCTTGGGATTTCGGAGACAGAGACAGAAGTGCTGGGTAAAGAGATGAGGGGGCACTGCAAGAGTGACTGGCCTGCCTGCAGGGGGTGCTCTTGAGCCCCCAGGCCCAGAGGCTCCCCCACCCCCACCGCTAGAAAAACCTGGACACATTTCAGGGGTTCTGACAAGTGCACACCAGACCTGCTCTGCAGGCTGAGGGCGATTACATTTTCAGTGAGTAATTTCATGCTTCCTGAAAATGAAATGAATATTGAAGCACATGCACAAAAATAGGAAAGTCTGGCTTTCATGTTTCGATGCTGAACTTAAGGCAGGGGTGTGGGGGGGACTTGGAAATTAAATGAATTTATTTAGCCCATTGCACAAAATCTTGTCAAAGATTTTGCATTTTTAAGTATGCTTTCAAATAAGCTTACTATTCTAAAAATAGCAGTTCCCTTGTTATAACACGTGTTAGAAAAGATACATGGAAAGATATATATGGACTATTAGTTGGCAGTTTAGGAAATCGCAGGCAGAAAAAGAAGTCGCTTTTAGATAAAGTTGTAACTGGATACATCAGAGACTTTCCCTTTCAAGAGAAACGCAAATGCTGGTGATGGGAGAGCCCCCATTAGTAAGGAAGGGGCGAGAAAGGCAACAGCGTGTTTTAACCGAGAAACTTCACGTAATGGCATGTCACTTTTTCTCCTCATGGATGTCTCTTGAATCCGTTTTAAATGGGGGCAAATGAAGGGTTTAGTCTTTATGACCCTTTTCTGGGTGGTCTTTGAGTGATGTGAGTCGCCAGACCCCCAGGTACAGGCTGATAGTGAGCACTCAGCCCCCAGACCCCCAAACAGACCCCCGTGTTCCGCCCATCCCAGCTGCCCCTGAACAACGGCTGCTTACTGCCCCTCAAGTACCACGGAGAGTAAGGGGTGCCCGCGCTGACGTTCAGCCAGCCTTACCTGCGCTGAAGACCGGCTCCTTGGGTTTGCTGTGGAGACAAAACCAAAATAGGTTTTATTTCTTTCTAAATTTATGTTTAATTGGAGGAAAACTGCTTTTATAGCATTGTGTTGGTTTCTGCCATACAACAATGCAAATCAGCTTCCGATATGGACCATTTTGTAAAGCCTTTATTGAATCTGTTACAATATTGCTTCTATTTTATGCTTTGGTTTCCCCGCCCGGAGCATGTGGGATCTGAGCTCTCTGACCAGGGAGCATTCCCTGCACTGGTGAAGTCTAAACCGCCAGACCACCAGGGAAGTCCCCCCAAACAGTTCTTAAAGGGAAGCATGGGCTGGTGGTTAGTCTCAGTCACAGAAGACCCCTCATCCACTAGCTGCACTGGTTCGTCACACAGATGCTGAGTGAAGAACATATGTTACAAAGAAACACAAAGCCGTGTAACTGCAAAGAGGAACAGTGTAAACAAAAATGCTTAAAACCAAGTGCCAGGGATGACAATCCCAACTTTATCACCAAAGCTGTGCTTTTCATGAGAGCAAAGAAAGGTTTGGAGAAGGAAAACGCGTGGTTGATCAAGGCGGGAACAGCCCTGCCTAAATGCGTAGAAAGGTTTGTTTCTCTTTCCCACGTGCTTCTGGCACATTATTTGAAGACCTGACTTAAAACCAGCAAACTCCTGTCTCAGGGGCTTTGGCGAGAGAACTTTAGCACCAGGCTCCCGAAAGGGCAGGAACTAAAGAAACTCTTGATGAGGGTGAAGGAGGAGAGTGAAAGAGCCGGCTTAAAACTAAATGTTAAAAAACTAAGATCATGTCATCAGGTCCCATTACTTTATGGCAAACAGAAGGAGAAAAGGTGGAAGTAGGGACAAATTTCCTCTTCCTGGGCTCAAAAATCACTGCGGATGGTGACTGCGGCCGTGAAATCAGAGGACAACTGCTTCTTGGCAGGAAAGCTATGACAAATTTAGACTGTGCTGAAAAGCAGAGACACTGCTCCGCTGCCAAAGGTCCGCACAGTCAAGGCTGTGGTCTCCCCAGGGGTCACGTCCGGTTGTGAGAGCTGGACTATAAAGAAGGCAGAACGCCAAAGAATCGATGCCTTCGAACTGTGGTGCTGGCGGACTCCTGAAAGACCCTTGGCCAGTGTGGAGATCAAACCAGTCACTCTTGAGGGAGATCAACCCTGAATGCTCACTGGGAGGACTGATGCTGAATCTGAAGCTCCAGTATTTTGCAAACAGCCAACTCACTGGAAAAGTCCCTGATGCTGGCAAAGAGTGAGGGCAGAAGGAGAAGAGGGCATCAGAGGATGAGATGGCTGGATGGCTCCACCGATGCAGTGGACACGGACCTGGGCAAACTTTGGGAGGTGGTGAGGGACAGGGAGGTCTGGCGTGCTGCACTCCATGAGGTCGCAAAGAGTCGGACACGACTGGGTGACTGAACAACTCCCAGGAGGATGGCTCCTGGGGAGGGAAGATGAGGGGGCGGGGGAAAGGAGGGAAGAATAAGGACTACTGGGGTGTGGCCACATCCCGGGACATGGGGGGACCCCACTGTCTCAACCAGGCTGAGACCCCATGACCACACCTGGGGAACCAGATGCCCGCCCTGTACAAGGGCACACCACGGACGAGCTAAGGTCGCCCTTAGGGGCACACCACGGACGGGCTGAGGTCGCCCCTAGGGTGAACTTCCCACAAGACGGGCTGCCCGGGGGACCCCCACCAAGTGCAGGAGGGGACGGTCCTCCCCAAGAAAACTGGACAGCTGCCCGTGGGAAGACNCTAAGGTCGCCCCTAGGGGCACACCACGGACGGGCTGAGATCGCCCCTAGGGTGAACTTCCCACAAGACGGGCTGCCTGGGGGACCCCCACCAAGTGCAGGAGGGGACGGTCCTCCCCAAGAAAACTGGACAGCTGCCCGTGGGAAGACTGCTGCCTTGTGCCAGACAGGGGAGGGGATCCCCAAGAACGGCAGGAAGTGAATCCTGTTCAAACACAGAGCCAGCCCTGAACCCAAGTCTGCGAGACTCCAATGTCCATGCCGTCTTCCATGGTACCCACCACCCGTTCCTGCCCCCTGCTTCCCAGAACACCTCCCACTTTAACATACAGAACAAGACACAGTAAATAAATGAAATCCACCCCAAAGATTTTGGGACTCCCTTGTAGCTCGGTTGGTAAAGAGTCTGCCTGCAATGCAGGAGACTCAGGTTTGATTCCTGGGTTAGGAAGATGCCCTGGAGGAGGAAATGGCAACGCACCCCAGTATTCTTACCTGGGAAATCAGATGGACAGAGGAGCCTGGTGGGCTACAGTCCATGGGATCGCAAAGAGTAAGACACGACTGAAGCGACTAAGACCACAACCACCCAGGGTGGGCTGGGAGGACCACGATCCTGCAGAGGCACCTACATTTTCCAAGTCCTCATAATGAAAAATGCAAACCAGAGCAGATATCATCCTCATGTCACTTTTCTCCTTCACTTTGAACTTGGGATACACTGAGAAACACTGCCAGTAAAAGCTGCCCTTAATCCCATGATGTAACAGATGCTAGTATTTATTAATGGCCTTGATTTTCAGTTGATATTATGCCGTATATATGGGAAACTCTTTGCTGATGCTTTGAAAGGGGTTCAATGTGTTTCAGGGGGGTGGATCTGCTTTGGGGCAAGATTTTTGAACATAAACCACTGGTCACTGAAACAGTACACCTTTAACTCAAAGCCTGCCTTCCACTGGCTCTGAAGGCCCTAAACAACCTCTATGGACCCCGACATTTTTCCGATCCCATCTCTCCCCTCAGTCATGGAGTTCCAGACGCCCTGTTCTCGCTGTCCTGTGACTGGGTCAGCACCTCCAGAGCCAGGCATGGACGCCGCCCCCCCAACCCCAGCGCCAGTGCACGGCCGGGCCTGTGCTGAGATCCGCCCCGTCTTGCTCCTCACACCCTGCCCATGCGTGCGCGCTAAGGCGCTTCAGTCATGTCTTGACTCTTTGTGACCCCATGGACTATAGCCCGTCAGGCTCCTCTGTTCACGGGATTCTCCAGGCAAGAATACTGGGGTGGGTTGCCATTTCCTCCTCCAGGGGATCTTCCCGACCCAGGGGTTGAACCCGGGTCTCTTCCACCTCCTGCACTGGCAGGTGGGTCCTTTGCCACGACCACCACCTGGGAAGCCCAGATTTATCTTCATTATCATGTCTCTCCCCATCAGGAGGGAAGCCCAGAAGGGCAGGGGTCGCTGTCCACAGCTGTGACCCAGGGCCTGTAACAGCCTTCAGCTGCTAACTGGAAGCTGGTAGGGTCTGGAGCCCTCCCTGCCTCTGACTTGGCTGGCCCTGTGGATCTGCATCTGGCCGGGTGGGCTGGGGGGTGCGGGCGTCTCAGCGGCCCTGGCCCCGCTGCCCTCCCCAACTCCCCGGAGTAGCTGGTGCTGTCCGTGCATGATGCTTCCCGCCATCCTCCCAGCTGGTGCTCAGCCTTCACCACGCCCGCCCCGCCAGGGCCCCTCTCAGGGTCCTCGTCCCTCCTTCAGGGCAGCTGAACAGCACCTGGTTCCCATGAAAGGCCCAGTGTGGAGCATCCTTCAGCAACTACCATGCCTGGGCTCTGAGAAGGGGGCTTCGGGACTCTGTCCTACTCCCTGGCTGTGTGGGAAGAACGTGCGTGCGTGTGCGTGTGTGTGAACACGCGTGCATGAAGGTTCACCTTGAGCCTGGGGCTCCCGAGAGTCCACCCATGCCGGTCCACACCCGGCCTCGCAGGATTCTAGAAGCTTTCAGCTCCTTTCCTCCTCTTCCTGCAGCTCTGCAGAGATTTCAGCAGTGGTCGCATCCCTCCTAAGAGGGGCCTGTCACTTTTGGGGTTGGAGTTTTTTGCATCACTTAGTGGCTCTATGGTGGGCTTATCTGGCTTGTTCTTGTTATTGGAGGGAGTGACACTCTTGTGATTTTTTTTTAAGTGGAAGAATAAGTCTTAACTCCAAATTTTATATCTTATTAGATTCAAGGCAGGGCAAGGACACAAGAGGAAAAGCTAAAACATCACTACAAAGCACATCCGCTAGTGAGGGAAGCTAGGCAGGGAATTAGGAGACAGGAAAGCTGTTTTTTTCCATCATGACTTTGATCACAGAAGTAGAAACATGCCGAGTCCGTGAGACACATATAAGCAACCCAGAACCTTCCCAAGAGATAGGAAAGAGCAATTATGGATTATGTTTCTCTTAGAGAACATTCATAGGGGAAAGTGAACTCCAAATGTGGGGAGGCCAGTGGAGTTCCGATGCTGAAGCACTGTAAGAAGATGGATAAAAGATCTCTGTTAAAAGATCAGGAAAAGGCAGCCAGAGTGTTATCAGCTGAAGGTCACTGAGAAGTATCAGGTACTGAACTGCTCTTAGTTCTTCAAATCCTGCTCTAAATGATGGGCTACCCTTTGGGTACCAGGCTTCCCTGGTGGGTCAGATGGTAAAGAATCTGCCTGCAATGCAAGAGACCCTGGTTGGATCCCTAGGAAGATCTCCTGGAGGAGGAAATGGCAACCCCTTCCAATATTCTTGCCTGGAGAATTCCATGGACAGAGGAGCCTGGCAGGATACAGTTCATAGAATCACAAAGAGTCAGACAAGACTGAGTGACTGATACAGTGTATTTAGGAAACATACTATTGCTATGTTTCATTATTTTAGAAAGTGAAATTTCTATAGAAAAATATACTGTTACTATATTTACTTTAGAATCCATGATCCCTGCAACGCACCACCCTCCTGAAAGGCAAGAGGCCAGGGAAAGGGCCTATTCCAATCACGAGTGCCTGTCTTATGAATACAAAGCTATAAAAGGACAATGAATCTTCCCAACCGCAGACAGAAGAGAAAACCCACAGAACAGTGATGACAGTGATCCAAAGTTAAAGCGCTGTTGCCCCAGTCAACATCAGCTCACGGGAGCCGGGCACCCATCACCTGTCCGATCCTGAACTCAGCATCAGGAGCCGAGAGTGAAATCCTCAGTAAAGCTTTAGACCCAGCACGCTGGAAACACGCCGGGGCTGTGAACCCACCGGGACCCAGAGACGACCGCCTCTCAAGGTGTTGTGTGGTCTGTCTCCGGTCACCCACTCCTCAGTGGGAGCTCCAGGGAAAACTGAAGTGGGTGACTTCACACAGACTCTGCAGCCAGGGCCTGGTCCCCAGGGGTGGCGTGGGGGGTTGGGAGGAGGGGAGCAGAGGGGGGGCTCCCTTCATGCCCATCCGAGTCCGGAGTCAGCACTGATGGAGGTGCAGGATGCAAGTGTGCCCACAGGAGCGGAAGGATCTCCGGCCCGGCAGGCAGCCCCTCACCTCTAGGCTGGCCCGGCATCAGGCGGCCGCGGCCAGGGTCTCCCAGATGGACAGTGGTGCCGTCCGGTGTGGCTGTTTGCTTGGCAGGAAGGCGATCTGCTGAAAAAGCTTGGCTTGGCTGTACTCTCCCTAGGGCAGGACGGTTCAGGCGACTCTGAAGGACCGGTCCTCCTATAAGCAGTACCGGAGGGTCGGGGGGGCGGTGAGGTAGCCTGGAGCCTTCCCCAGACCAGCAGCTGGATCTGGAGGCAGCGAGACGAAGCCGGACAGTGGGCACAGGAAAAGCTCCCACCGGAAGCTGCGAGTTCACACCCATGAAGCGGCTGTAACCGCCGGGGCCAAGTCACGTGGCACCAAATCCCCAGAAATGTTCAGTGTGGACTTCAGGCGCCGGGGCTGTCACAAGCGGCCATTTCCCCCTTCATCTGCTATAATTCAGATGCTGCGCTGCGGCTGGGTGTGTGTCAGGGGAAGAGAGTCCTGCCAAGAATTCATTCAGACTCGGATGCAACGAATATTCCCCAGACTCTTGCCCTGTGGTGGGATCTGCACTTAGCATGTTTGTGAAAGTGAAAGTGAGAGTCGCTCAGTCGTGTCCGACTCTTTGGGACCCCATGGACTGTTGCCCACCGGGCTCCTCTGTCCATGGAATTCTCCAGGCAAGTATACTGGAGTGGGCTGCCATTTCCTTCTCCCGGGGATCCTCCCCACTCAGGGACTGAAACCAGGTCTCCTGCATTGGCAGGCGGATTCTTTACCATCTGAGCTACCGGGGAAGCCCGAGCATCTTCATATCTGTTACTAATTTACCCCAGAGTCCTGAGAGCAGGTCTCTGCCACATGGGTGGCCTGTGTAACAGGGCACTTTGGGAGACGGGGACTCCAGAGGACTGAAATGGACCAGATGCTTCTGAGAAGACATGCTTGCTTCAGAAAATGATTAAGAAGGCCTGATTGAGGAGGACACTGTTCTAAAGTCTTTTCCCCTGAAACTTACTCATCTATAAAAATGGTACCTCCCAGCACACGGTACCATGACTCCTGAAAACGATTTCACTTGATGGAATACAATCCCTGTTGGAAGTCAAAGTACTCTGCTACGTAAATGATGATTCTTTTATAAACTGCCCTAAGTAAGCAGCTTTTAATACAAGTAGGGTCATTCAGGAACTATAGATTTAAAATATTTAGAAGTCACTACTG
Organism: Neotragus pygmaeus; assembly: GCA_006410875.1. Lineage (NCBI taxonomy): Eukaryota > Metazoa > Chordata > Mammalia > Artiodactyla > Bovidae > Neotragus > Neotragus pygmaeus. The sequence goes on from SJYV01041559.1 coordinate 7,977, forward strand.
GGGTCAAAAACTACTGCTTCATAGACATCTCCAACCAATACTTCAGTTTAACATGGGAGAAGGGGCAGAGATTTTGAAGTCAGCTGGATTCGTGTTTTATTTGGGCAAATCACTTCACCTCCAGAAACTTTAGATTCTTTCATCTATAAAAGGGGACCAAAACCACCGTGAGGCACAAGGTACCTGCAGGATCAAATATAACATGTAACAAAATACTTAACATGTGGTTATTAATTAATATCTTCCCTCTTCCTCCTAATTTCACTGACAATAACCTACATGCATTTTTGAGCTCCTCACCTAACAGCCTCAAAACTGAAACAAAACAAAGCATATCAGTGCTTACACATTTTAACATTTGTTAAAAAGTAAATGACCCCTTGGCTTAAAAACTGAAACAATCTTTTCATTAAAAAAAAAAAAAAGATTCATTTAAGTCACCTCATTTCCAGTGTAAACGTCTTCGAATCCAAATGTAGTGTTAAAATCATCCACCAATAGGTGGTGCTATTTGCATAGTTCTTAAATGATGATAGTTGTAACAATTAGGTCTATGGGTAACATTTTTTCATTCATTCAGTGAATGTTTGTTGAGCACTTACTGTGTGCCAGACCTGTGCAAAGTGCTAGGAATACAAAGAAGAAAAAAAAAATGACCCAGCTCTTTAATGCCCTCCTGATGCTTAAAGGTGCAGCGAAGAGGAGGCTGCAGGTGATGTCCCTGGCAGGTGGGGAGGCAGTTACAAAGTTATTGTGTGTGTTAGTCGCCTAGCTGCCTCTCACTCTTTGCCACCCCAAGGACTGTGGCCCGCCAGGCTCCTGCATCCATGGGATTTCCCAGGCAAGAATACTGGAGTGAATTACCATTTCCTTCGCCAGGGGATCTTCCTCACCCAGGTATCGAACCCGCATCTCCTGCACTGTAGGCAGATTCTTTACCATGTGAGCCACCAGGGAAGCCCACAGAGTTAATGGGCAGGAACAAAGCAATCTGGAGGGCGGCTCACTCAGACCGGGGCCCTCAGGCAGGCTCCTCAGAGAAGGGCACTCCGCGTGGGGACTTGCAGGATTGGCTGGAGCTCTCCTCTCCCTGCCAGGTTTCCAGACACACACATGTGCCACTTCGGACGAGGGGAGCCTCCATGCAGTAAGCGTTAGAAGCTGTCACTCATCGAGCTGTGTGCATTTGTTTGGTTTGGGGCTTTTTGATTTTATAATAAAAAGATTTTTCTACACATGCTGTCTTCTTACTTAGATTTGCGTTACTTTAATGAAGACGGAGTTTGAACATCTTTTCCTTAATTAATTGGCTATTTGTACTTCTTTCTCAGTGAACTGCCTCTGCTTATACCTTTTACCTACTTTGCTATGAGTTGACTGCCCTTTGCCTCCCTGGTGTGGGTAGCGACCTTTGGAAATGGAGGACATTGACCCTTTTCAGCTGCGGGTGTCAACTGTGTTTGTTGAGTCTCCATGGGCTGCTCCCTTCCACTTCCTGCCATGCCTCATGCTGTGTCCCGCAGACGGCAGGGGCTCAGTGAATCAAGCGGTGCTGGGAAAGTGACTGAGTAAGGTGGCAGAATTGCTGTGAGGTCTCTGATGGAAGTTGGAGAATTCCGGAATGTCCTGAAGAAGAGAGGCACTCAGGATTGAGGACTGGGGTGAGCAAAGCTGTGCAAACATCAGCCCAAACGCTAGAATGGAGAAGGCAAATAACAGTAGTGGCGATCACTTATGGAGTCCCAGTGTTGGCAAGCCCTGTGCCAAGGATGCTGCCGACGTACACCATCTTGTTTAACTCTCACAGCAGCCCTGGGCGGTAGGCAGGGGCTAGTTTTCACTGGTGCTGAGAGGAACCTCAGTGAGATTAAGTAACTGGTTCTCAGTCCCAGAGCAAATGTGGCAGAGCTGAGATTAAAACTTGGATATGGCCCTGATGTTCCTTAAGCCTAAATTCTTCCTGTTATATTGGCTGGGCTAAAAAAGATACATTCAACAAATACTTATTGGGTACCTACTGTACCTACTAGGGCTTTTCAGGTGGCGTTAGTGGTAAAGACCCCTCCCGCCAATGCAGAAGATGTTAAGTGATGTGGGCTTGATCCCTGGGTTGAGAAGATCCCCTGGAGAAGGAAATGGTACTCCACACCAGTATTCATGCCTGGAAAATTCCATGGGCAGAGGAGCCTGGTGAGCTACAGTCCATGGGGCCACAAAGAGTCAGACACGACTAAGCGACCGAGCACCTACTGTGTGCCGGGCATTGTTCTAGATGACGGGCTGGTCTGACTGGACTAGAAAAGTCTTTCTGATTCCCAAATACCCAATTAAAGTGCGTTCATCTAGGTAAATGATGGTCTTCATCTGAGAAAATGTTGTAAGAGTATATTTCCTGACACAAAGGCATGCTTACATGGCAAATGAAAAAAAGGGTCACAAAATGTACGC
>SJYV01041561.1:0-13066 GCA_006410875.1 Neotragus pygmaeus
GATGAAGCAGCCTAGCCTCCGTGTCTTCCCTGGAGGCACAGTTGTGAAGAATCCAACTGCCAGTACAGGAGACAGTTCCATCCCTGGGTTAGGGAAGATTCCCCTGGAGAAGGGAATGGCAACCCACTCCAGTATTCCTTGCCTGGGAAATCCCACGGACAGAGGTGCCTGGTGGGCTACAGTCAATGGGGTCGCTAAACAGTTGGACACGACTGAGTGACTAAACAACAACAGTGATTCTGGCTATAATTAATTTTTTCAAGCCTCAGCCCATGATAAAGCATCTCGGCCTTCGTGTCTCCTCACTAATGGAGGGGCGCCCTCTAGCGACAAAATAGTAATACTCTTTGAAACGTCTTCACTGTAATAAGGATGAGTATTATCTACTGACTGAAGCGACTTAGCAGCAGCAGCAGTAGCAGCATAAACTACTGATCCCCATTTTTAGAGCTTCCTTGGTGGCTCAGATGGTAAAGCGTCTGCCTGCAATGCAGAAGTCCTGAGTTTGATCCCTGGGAAGATCCCCTGGAGAAGGAAATGACAACCCACTCCAGTACTCCTGCTTGGAAAATCCCATAGACAGAGGAGCCTGGTAGGCTACAGTCTACGGATTGCAAAGAGTCAGACATGACTGAGGGACCTCACTTCTTATAAACTACCACCTGGAGGCAGATCTAGCCTTCTCCCTGATTTGAGAAATGAAGTTTTATTGGCATGCAGCTACATTCGTTCATTGACAAATTGGTTTTGTCTATTTTTACACTACAGATAATTAAGCAGCAGAGATAATATGGCCTGTGTGTGCATGGTAACTTGCTTCAGTCATGTCCAACTCTTTGCGACCCTATGGACCTAACCCACCAGGCTCCTCTGTCCACGGGGATTCTCCAGTATTCTCCAAGAATACTGGATGGAGTGGGTTTCCATACCCTCCTCCAGAGGATCTTCCCGTCCCAGGGATCAAACCTGAGTCTCATGTCTCCTGTACTAGCAGGAAGGTTATTTACCACTAGCGCTACCTGGGAAGCCAAGGAAAGCAGACACCAGGTGTAACTCTAGGGCCTACAAGGTCTAAAATATTTACTATCTGGCCCTTTCCAGAAAATGTTTGCAGACCCCAACCTGTAGTACAATTGTATAAGCTACTTTATTTACCTTTACCCACCTATTTTCATAGACCTCAATCCTCAGATTTATTGGCTGCATGGTATTTCTTATCCTATGATTGTAGACATAGGTCACTTCCAATATCCGTATTATAGACAGTCCTGTAGTGAATCTGTTGTGGTTTCATTGGCAGAATGCTGAGATATCCCCAAGGTAAGAGCTCAGTGTGCTACTGGAAGAAAGCTCTTAGCGTTTGGGCTGATCATTGCCAGTGGGGTTTGAGGTAAAGCTCTTAACGTGTTCTGAACCTCAGCTCCCTCATCTGTTAAGTGGGACTAACAGTATTATTTGCCTCCCTGAGTTGTTGTGGGGAGCAAATGAGATCATTTATTAGCTGGTCTTTCACAAGCTACAAAACAGTTCAGTAATGTTGGTTTTTATCACCTACATAGCTGAGGGAGATGTATATGATTTTCCTCATTAATCACTTAGGACTCTGTGTGCAGAACACAAATTCTTATTTTGAATGTGCCCCTGAAGCCATTTCCAACCTCCTGGGACTGGTCCCTAAATCATGCTTCTTTCCTAAGAATATAAGCTCTTGCCAGTGCTAAGAGGCAAAGTTTATTCCTGGGCAGGGGTAGTGGAGGATGAAGGGAGATGGGAGACGTGTGGAACATGATGTCTTCAGCCTCATGGTGTATTAGAGTCTGAGTCTAAGAAGTGAGCTTTGTTGCTAAAAGGAAACAGGTCTGGGGGCTCTCTGCTTAGCCTGCAGAGAAGAGGCGTCTGGTGCGCACCCGCAGGAGGGCAGAGAAGCCAGGTGAGACCATGACCTTCAGGGATATGGTCTGCTCCTCCTGCCTCAAACCAGTCCCTGGGCCAGCTGCTCCCAGCAGTGTCGCTGGAGAGGGTGGCCCCAAATCCCTGAGGTTTCCCTTTTTTCTGCCGACATCTTTGGCATCCCCTCCTTCCTTTGTCCTTGCTCCCCTCGTCCCCAGTAGGCATATGTGGCTTCGAGATGGGGTATCAGATGCCCACCATAGTGATATCTAAATGCCCCGTGAGCAGTCCCTCCACATGGTCTATTCCCAAGTACACAAGTGGGGAGACTTCCAACTGAAAACACACGAGATACCACCTGCTTAGTCTTCTGAGTAGGCCGCAAGGGAGCGTTCATGTCTCCCATTCTCAGGAGCAGCTTTCAACTAGTGACTGATAGCAACGGTAGAAAAACACCTCTGCTCCTTACCTCTCTGTATAAGGAGGGATTGGACATTCCCTCCCAGAGGTTTTCTGAAGGTTTGAGGCCCAGTTGCCTGAAGCAGTAATCTGCAACATGTCTTCCCTTTATTAGCTCCTTTCTTCCCCCTACCCCACTACATATATACTGATGCCTTCCAAGGTCCCCGCCCAAAGAAAGTGCCAGCAATTACTTTCTTATCTCAGGGTCTGTTTCAAGGTCAGCCATCCTAGAACTTCCAGTTACTATCCCCTGCTTAATGCCAGACCTGCCATCAAGCAAATCATAATACAAAGAAGAAACACAGCGACTTCCCTGGTGGTCCAGTACCCCAATGTTCATCACAACACTGTTTATAATAGCCAGGACATGGAAGCAACCTAGATGTCCATCAGCAGATGAACAGATAAGAAAGCTGTGGTACATATGCACAATGGAGTATTACTCAGCCATTAAAAAGGACACATTCGAATCAGTTCTAATGAGGTGGATGAAACTGGAGCCTATTATACAGAGTGAGGTAAGACAGAAAGAAAAATACCAATACAGTATACTAATACATATATATGGAATTTAGAAAGATGGTAATGATAACCCTGTATGTGAGACAGCAAAAGAGACACAGATGTATAGAAAAGTCTTTTGGACTCTGGGAGAGGGAGAGGGTGGGATGATTTGGGAGAATGGCATTGAAACATGTATAATATATAAGAAACGAATCATCAGTCCAGGTTAAATGCAGGATACAGGATGCTTGGGGCTGGTGCACTGGGATGACCCAGAGGAATGGTATGGGGAGGGAGATGGGAGGGGGTTTCAGGAGATGGAAGATGTGGCAGATTCATGTTAATGTATGGGAAAAACCAATACAATATTGTAAAGTAATTAGCCTCCAATTAAAATAAATAAATTTAAATTAAAAAAAAAAGAATCCACCTGCCAGTGCCGGTGACACAGGTTTGATCCTTGGTCAGGGAACTAGATACTGCAGAGCAACCAAGCCTGTTGCCACAACTGCTGAGCCTGAGTACTGCAGCTCCTGAAGTCATGCACCTAGAGTTTGTGCTCCATAACAAGAGAAGGCACCACAATGAGAAGCCTGTTCACTGCAATGAAGAATAACCCCTGCTCTGCACAACTAGAGAGAACCGACATGCAGCAGTGAGGACCCAGTGCAGCCATAAATACATGATAAAGAGGGAACACAAGCTCCTTATATGGCCGGCATGAGCTCCATTTATGATCTTACCTTTAATCACTGCCCCCTCACTCTTTTTTCAGCCACACAAGTGCCTCTGTAGTTCCTCCAACACGCCAAGTTCTTTCTGACCACAGGCCCTTTGCACATGCTATTTTCTCTCCTTGGAACACCTTACCCATCCCATAGCCCAGATTTCCAGCTTAAATGTCACTTCTCCAGAGAAGTCTTTTCTAATCACCCTACCTAAGCACAATCCTCCATTATTCCATCTCAGTATTTTATTTATTTGCTGATTTTCTAGCATTCATCAAAATTGGTAATGATGGGCTTCACTGCCTATTGACTTCTCTATTAACTGTCTACCTTCCTAGACTAGGCAGGGATGAAATCTGCCTTGTGTGCATGCGTGCTTAGTTTGCAACCCTGCAGCCTGCCAGGCTCGTCTGTCCACGGGATTTTCCAGGTAAGAATAATGGAATGGGTTGCCATTTCTTCCTCTGAGAGATCTTCTTGACCCAGGGATCGAATCCCCATCTCTTACATCTCCTAGCATTGGCAGGTGGGTCCTTTATCACTAGTCCCACCTAGAAAGCCCTGAAATCTGTCTTATTTACTCTTATATCACTAGTGCCCACTAGAGTACTGAGAACATAGTATTAATAATAGGCACTTGATATATACTTATCGGATCAATGACGAAATGAGCCAGTGAATAAGTGCAGATACTTTCTGTATTCCACTATCCCTATTTGTGAACTCATCTCATTTGCCCTCACCAAACACTCACATGCATGATTGCAATCTTCCTAAATATATTATCATGTTTTTTGTCTCTTTGTGCCCCCAAAGAACTTTTTTTAAAACTTTTTATTTTATATTGGAGTATAGCCAATTGATGGAGGCTTCCCAGGTAGCACTGGTAGTAAAGAATCTACTTGCCAATGCAGGAGATATGGGTTCAATTCCTGGGTCAGGAGGATCCCCTGGAGTAGGAAATGACAACCCACTCAAGTATTCTTGCCTGGTGAGTTCCAGGGACAGTGGGACCTGGCATGCTGCAGTCCATGGGGTCACAAAGAGTTGAACATGGCAGAGCATAAACTGCACTGCATTGCACTGCATAGCCAGTTAACAATGCTGCGACAGCTTCAGGTGGACAGCAAAGGGACTCAGCCACACACGTATCCATTCTCCCCCAAACTCCCCTCTCATTCAGGCTACCACAGAATGTTGAGCAGAGTTCCCTGTGCTATACAATAGGTCCTTGTTGGTTATCCATTTTAAATATAGCAGTGCATACATGTCTATCCCAAACTACCTATCTCATTCCCCTGCCATCCTTCCCCTCAGCAACCATAAGTACCTTCTATAAATCTGTGAGTCTGTTTCTGTTTTGCAAGTAAGTTCATTTGTACAATTTCTTTTTAGATCCTGCATATAGATTTCCAGGAGAAATATCAATAACCTCAGATATGCAGATGACACCACCCTTATGGCAGAAAGTGAAGAGTGAAAGAGGAGAGTGAAAAAGTTGGACTAAAGCTCAACATTCAGAAAATGAAGATCATGGCATCCGGTCCCATCACTTCATGGGAAATAGATGGGGAAACAGTGGAAACAGTGTCAGACTTTATTTTGGGGGGCTCCAAAATCACTGCAGATGGTGACTGCAGCCATGAAATTAAAAGACACTTACTCCTTGGAAGAAAAGTTATGTCCAACCTAGATAGCATATTCAAAAGCAGAGACATTACTTTGCTGACTAAGGTCCATCTAGTCAAGGCTATGGTTTTTCCAGTGGTCATGTATGGATGTGAGAGTTGGACTGTGAAGAAGGCTGAGCGCCGAAGAATTGATGCTTTTGAACTGTGGTGTTGGAGAAGACTCTTGAGAGTCCCTTGGACTACAAGGAGATCCAAGCAGTCCATTCTGAAGGAGATCAGCCCTGGGATTTCTTTGGAAGGAATGATGCTGAAGCTGAAACTCCAGTACTTTGGCCACCTCATGCGAAGAGTTGATTCATTGGAAAAGACTTTGATGCTGGGAGGGGTTGGGGGCAGCAGGAGAAGGGGACAGCCGAGGATGAGATGGCTGGATGGCATCACTGACTCGATGGACATGAGTCTGAGTGAACTCTGGGAGATGGTGATGGACAGGGAGGCCTGGCGTGCTGCAATTCATGGGGTCACAAAGAGTCGGACATGACTGAGCGACTGAACTGAACTGAACTGAATAAGGGATATACCATACTTCTCCTTCTCTGTCTGACTCACTTCACTCGTATGACCATATCTAGGTCCATCCACGTTGCTGCAAATGGCATTATTTCATTATTTGCCCCCAAAGAACTTTAAATCAGTTATCAAAATATGTTTGTTGAGGTGACAAATGTAAGTAGAAAGATGAATAATTCAGAAGTTCAGAGTCATATATCTTCCTTTAGTGCAATTCTACAACCCGCAGAACAGGAAATGTTTTCCACATCTCAGTTTCATCACCTGTACAATGAGCACAATAATTTGGCCTCAACACCAAGGATGGGCAGATGGTGTGTGTGAAAGAGGCTTGTGAACTGCAAGGCCACCCCACAAGACTCTCACTGAATTCCCTTGTGGGGTTTTGTACATTGCCACACCAATCCCTTACTTTCAACATGGCACATAGCAAAATGCTCTAAGCCTTCAGAGATCGCTGAGAGAGACTGGCTGTTCCCCCTCCATTTCTGCTTCAAGTGCACTTGAGGCAGAAAGCCAGAACAGAAGCTTCCTGAACCAAATGAGGCGTGTTGAGAACGCGTCCTTAATTGACTCCATCTGGATTCACTGAAGCCAGTCTCTGGGTGGGCTGTTTCAGGACCCTGGACAGCTCCAGGACCCACAGCAGAGCCCAGAAGGGGCCCCAGGGAGGCATCACAACCTGGTGTAGGATCTGATCCAGGGTGAGCCTGGCTTGATGGGATCTGTCAGGGAAAAGTCAGTGGAGAGAGCAAGGGTAGTAGATATAGAGGTGACTGGTTTTGCACGTAGCGAATCCAGGGAAGGCGACAGTTTGAGTGAAGGAACGAAGTGGGAAATCTAGACAAATGAGGACTTCCCTGCTGGTCTAGTGGTTAAGAATCTACCTGCCAGTGCAGGGCACGTGGCGTGATCCTTTGTCTGGGGGGATCCCGCATTCCGCCACAAATACTGAGCCACGTACCGCATCTGCTGAAGCCCACACGCCCTGGAGCCCACATGCTGCAACAAGAGAAGCCACCACCACGAGAGAGTAGCCCCCGCTTGCCACAACCAGAGGAAGGCTTTGTGCAGCAATGAAGACCCAGTACAGCCAATAAACAATAGGCAAGTGAATCTTAAATTTTGCGCTCAACTTATCCTCATCTGAGGACCACATGAATAGATGTCCGAGAAGATTTCAATGGCCTCCTGAAGTTAGAATTCAGAGTTCTCATTAAGAATCAGAATCAAGATGGAAAGTATGCCTTTTGGTGCCCAGTAAAACTGGACTTCAATCTTATCTCCATACCTTACTTGCTGTGTGATTGGTGTAATTAGTTCAACCTCTCTGAAATCATATTCCTCATCTACACACTGAAGGTAATAGTACTCATATTATTGACTCACTGTCCCCAATTCAACACTCCTTCCTGCATCCACAACTGGCTATGGCCTTGTCATGGGTAGAGAAAACTTTGCTGCCCTTAGTGTTTATATTGCTCACATGACTTCTTGGTCAATGATATATGAATGGAAGTACCATTCACATGAAATGAATGGATTCTGGCTAGCCGACTGACAAGAGGATTAGGAGAGAGATATGTGGGCCAGAGCCACACCAACCAACCCATAGACTTGCAGTGAAAAGCAGAACTGTTCCGGCCAAGCTCTGCTTGAGTAAGTCAAGCTCTAGCCAATCCACAGACATGTCAGTGATAATAAACTATTGTTTCAAGACACTGAGTTGGGGGTGGTTTGTTACACAGCAATAGCTAACAGATACAATAGCTAATAATACCAACCTGTAGACAATAAATGAGTTTCCAGTATAGTCACACATGAGAAGGCCCATAAATAAAGGCCATTTCTTCCCCTCCCCTTAACGTGAAGTTTTTCTGGCGGTTGCTGCTTTTCCAGATATTCCCAGCTTCTGCTTCTGAGACACCCCTCAATTGGATTAATGAGAAGAATATTTTCCTCCCTGTTTCATTTGCCTGGTGCCAATTAACTCAAATTTATGGAATTTTTTCTGGTTGGTAATTACCCTGGGAAATTTATTTTGGACTGTTTCAGAAGACATTTCACCCTCCTCCTTGAATTTGCTGGCTATGGAACAGAATTATGACTGCTAAGTCTCAATTGCAAGGGAAAGAGACTACTGCATTATTTATTTCTTTGTATATATCAAGACAGGTAAGAGATATCAGGCTATTCAAATCTCTTATTAGAGAAGAGAGAAGTCTCAAGGCTTTGGTTTCTCAAGCTGCTATAATTTGCCTATGACCAAGTTCCAACTGAAGTTAATTATATCCCTAAGCCCTGAGCGGCCCTACAAAGCCAGGTGACTCATTCGTTTATTCTTTTATTTATTAATTCTTCCATTTTCGCTGCTGTGTGAGGCAGTGGTGATACACATGAGATCTGGAGTCCATTGCCTGGGTTCAAACACTGTCTCTGCCAATTGTCACATATGCGACATTAAGGAAATTACTTAATCCCTATGAGAGACTCAGTTTCCTTGTCTATAAAATGAGAATAATAATAGTGATCACCTCATTCAGATATGAAACTAAAATGAGATAGGGTATATAAAGATGTAATGTGTTCAACACAGCCAGGTTTAAAGAAGGCTAACCCCTGTTTCCTGTGAGCTCTGCTCTGCCCTGGGGATACAGGAATGAATAAGACAGCACCCATGCCAAGGGAAAGCCACAGTCCTGTGGCAGGAACAGAACAGCGAGTCAGGTTAAGGACGGAGTGCTGTTGGGGCAGAGAACCCACCCAACCCAGCCTGGGGTATAAAAAGTCAAAGAGGGGTTCCTGAAGAAGGTGATACTTAACTGAGCATCCAGAATGGCATCTTATTTGTCTTGATCCCTCTCCAGGATTCCCAGAGTCCCCAGACTGTACTTCCACATGCCCCAGATGGAATGGGAGAGACACAGAAGGGTCTGGAAAGAAAGACAGTTAATTCATTCTTATTATGCCCCTAGGATGAATCATATGCTTTAAACTTGATCCTCACAAGCCTACAACATAGTTTTGTTGATTTCCTTCTACATGTGAGGAAATCGAGGCTCGGGGAGGTTGTCTTACCCTGAGTCACACAATAAACAGCAGATCAAGGATTTAAGCCCAGATTTCCGAGGTCTGTCTTTTTGATGCCCTCGAGAACATTCTGAAAGGAAAAGAGAACCAGCTATCGGCTTGCTAAAGATGGAAGAGCCAGATCTGCCAATGCATTTCCTCTTTACTGTATTTCTACAATGCAGTTAATAGATCATTTGCAAATTAATCAAAATCCATAATCAGAGTCAGAACTAAAACTTTAACATTCTCAGAGGTTTTGCAAGGGTTCCTGACTCCCTCAGCCCTTCAGGGGAAAGTAAAAGTCAGAAATCCCATACAGANATTTCTACAATGCAGTTAATAGATCATTTGCAAATTAATCAAAATCCATAATCAGAGTCAGAACTAAAACTTTAACATTCTCAGAGGTTTTGCAAGGGTTCCTGACTCCCTCAGCCCTTCAGGGGAAAGTAAAAGTCAGAAATCCCATACAGAAAGCATCTTGGTTTAGGGCTGTTATTATTGGGATAGTAACTTCCTTTGTTGCTCCAAGAGAATGAAATATGAACCCTCCATTTCCTTTGCCTTTAAATTCAGGACACAAAACACAAACTACTAAATATATAACATGGATGCAGATGTCTTTAATTTTCGGGACTTCCCTGGCAGTCCAGTGATTAAGACTGCGAGCTCATAATGCGGGGGAGCCCAGGTTTGATGCCTGGGCAGGGAACTAGATCCTACATGTGACAACTAACAATTCAAATGGCTCAACTAAAGATCCCATATGCTGTTACCAGCATAGTCAAACAAATAAAAAAAAATTTTTTTAAGAAGAAGAAGAAAGGAGAGGGACAAATGCAAGAGAAAAAAATGGCAAGAGTTAAAGAAGAGAGGGAAGGTGGTGGGAAAGAAAGAGACAGAAAACGCCAGACTTGGAGACAAAGTTTCAGCCTACTATGAAGCAGTATTAAACATGACATTGCACTTGGCCATGCCTCTCCCAATGCGCCCACCTGTTTCTCCTTTAAAGGACAGTGCATCCTACAGGGAAGAAAATTATTCTCAAAACAAATGTAAACACACCCTGAGAAATGGACAAAATAAAATATGGGGCCAGGGTTTCCTTGTCTATTAATTTGAGGGCATTGGTAGAAAATCATTTCAGTGCATTTTCAAGACACTTCCTGGGAGACCAAAGCAACAAACTGTTCCCCCTGAGGCCCTTTTAATCTCTATGATGCTGAAAACATCTCCAACAAAATCATTTCTTAGGTCAAGAAGAGACTGAAAAGACGTAGCTGAAATCAATGGATTTTTCTCAAATCCAGCAGGTTTTCCTCATGAACTGAGAAAGCTGGCCCTGCTGGCTGACTACAGAACCCTCTTCTGAGTCTTTAGGCATTTATTTTTTTCCTCCAGGAGCTCGGGCTCTTGCAGCTGTCTGTGAAATGTAAGCAGAAGGACACGGTGGAGACCAGCGAAGGTGAATAAATCTGGTCTGACACCAGAACCAGTTCTGATCCACCAGATCTAAACGGCCAAGGTGTGACAAAGCTTGAGAAAGTCCCCTTGACCTTCCATATCCCTCTGACTCCTCCCCTAAGCCTTCAGGCAGTCTGTCAAGGCCAGCTTGGGTCCCTCATATGAGAGGGTCAGGAGTGGTAAAGACCTGGAATTTCCCTTACTGTTCCGAGGCCCTACCCCACCTAGGTGAGGAGGAAGAACCTAAGATGTGTGTATACTCAGCTCCCACCATAGACAGACCCCAGGAAACACCACCATCTAGGATGTGATCAAAGCTAAGAGAATCTTGGGACTTCTTAACCAAGAATCTACCTGCCAATGCAGGAGACATGGGTTCAATTGCTGGTCCAGGAAGATCCTGCATGCCACAGGCAACTAAGCCTGATGAGCCACAACTATTAAGCCAGCACTTGAGAGCCCAACCACCGCAATAAGAGAGGCCACCACAATGAGAAGCCCACACACCACAACAAAGAACAGCCTCGCTCACTGCAGCTAGAGAAAGCCCAAGGCAGCAGCGATGCCCAGCACAGCCTATGTATATATGCTGAAAGAATATTTAGATCACAGTCTTTCATTTTGTTACCATCTCCCCCCAAAGGAAAAACAACTGAACAGGTAACGTACTAATGCAATATCAAATAAAGCTATGCCAAAATAGATAAAATGAAAAGTGAAAGTCCCCCATGATCCACCACTCCCATTCCTTCCTTCTCCCCAGAAGCAACTCTTCATCAGAACTTGGCGTCCTAGCCTTCTAGATCATTTGCCTCTATGTCCCAATACTTAAGTAGATTTAGGGATAATTTTAGGCAAATAGATTGAGCTATATATACAGTTCCGTCGCTGTCTTTGATATTCAACAAGGTATTTCTCCTTGTTTTCTTGTATTTCCATGTCAGCACATAAAGTTCCCCTTAGTTATCTTTATTTGCTATGATAGTTTGATAGATAATTAGATCATTGCCAATTTTTCATTATTACAAGCCTGGTTGCAATAAACACTCCTAGTACTTAGATCTCTGCATGAGAGCTTAGGGATTTCTGCAAGATCAACAGATATCTCAAAGGAGGAATTGTTGAAGCGATTTTCCGTTTAGAGAAACTGAGGTCCAGAGACGAAGAGTTTATTGAGTTTACATAACATGTTAGGGGCAGAACTGGGATGAGATGTGAGGGTTCCAGGTGCCTGGTCAGCCTCCCCCATGACACCATGCTCACCGGGACTATGAATTAGACACGCCTAATCCACTCCCAAGGGCTGTGGGATTTCAGACTTCGTATTGAGCAGACCAGAACAAAAGTTCAGAGGCAAAGTAGAGTGTAGCAATTTTAGCATCAAGAAGAAAAGGATGAGGTGGTCAGAAAGGTTTCCAGCAGAGGATAAGGGAAGGAGCATTGAGCTTAGAATTTAAATCCTCCAATTCTAGTCCTGGCTCCGCACTGCCTGACCTTCCCCCGCTAACCTGAGTCATTTCACATGACTGAGCCCCTGGGTTTTTTGCTGCAAAACAGATGAAATTTCTACCTTACAGGTTTATTGTGAGAGCAGAACCAAGTGATCAGCTGACAGCATGATGAGAGCTTGCCGTGCTTGAGTTCAGCTGTGTGACATTCTTTGATCCTCACAAGTCTATGAGGTCAGTCCCACTTTTGTCCCCATTTTACAGGTAAGACAACTGAAGCACAAGAGTAAATCCTTGCCCAAGGTCACCCAACTAGCAAATGACAGGCCCAGGTGTTGAAGCCAGGCCATCTGGCTCTAGAGCTCAAACTCCCTGCCCCACGAGAGGTGCGTGCAGCTCGTGGGTGCCGCAACGTGGCATAGAGTCCTCCAGAGTAGGCCCAGAGTAAAGACCAACTCCAATGTGCTTGGCCTCACAGGTTCTGCAGCCCAGCCTGCCACATGGGCCTCTCCTCACGGCTGTCCTGTGTCATAATTAACCATCCCCGCAGAGGTTGCCTGTACCTGGGGCAGGCAGGGCCCTAATGGAAGCGCGCTGGCCATAATTGCCTCCATCCATCACCCTGGCTCTTGGAAGCGGGGACAGAGTCTCGCTGGAGATTTAAACAAGCTTTTTCTCTGCAGAAACGAGGGGCCAATGACACAGTCTGGCTTGTGGGGAGTTTGAACATGCAATGCAGACCAAAGGACCAAGCAGTCTTTCTGGTCATAAAAGAAGCGGAGAGGAGGAGGAGGAAGAGAAGAAATGGAGGGAGAGAGAGACGAAGATGAGAAAAATCAGAGATACAGAAGGATGATGAGCTTGGTAGAAGAGAGAGAAAGGCACTGTGTCAGGGAAGTGCCTCTCAAACTGGACCCCCTTGGGGATAGAGTGATGGGGTAGGAGGGGGATAATGTATGCATGTAAGAGACGTGAGTTCGATCCCTGGGCCAGGAAGATCCCCTGGAGGAGGGCAGGGTGACCTACCCCAGTATTCTTGCCTGGAGAATCCCATGGACAGAGGAGCCTGGTAGACTATGATCCATAGGGTCACAAAGAATCAGACTCGATTGAAGCCATTATGCACACACATATGCATGTATGTGTATATATATGTATGTTTGTATATATGAGCAAACACCTATATATATATATTTATGTGTTCTCATTTTGATGATACTTTAAACAAATAAGTATGATCACATTCTGTGTGATCATATTCTGAATTATTCCACTCTGGAGCAGAGTATTGCCATAG
>SJYV01041566.1:0-16254 GCA_006410875.1 Neotragus pygmaeus
TATGACTCATGTCCCTGTGATGAAGGCAATAAATCGAATGGGTAATGTTCATAGAATGTGAGCATAATAGAGGGGGGACAACTTGGCATGCATGATGGAAATGATTCAAGTCTTTCTTGAAATCTTAGGGTGATATAAAAATAGGACCACATGTATTGTGCTATCAGGCAAGTTTCTAAAGGTTTATCTGTCAAATGCATGGATATTTTGATCAAGGTTCAGCTGTTCAGTTCTAGCAACTCTCAGCCCAGGGAAAAAGCAAGTGGGGAATACAGAGGTAGATTAGAGGAAATAAGGATTAGGTGCAGGAGGATGAGAAAAGGAAGAAACAGAATAGGGAAGATAGGGGATGAAAGGTAAAGAGACTAGTGAGAGAGAAAAAGGAGGGCTCTAGTTTCTGGGTTTGCTCAAGACTGTAAGTAGATCCATGTGTATATAAGGAAGGCTTGCTCATAAAATAAAACTTCCAGAGGGACTGGACTGAATACATATAATTGCAGGACTCTCTTCTGTTGACTGGAGAAATATGCATAACCTAAAAGATGCAGGGGACCTTACTAGCGCCTGGGAGACAACCTCTTGGATAGCTCTGAGTAGCCAAGACATAGGAGTCTTCCCTAGGGGTGGGTGGTGCTAGAACTATGGAGGGGTACATCAAACAATTATTGTTAAATCACACAAAAAACAAACATCTCAAGTTAATGAATTTAGTGCTTTTCTTTGTATATGAAACTGTTAAGTCATTCAGTTGTGTCGACTCTTCGTGACCCTATGAACTATAGCCCACCAGGCTCCTCTGTTTCTGGAATTTTCCAGGCAAGAATACTGGTGTGGTTTGCCATTTCCTTCTCCAGGGTATCTTCCTGACCCAAGGATGAAACCGGGTCTCTTGGATTGCAGGCAAATTCTTTACCATCTGAGCCATTCGTTGTATGGGAAGAGATAAGAATCTGAGCTCATTGAAAGTATTTCCTAGATACACATTTTAACTATCCAGGGCCAGTATACTGTTTTTCTCCATCCTAAATTCCCCCACAGTGCATACAGTTGTGGGAGATTCAGTGGCTAGTCTGGCAGGCCACAGTTTTTGTCTGCACTTTTCATTCATCTCAATCTGGTAGGTACTGTCCCAGGCTCTGTACTAGGTCCTGGGTATATGAAGATTGCTGCTATCATCAAGCAGCTTACTGTCCAGTATAAGGAGGTAAGCCAAGCCCCATTATGATATACAATAAGGATCCTCATCCTTCTTAGTCTCTAACCTAGAGAAATTCTAGCACACTTGCATGATAGAAATATACAACATATATGCATTAGCTAAAACTTGTCAATAACTTAAATATTCACCAATAGAGGCATGGATAAATATGTATGTATCCTCCAAGTTCCATAACATATGGAGACTATAATACCATTTATGTGAAAATAATGTATAAAGAACAATGCCAAATTTTCAGAGTATCTCAGTACATACAAAATGTTCTAGACAGATTAATATTAACTATTTAATTATATTCATAATACTTATTTATTAACAAGGAAAATGTATTACTTATGGAATTACAAGATACTTAAAAAGAATTAGAAACAGCTACAGGAGGGATATAGATCAATGTGAGGGGAGTTCCTCAAAAAAAGACTAAGATCAGAGAGGCCAGTTCTGCCATTGAGAGCCAACAGAGCATTATGTCAAACAGACCTGCTCTAAAAGACTCTGACACCTCTAAAATATGACCCATGCAACTTTAACTTTTCCGAGTCTCAGTTGTCTCATTTGTGGAAAGTGAATACCAACATCTGTCCTTTCAATATCATATTGTCCATTTTATTGATGACATTATCATTATCTAAAATAAACTGCTTCACTTATTTGTGTTCCTGTTATTTGCCTATTGCCCAATCTGCACATCATACCTTTTTAAAAAATATATAAATTTATTTATTTTAATTGGAGGTTAATTACTTTACAATATTGTATTGGTTCTGCCATACATCAACATGAATCCGCCACAGGTATACATGTGTTCCCCATCACATCATACCTTTTTGAGAGTAGACTTGTCTTTTTTATTACATGTCTTTAGGCCCCAAGAACAGTATTTGGCACACAGAAGTTACTTGACCCCTTCAAACTTGTTTGAGCCTCTGGGTCTTTGCACACATTCACCCCTTTGAAAACCCCTCCCTCCCATCTGCTCAGAGCTGGCTCTTTCCTGTCACTTAGATCTTAGCTACAAGGTCATCTCCACAAAGATGATCTCTCCTGACAATCCTATCTAACATTGCCTTCTCACACCATCACGTTCTAACACATGCCACAATTTCATTTTCTCCATAGTACTAATACTTGGAAATTATTTACTGATTTATATACTTAATAACATACTACTATTTTCTTTTATTTTGTGTCTCTCCCAACTAAAGTGGAAGCTAGTATCAGAGCAATGGCTTTGTATGTCCTATTTGATATATACAGCTCCAAAACTTAAAATGCTTGGAACTGATTAGGTGCTCAATAAATAATAAATGAATAAGTGCATGCATACATGAATGTCTACAAGCAAGCCAATAGAGCTATATGGGAGACAACAAGGGAAAGCATGATAGAGGATGAAACACAAAAGATTTAAAAGCACATGTGGGGCTTTGTAGATCATGTTAACCAGTATTTTTCTCCAATTTTGCTGAACAATTTGTACTCCTTAATATATAGACATATTTTTAGAATTATCAGAATGGAGCAGATACCCTCCACTAATCCCCTTGTCCATGTCATCATTATTTGTTAGCTCAACTAATGCACTAGGCTTTAAAATGTTCATGATTTGCTATATTTTCTCTTTATTTAAGTATCTGGCATGTGTCATACCTGAAATTATGGCTACAAAGAAAAATCAGATTATCCTTGCCCTCAAGAGGCAGTGTTGAAAGACGATCAGCTGTAAGGTTTAATAACAGAAATACCATATGAGAAGCATAAATACAGTTCTGTAGAAATGCTAAGTTTTTTTGAGCGAGGAGTTCAAGGAAGGCATTATGAATAAGGGAAGACTTTAGCTGGACTTGAAGAATTTACAGCCTATTGATAGTGATGATAAGGGTGACTAATGCAGGCTGAGGGAAGAACAGGGAAGCACGAGAGATGGGAAAGCCCATGGATTGTGTCAGAATTGGCAAACAGCACAGTATGATTGAAGCAGAAGTATAATAAAAGAATAGTGAAATCTGGCAAATGGCAAACCACTCCAGTATTCTTGCCTCAAGAACCCCATGAACAATATGAAAAGGCAAAAAGAAATGACACTGGAAGATGAGCCACCCAAGTCAGCAGGGTTCAATATGCTACCAGGGAAGAGCAGAGAAATAGCTCCAGAAAGAATGAAGAAGCTGTGCCAAAGCAGAAACAAACCCAAAATTTTAATATTATACTTCTGCTTTAGTTATACTGTGCTGTTTGCCAATTCTGAAACAATCCATGGGCTTTCCAGTAACCCTTATCATCACTGTCAATAGGGTGTAAATTCTTCAAGGTCCAGTTAAAGTGTTCCCTGATTCATAATGCCTTAGGAAGTAAACTGGACATGGTCAAGCAGGAGATGGCAAGAGTGAACACTGATATCTTAGGAATCAGTGAACTAAAATGGACGGGAATGGGCAAATTTAATTCAGATGACCATTTCTACTACTGCGGGTAAAAATCCCTTAGAAGAAATGGAGTAGCCATCATAGTCAACAAAAGAGTCTGAAATGCAGTACTTGGGTGCAGTCTCAAAAATGACAGAATGATCTCTATTTGTTTCCATTCACTATCACAATAATGCAAGTCTATGCCCTAAACACTAATGCCAAAAAAGCTGAAGTTGAATGGTTCTATGAAGACCTACCTACAAGATCTAGAACTAACACCAAAAAACATGCCCTTTTATTATAGGGGATTGGAATGCAAAAGTAGGAAGCCAAGAAATACCTGGAATAACAGGCAAGTTTGGTCTTGGAGTACAAAATGAAGCAGGCAAAAAGGCTAACAGAGTTTTGCCAAGAAAATGACTGGTCACAGCAAACACCCTCTTCCAACAACACAAGAGACTACTCTACACATGGACATCACCAGATGGTCAATATTGAAATCAGATTGATTATATTATTTGCAGCCAAAGATGGAGATGTTCCATACAGAAAGCAAAACAAGACAGAGAGCTGGCTGTGGCTCAGATCATGAGCTCCTTATTGCAAGATTCAGGCTTAAATAGAAAAAAGGAAGGAAAACCAGAGGTATGGCCTAAATCAAATCCCTTATGATTATACAGTGGAGGTAATGAATAGATTCAAGGGATAGACAGAGTGCCTGAAAAACTATGGCCAGAAGTTTGTAACACTGTACAAGAAGCAGTGACCAAAACCATCCCAAAGAAAAAGACATGCAAGAAGGCACAGTGGTTGTCTGAATAGAAGTGAAAGGCAAAGGAGAAAGGGAAAGATATACCCAAATGAATGCAGAGTTCCAGAGAATAGCAAAGAGGGATAAGACAGTCTTCTTAAGGGAAAAATGCAAAGAAATAGAGGAAAACAGTGAATGGGAAAGACAAGACATTTCCCAAGAATATTGGCAATACCAAGGGAAAACTTCAAGCAAAGATGGGCACAATAAAGGACAGAACATATAAGGATCTAATAGACAGAGATGAGATTAAGAAGAACTGAAAAGAATACACAAACTATACAAAAAAGTCTTAATGACTGGAATATCCACGATAATGTGGTCAGTCACCTAGGGCTAGACATCTTGGAGTGTGAAGTCAAGTGGGTCTTAGGAAGCATCGCTGTGAACAAAGCTAGTGGAGCTTTGTTCATCTGAGTTATTTAAAATACTAAAATATGTTACTGTTAAAGTGTTGCATTCAATATATCAGCAAATTTGAAAAACTCAGCAGTGGCCACAGTACTGGAAAAGGTCAGTTTTCATTCTAATCCCAAAGAAGGGCAATGCCAAAGAATGTTCTAACTACTTCAAAATTGAGCTCATTTCATATGCTAGCAAGGCAATGCTCAAAATGCTTCAAGCTAGCCTAGAGCAGTATATGAACCAAGAACTTCTAGATGTTCAAGCTGGATTTAGAAAAGGCAGAAGAACCAGAAATCAAATTGCCACCATTCACTGGATCATCAAAAAAGCAAGAGAGTTCCAGAAAAACATCTACTTCTGCTTCATTGACTATGCTAAAACCTTTGACTGTATGTATCACAACAAACTGTGGAAAATTCTTAAAGAGATGGAAATATCAGACCACTTTACCTGTCTCCTGAGAAACCTGTATGCAGGATAAGAAACAACAGTTAGAACTAAACCTGGAACAACAAACTGGTTCAAAATTGGGAAAGGATATAAGAATTGGATCATATAGAAAGCTGAGCACTAAAGAATCGATGCTTTTGAACTGTGGTGCTGGAGAAGACTCTTGAGAGTTCCTTGGCCTGTAAGGAGATCAAACCAGTCAATCCAAAAGGAAATCAACCCTGAATACTCATTAGAAAGATTGATGCTGATGCTTCAATACTTTGGCCACCTGATGCGAACAGCCAACTCCTTGGAAAAGACATGGATGCTCAGAAAGATTGAGGGCAGGAAGAGAAATGGGAGACAGAGGATTAGGTTGTTTAATCTAATCATTAAACAATGATTAGATCGCCGACTCAATGGACGTGAGTTTGAGCAAACTCAGGGAGATAGTGAAGGACAGGGAAGCCTAGTGCTGCAGTCTATAGGGTTGCAAACAGTTGGTCATAACTTAGTGACTGAACAACAATGTGATATGATTTTTTTTTTTAAAGTAGGTTACATGGCTTGAAAAGAGTGGAGGAATAGAGAGAAAATGTGGTGGGACAAGAGACCGAGCCAACAGATAAAGACACAAAAGAGGGCTCAGCTGATGTTAGAAGGTGAAGTCAATAGTGAAACCAGTGTAGGGGTCTGAGTGTTAGGCTAGGACCTGTCTGGGTTGACCATAGTGGAAAAGGGCACAGCTCCAATTACAGGTCAAAGAGGCATGTGATCCTGAAATAGCAGCAGGGACACTACTGAAAGAGACTATGCAGGGCTCCAGCCTGCTCTATGTGGTAAACAAATCTGAACTAAGCAATGATCTGGAAAAAAATAGATGAGAGGCTGGACATCACTGCCAGACCAAGACCTTGTGGACACTCAGTGCAACTGGGACTGCAGGAGAGCTGAGAAAACAGAATATCTGGGTTTCAATCTGAGAACTCCAAAATGGAGCATTTCGAAGTGATAATGAGGTTTAAGGTGTAGGATTGCTTCAACATAACTGAAGGGTAGTAAAGATCAAGCTGCTTAAAGTTTAAGGTGGTGTAATTTGAGTACACTAGGTAAATTTTTAAAAGACAAGAGCAGTGAAATTGGCAGGATAGAACCTTGAAGTTACCTCCTTCCAATGGCATGCCAAAATTATAACTATTTACAAAGCAACTATGTATGAAAATGACCTAAAGACTAGCAGAAAAGACTTTCCACTCTTAAAGATATAAAGAACAAACCAAAACAAAATGGACAGGAGTGATGGAGAACGGTAAAGTCAAAACCCATATATCCAGGTAGATGCCCAACGAATGAGAGGATAGTCACAACTGCAGAAGTTTTCCCCAAGGAGCAAGAGGTCCAAGTCACATATTAGGCTCCTTAGCCTGGAGGTCCTGCACCAGGAAGACAAGACCCATGAAAGTCTGGCTTTGAAAGCCAGCAGAATTTGCATATAGGAAAGTTAGAGAGCCGTAGGAAACAGAGACTCTCCTCTTAAAAGGGGCACGCAAAATCTACACGCTCTGAGAACTAGTATAGAGCAGTAATTTGAAAGAAGCCTAGATCAATCCACTTGCTGATCTTAGAGAGGCTCTCCGAGAGGCAGGAGGCAATTCCCCCTGGAGACACAGACACTGGCAGAAGCAATTCTCCAGAAGCTCTTTCACCATGATGACACTAGTGCTGGTAAGCACCATTCTGGAGTCATCCTTCTAGCCTATTAGCTCTGGGGGCTTAATGACACACCAGCGAGTCTGCAATAGTTCCAGGACTTCTCCAGGCTGAGTAGCCAGCTGCATGGGGACCCAGTCCCACCCACCAGAAGACCAGCCCCAGGCTTATCCAGGTCCCCAAGCAAGATGCCCCAGAACATGGCATCAGTGGGCAGGGAACAGCCCTAGGATTCCATAGTCCTGGAACCCAGCTGCCATGGGAACTGGCCTCACTCATCCTAGTTTCAGGATTTCCAGGCCCTGCAGCCAGCCAACCTGGGGCCCAGCCCCGGTCCCACAATTAGTGGTCCTGATCACCAGTGGACCAGTGCCAGCCCTGGAACCCTCATGTCTTATAGCCAAATAACGTGGGACATGACCCTGCCCCCAGTGGATAGCTGAATAGACATTTTTCCAAAGACATACAGATAACCAACAGATATATGTGAAACGTGGATAGCATCAATAACCATTCAGTTCAGTTCAGTTCAGTCGCTCAGTCATGTCCGACGCTTTGTGACCCCATGAACTGCAGCATGCCAGNGTACAGTTTTTCACTCTGATCATAGGGAACACACCTTCTTTTCAACAGCCCATGACATAGTCACAAAAACTGATCAGATATTAAGTTACAAACAAACATTAATAAATCTCACAAAGGAGCCACATTACAAACCACTCTCATGGATCATAGAGCAGTTAACCATCAAGTACTAGTAAAAACAAAATTCATTCATTTTTGTCATGTGAAAAAAATTGATATTTGCATACCTTTCACCATTAGCCAATATTAAAAAAAAAAATCACAAACACCTACCATGTGCCAGGCACCTGGATTCAGATATAATCAGCTGTGATCCTTGTTCTCAAGAGCAGGACCTCTGGCAGAAGGAAAAGAAAGAAACAATCACCATAGAATACAGTAATGCTTGCAACAACACGTGTTAACTGCTGTGTTTTCTGGCTCTAACCTTGCCCTGGTACTATATAGATACAATCTTTATAAGAATATCTTTTTTTTATTTTTTTATTTGTGCTGCCACCATGTCGCATGTGTAATCTTAGTCCCCTGATCAAGGATAGAACCTGCACACCCTGTAGTGGAAGCATGAAGTCTTAACCACTGGACCTCCAGGGAAGTCCCCAGAAATATCCTTATGTTCAGGAAACACACACTTTATATTTAGCAGAAAGGGGCNTTTGTGCTGCCACCATGTCGCATGTGTAATCTTAGTCCCCTGATCAAGGATAGAACCTGCACACCCTGTAGTGGAAGCATGAAGTCTTAACCACTGGACCTCCAGGGAAGTCCCCAGAAATATCCTTATGTTCAGGAAACACACACTTTATATTTAGCAGAAAGGGGCTAGGAGGCACACAAGTGGTTCAGAAAGATGGAGAGTAAACAATGAAGCAAATGGAGTAAGCAATAAAATACTGAAGTGAAATCTGGGTAAAGGCTATCTGGTTTGCCCTATATTGTTCATATCTCAGAAGGTTTTGTTTTTTATTAATTTATTTACTTTAATTGGAGGTTTTAAAAGTTTGAAATTGTTTCCGAAGAAAACGTTCGAGTAAAACAAGAAATCACCTCTACGCAAGGCATTTCTTCCTTTAAAATTAATATCTGACATATGAAAGAGAGAGAAAATATCTCAACATTTTCAGTTTTTCAGTTTATCTTTATATGATCTTCCCTGGCTACCTTTTCTTTTTCTTATACCATGTCACCCGCCTTATTCAAATACCCGTTTTTAGAATTTGTCTAAATACTTATAAACAATTTCTTTCCGTTACTTTCAAATTCACTCTTTTTTGTCAGGCTGAGCTTCAGTTATTTAAACGAATATTCCACAACACGGACACAAAGTTTAAAATGATAGACAGTAGGAAAATAAGACGTTTTGGGATGGGAGGTGGGAGGGGGATTCAGGATCGGGAGCTTGTGTACACTTGTGGTGGATTCATGTTGATGTATGTCAAAGCCAATAGAGTATTGTAAAGTAAAATTAAAATAAATAAATAAATAAGAAGTTATACGGTTCACACTTCTAACAGCAAAGACCGCGTTCTTAAAGAATTTCATTTTCGAGGTGGCAAGAGGACTAAAGAGTATAGGGAGAAAAACGTCACAACTGCCAGGGAAATTAGGTGGCGAGTTCTAGAAGGTGACAAAGCCCTATTTTGAAAGACAAGCAGGAGTTCAGGGTGCCCCTCCCCCCAAAAAGGGGGTAAAGACAAAAGGAACAGCATTTACTTATAAAATATATGCACTTCTGAAGAAAAAGCCTCCTTCCTCCTCATTATTTTGACTTACGCTAGATGAACTTCCTTCCATTTGCATTTGGCACCTTCAGATTCCCCAGGACCTAGTCCGGTCAAGAGGAATAACGACCTCCTTTGCATCGCGAAAGACCAACTGTCACTCTCTCTTCCTCCCAGGCTCACAGCAAGCACTATCTATCCCCGTCTCCTTCTGGGTTCAGATCAGGTCACAAGGGTGAGTCCTGGCCAATGAAATGTGGAGGAATAAAACCCAGTTTGTGTGCACCTCTCTTCCCCCAGTCCCACATGTTTGTGAACTATGCCTTCTTACTATTTTTTCCAAATTAGACAATATGTTCTACCTGTTCCCTTGTGTTGCTGTGCTGGAAGAGAATAACCTGGTCCCTAAAAATCAGCCATGCTATTTGACATTTTCTCTTCCTTCATTTGGGGCTTCCCTGATAGCTCAGTAAAGAATCCACCTGCAACGCAGGAGACCCCGGTTCCATTTCTGGGTCAGGAAGATCCCCTGGAGAAGGGATAGGTTGTCCACTCCAGTATTCTTCTGAGCTTCCCTTGTGACTCATTCCCCATAAAAACAAATATTAGAGAATAAAATCATATACATTATTATGAAGAATAGAAAAAAGGTGACTTGATTGTAAGACTAGGAATTAGTTCTAACTTAGATGGGGGTGACTTAAAAAGTTATTCTGAGAAGGTGGCATTTGAGAAGGTGGCATTTGAGCTAAGATCTGAATGGCATAAAAGAATGTACCAAAAGGTGTATTTGGTGGGGTGTCGGGGGAGGGTTAACAAATAATGATCGATGTATTACACATGTCACAGTTTAATGCAGTCAGTCATATATGTTTCTTCCATTACATGATTCTGCCAGCTCCTTGGGCCTCAGAATCTGGATTTTTTTGCAACTAGACTGCAAATAAAGGAAGGAGATCTTTTCCAGGGGATCTTCCCAACCCAGGGATAAAACCTAGGTTTCCTGCATTGCAGGCAGATTCTTTATCAGTTGAGTCACAAGGGAAGCCCAAGAATATTGAAGTGCAAAATTCAAGGAGAAAAATGTCCCAGGTAGAGGGAACAACCAGGGCACAGGCTCTGAGGAGGAAATAAGCTTAGCATGTTAACAAACAGGGCAATGTAGCTACAGTTGTTGGCAAATGTGGGAGAGAGTAGGATAAGATGAGGTTGCAGACTAAGGCAGGAGACAGATCTTGTTGAGATTTTCTAGTTGACATCAAGCATTTTGGACTAAGATGTAAGACAGTTTAAAATTTTAAGCAGAATAATGGCATGATGTGATACAACTTTAGAGAGAATATTTTGGCTGCTGCATGGAAATCAGACTATAGAGCAAGAAGCAAGAGTGAAAGTCAAAGGATCAATTAGGTGACTATTGTAATTCTTTATACAAGAGATGGTGACTTTAGCTAGACTAGTAGCAGGGGAGATGGAAAGAAGTGACTTGGGATATGTAGTTTAGTGGTAGAGCCAACAAGATTTGGTAGTGCACTAGGTATAGATGTGAAGATGCATATGATCATTCCCAAGCACTAGGTTGTGCTTTTAGGTAACTATTATAACTAAGAAACACTATAAGAAAAAGTGATTTTGCATCACTTTCTCCCTTCCTCTCTCTCTGTCTTCTAGAGGAGGAACCTCCTGAAGTCAGGTAAATAACAGTTATACTATTAATGAAGTTAATGAGAATAGCATCCATTTTGTTGTGGTGAGAGTATTGCTGTTCTGTGTGAATGTGTGTGTGCACTTGCACTACATGATCATTAGATATGGTTTTGACCTAGGTGAGTAAGTAAATGCTGCTTCTAGAAAGTTAGATCCCTGTCCCAGGACATTGATCATCAAGAGTAATAGCTCAAACAATGGAGGGCGCCCAAGTCTTCAGTTCAGTGGAGCTAAATACAGCCAGCAGCTAACTTAGGACCTCAGGGGAACACATGACTATCTTGTATTGTCTGGTGGCCTTGATGTTTTGAAATTCCAGAGCAAGTGGGCTTCCCTTCTTCAAAATTTTATTCATTCAGAGATTTTATCTTATGAAAGTCACTGATAAGTATGTTGCTCAGCAAAACACACTGTAGTACTGTTTCAGATTTCGACCAGAAAATTTATAAAAAGAAAGCTCTAATAAGATGTGTTCATTTATTACAAGTCTTTCCTGTTAGTTTCATCACAAACATAAGAAGGCCTGGGATTCTACCTCAATATTTATTCTCAATCCTCATTTTAATTCTTCACAATACTTTTGCACATATGGAACTGGAGTTCAGAGCAATTTTAATACTTGCCTAAAGTCACACAGTGGCTCAGATCAGTGCTTCTCTGATGGCTCAGACAGTAAAGAAAGCCTGCAATGCAGGAGACCTGGATTTGATCCCTGGGTTGGGAAGATCCACTGGAGGAGGTCATGGCAACCCACTCCAGTATTCTTGCCTGGAGAATCCCCATGGACAGAGGAGCTTGGCAGCACAGAGAATAAGAGGTGAAGCAGGGCACTCCAAACCAGGTTTGTCTGACACAAAAATCAGTGTGCTTTTGCTTGTACCAGGTGGTATCCCAGGTTCCCTATATGGCAGACATGATCTGCCTTTTATTTGACAAAAAACAACTCATTAATGGATTTTCCATAAAAATCAGTTAGAAGATAATAGAGATTGGGGTCAGTTGCAACCAAATCTCATGAACTATGGGGGGAAAGAGTGTGGATAGGGCCTGTGAATATAATGTAATAGCATTCCTGTAATTATGTTACATTATATGGCAAAGATGAAAGACCTTTTCTGATGTAAGTAGAATCCCTATTTGTTGATTTTTGAGACAGTCAGAAGAGAGAGTATACTGGGTGGGTCTGATCTAATCAGCTGAGTCCTTTTAAAACCAAGATCTAGGCTTTCCTTAGAGTCAGAGTCTCAAAGCAGCACAGGATCTTAAAGAAACCAAACAGTAGGTTGTGAACTGCCTATGGGAAGGAGAAACTGCTAGGATCCAAGGTCCTCTGATCCACTGTGGCAAAAAACTGAACTCTACCAGAAATCTAAATGGGTTTAGAATAGGACCCTAATTTCCAGATTAATACATGGCCTAGCTGACACACGCGAATGCAGCCTTATGAGACCCTGAGCAGAAGATCCATCTCAGACTGCTGACTGTCTACTTTGAAGTGATAAAGATGTGGTGTTTTAAGCTGCTAAGTGTGCAGTAATTTGTTTAGCAAAAATAGAAAATGAATGCAGGGTTCTTTTCTTGTTTCGGGCAGGCTAAAATATTGAACAACCTCTCTGGGCTGCTTGCTGGTTGCAGGTGTTCTGGGTCGCTGCCTAAAGGAGGTGATGGCTAAGTTGAAACATAAGATGAGAAGGAGTGATCTAGGCGAAGAGGAATATAAATGTGTTAGGAAGTGAGAAGCCTCATCCTCACTTGAGACATCACAGAATGCTTTTCAGAAACACTGAAATTCACCATATTTGTGAAAAGGGGGAAGAAAATCCCTCCTTCTCCCATTACAGCTTCTTTGGCAGAACACCCAATTCAGACTATCCCAGAGTACATTTCATTGACCCTACCAGCTTTTAGGCTTTTCGCAGATGGCAGTGAAATAATTCATCACCAACAGAAGTTTGAAAACAGTCCATTCAGTGGAGAGAGAAAAAAAAAAAATTCCATCAACTGGCTTGGAGACCAAACAACTAGATGATTGAATTCCTTTCCTTAGTAAGGGACAGCTGACACTTTAATTGAGAAAAGCAGCATTTGCTTCTATCCCTAGAGAAGAAAAGAGTTTCATTTTTACAGTTGATATATTCCTTCTGAATGAGGAAGCATTTCATCACCTCATTTCATGTTGTGATTTAATTTCATTTCTCTTAAACTGATTAACTACCGCCTCAGTTCTGCCTCTTCCCTCAGTGTGTACTGAGGGGAGATCCTAGCTTGGCCTCTGATGCCTGAGGTCAGAGGACCAGAATCAAGAAATTGCTCTTTTGGTTCTTTATTCATATATTTAATTACGGAGGTAGAGTTCATGTATCATTGTTTACTTTTTGAACATGTGCAATGCAGTGGTTTGCAGTATATTCACAACATTGTGTAACCATCACCACCACCTAATTCTAGAACTTTCCACTACCTCTCCCCAGAAACCTTGTATCTATTAGCAGTCAACCCTAATTCCCCTCTTTCTCTGTCACATACCAATAATTAATAGGATTTCTGTCTGTATTGATGTCCCTATTACAGACATTTCTTATAAATAAAATTATATAAAATGTGGTCTTTTGTGTCTATGTTCTTTTAGTTAGCATAATGTTTTCAAGGTTCACCCATGTTGCAGCACATACCAGTAGCTTACTCCTTTTTATGGCAGAATAATATTCCCTTTTGTAGCTATACCACTTTTTGTTTATCAATTCATGAATTGATGGGCATTTGTGGTACTCCCATTTTTGTTTCTTATCATGAATAATGCTGCTATTATCATGGATAATATTTGTGAGCATATTTTTGCATTAAAATATGTTTTCAATTATTTTAGATAGATATATAAGAGTACCTTTGCTGGGTTCAAAAGGTAATTCTATGTTTAACATTTTAAGGAACTACCAAATTATTTTCCACAAGGACTAAACCATTTTACTTTATCAGCAGCAATGATGAAGGTTTTAATTTCTCCTCATCTTTGTCAACACTTGTTATTTTCCAGTTTGTTTATTATTATTATTATTATTATTATTATAACAGTCCTAGTGGGTGTGAAGTGTTCTTCCATTGTTGCTTTGATTTGCAACTCCCTGATAATTAATGATGTGAAGCCTCTTATCATTGGCTTGTTGTCTATTTCCATATCTTCTTTGGAGCAACGTTTATTCAAGTCCTTTGCCCAAGTTCTAATTAGGTTGATTGTGTTTTTGTTTTTGAGTTACATATTCTGGGTGTTAAACCCTTATCAGACATACAGTTTTTAAATATTCCTCTCATTTGTGGGTTGTCTTTTCACTCTCTTGATAGTGTCCTTTAATGTGCAAAAATTTTAACTATTTAAATTTGAATATATCTACTCTTTCTTTTGTTTCTTGTGATTTGGGTATTCAACATAAGAAATCCAAAAACATTCACGTCTGTCCCTGTTTTATTCTAAGAGTTTTATAGTTTTACCTCTAACATTTAGGTTTTGATCCTTTTTGAATTAATTTTTGATTATGGTGTGAGGTTGCAGTCCAAACTCATTCTCTTGCACACAGATATCCAGGACCACTTCTTGAAAAGACTATTCCTTCCCCACTGGATGATCTTAGCACTTATGCCAAAAATTAATCACAGATAGATAAATGGATTTATTTTTGTACTCTCAATTCTGTTCCATTAGTCTGTGTCTATCCTGATGCCAGTACTACACTTTCTTGATTACGTAGTTTTATAGAAATTTTTAAAATTGAGACGTTTAAGTCCTTCAGTCTAATTGTGTGTGTGTGTGTATGTGTGTGTGGCTATTCTGGATCCCTTGTATTTCCATATGAATTTTAGGATCAGCTTAACTGTGGCTTCTTAAAGTGAGGTGAGCATCCAGCCACAGCCCCAGTCCATTAGCAGCAGTTATTTTCACTTCTAAGGAGGTGGAAATGAGAGATGGGGCAGACCACAGGTCGTAAGTCTCAGGTCCTCAGGACTGTAGTGGGTCTGGGCAGCAGGATTCACAAAGGGAGCAGTAATGCTCTGTAGCATCACTTCTCAAGCTGTAATGACTCATGCAGCCATCGCATTGTAAACCAGGTTCTGATTTAGTTGGTCTGGGATGAAGCCTGAAACTTTATTTCTAACACACTCCTAAGTGATGCCAATGCTGTTGGTCCCTGAATTACACTTTGGGAAACAAGGCACATGTGCCATTCGCATCTATCTAGCAGTTCAAAGTATGAAGCTGGGACATCACTTAGGTTTATTCAGACTGTTCTTTGTGCCAAATAATAAATAAAACTTAAAAAAGGAAAGGAAAGCTAGGCCTACAAGGGGAAAGAAAAGGACTTGGCAAAGCCCACAAGACTAGGTACAGGCAGAGACTAGGAATTCTGATTCCAAACTCTCAGTTAAATTCTCATTCCCCCAAACTGTGGCTGCTTTCTGTCAATCACCTTCCATTCTGCTTAAAAGCATCTGTCCTGCCCACCATCTCCAGCCAATGTCTCTCTCCTTTGCAGCTTGTTTCAAGCATATTTCCTCAAAAGATAAGCATTAAAATTAAAAGGAGAATTTGAGTGTGATAAATGTTCACACAAGTTGCTATCTGTGTTTCCTTAGGACTATCTCTGGGTACAGAATGAGAGGATAGACTATATCTCTGTAGGCAAAGTGGTTAAATTCCAGCATAAAATTATACATGCTACATACGATAGANAGGAGAATTTGAGTGTGATAAATGTTCACACAAGTTGCTATCTGTGTTTCCTTAGGACTATCTCTGGGTACAGAATGAGAGGATAGACTATATCTCTGTAGGCAAAGTGGTTAAATTCCAGCATAAAATTATACATGCTACATACGATAGAACTCTAAGATGATCTCCAAGATTCCCCACAACCTGGTGGTGTACACTTCTGTATAACTCAGAGATTATGAATATGATAGATTTCATTCCTGTGATTTCATTATAATATATGGAATGGGCTGATTTTAAGAAAGGCAAATTCTTTGGGAACTCCTGATCTAGTCACATGAGCCCGTTAAAGTAAGGTTATAGACAAAGAAGTCAGAGATTCAAAGCACAAGACAAATTCAATATATTATTGCTTACTTAAAGATGGAGAAGGATATGCAGCAAGGAAATCGAGACCTCAGTCCAACAACCACAAGGAAGTAAATTCTGCCAACAAGGAGAATGAAATTGGGAGCAGAACTTTCCAGAGACTCCAGATGAAAGCTCGATCCTGG
>SJYV01041567.1:0-12946 GCA_006410875.1 Neotragus pygmaeus
AAAAAAAAAAAGAATCCCTTCAATGGCATGAGAAGTGTAGACCAGGAGCCACTGTCCATAGGTCAATTTGTCAGCATCATGGACCAGGAGGGCAGTGGCCGTGATGATTCAGAGGGATGGCGGCCACCCAGCAGCCACTGGATCCAGCCTTTTTGAGAGGTAAGCCACGTCGCCTCCAAGGTTCCCACTGTTGCATCATGACTCCCTTTCCCACTCCCTGTTTTTCCATCCACAAATAGTTGAAAAGGCTTGGACGGGTTAGGGAGAGCAAGGGCCAGGGTTTCTAGCAGAGCCTGCCGGAGCTCTTGAATTGCCTGTCTTATCTGCTCGGTCCAAGTCCAGTTTTAACTCTCCCTACTTCCTTCACGTAGTGGCCGGGCCTTCTCGGTGAACCCCAGGATCCATAGCCTGCAGTATCCAATAGTTCCAAGGAACTCTCTCACCTGACAGGGAGTCGTTGGCTCTGGCATCTGCAAAACAGTCTCTTTCATGGCCTGTGTCAGCCATCTCTGTCCCTGCTTTATCGTATACCCTAAGTAAGTGACCTCCTGTTTAACAATTTGGGCTTTCTTTGCACTAGCCCGATATCCTAATGTCCCCAAAGTTTGAAGGAGGTCGCCTGTCGCCTCTAGGCATGCCGCCTCGGTAGTAGCAGGTAGCATAAGGTCATCCACATACTGCAACAAGACAACGTTGGGGTGGTCAGCCCGGTACTCATGGAGGTCTTCACCCAGAGCCTCATTAAATAATGTTGGTGAGTTTTTGAATCCCTGCGGGAGGCAAGTCTAGGTTAGTTGCCCTGTGGTCTGGCTGTCCTCCTTGGCCCATTCGAAAGCGAAGATCTCTTGGCTCAGAAGGGGTCAGAGGCAAACTGAAAAAGGCATCCTTCAAGTCCAGGACCATATACCAGACACAGTCTGGCGGCAGGCCACTCAAGAGGGTATACAGGTTAGGGAAGGTGGGATGAATGTCACTCACCTGTTTGTTGACTTCAAGAAGATCCTGGACTGGTCTAAAGTCCATTCCCCCAGGCTTTTTCACAGGTAACAGGGGAGTGTTCCATGGAGATCGACACCTTTTGAGAATCCCTAACTTCAGGAGCCGCTATATATGTTGAGTGATTCCTCACTGGGCTTCCAGACTCAGGGGGTACTGTTTCACCCATACACGGGTGGCATCTGCTTTAAGTTCAGTAATGATGGGGGGGTCTTCGTTTGGCTAGCCCAACTATTTCTGCCCAGGCCAGAGGGTATTTTTGGACCCAAGGTTGCACGATAGGCTCAATAGCCATGGGAGGCCCCAGCTGGTACAGTCTGTATTCGTCTCTCAGCGCGAGGGACAAAACGTGAATTGGGTGTCTGGCCCCATCCGTGACTGATATCCCTCCAGGGGTGAAGTGGATCTGTGCATTGACCTTGGATAACAGATCCCTTCCTAGTAAGGGTGCCGGGCATTCTGGTATCACTAGAAATGAGTGGGTCACTCATTGGGCCCCTAAGTCCACCTGACATTTAGTGGTCCAGTAATATCATTTTGTCCCAGTGGCTCTTTGTACCCAGCTAGTTTTTTTGGACATTTGTCCATTCTTTTGATTGAGGACCAAGTACTGGGCTCCCGTATCCACCATGAAGCCAACCGGTTTCCCCTCCACATAAATAGTTACCCGGGACTCGGGGAGGGGTGCCGGGCCCTGACCCCCCAATCACTATCTTTTCCTGCATATAAAACGTGGGCCCCCGGGGAAGGCTCCTCCTTCCTGGTGGGTCCTCCCCTTTGGTTTCTTTTGGGACACTCGTTTTCCCAGCTCTTTGCAATATGCACATTGGTCCTTTTTCAGTACCTGTTTGATTGGTTTCTCCCTATCTTTCAATCTGACATCCCTAGTTCTCTGGGAATCTGCTCCCTGTTTCACCCCTGCAAAGAAAATCTGAGCTAATTCTTTCTGATTCTTGCGGTTTTCCTCAGCCCTAAATTCCCTCTCTTCTCATCTGATCCGTTCTTCCCTCTCCTCTGGAGTCTTCCTATGGCTAAAAACCCTTTCTGCCGCCCTCACCAGATCTTGGATTGATTGCTCCCCTAGTCTGTCTATCTTCTGCAACTTTCTCCTGATGTTCAGGGCTGCCTGATTCACAAACGCTAGTATAACTGCCGCACATGACTCATCGGCCTGTGGGTCCATAGGGATGTATTGCCTGAAGGCTTCCATTAACCTCTCTAGGAAGGCTGCCGGGCTCTCTGTTGGTTCCTGTCTAACCAAATTTACCTTGGCCAAATTTTTTGGTCTCCTGGTGGCTGCTCGGAGGAGAGTCTGGCGGTACACTTGGAGACACTCCCTACCTTCAGCACGTTCAAAGTCCCATTGGGGTCGCGTCAGAGGAAATCCTTCATCAATAAGATTGTGTTGCATGGTGGGCCTTCCATCCACCCCTGGAACATGTTTCCATGCCTCTGACAAGATCTGTTCTCATTCCTCCGTGGTGAAGAGCACCTGTAGTAGCTGCTGAAAAGAACAGATTCTAGAAGATCAATTAGGCCCTGGGGTTTTTCTGAGAATGAAGGAGTTTGGGTCTTCCAATTATACAGATCACTGGTGGAAAAGGACCAGTATTGATATGTTCATTCTCCATCCAGGCGGGCCGGCCCCACCTGAATGGGGAATGCCCAGACCGTTGAGGTGGGGGCCTCCGGGTCGCCATCGCCTGCCAAACTGAAGACCCTCCTAGTCCTCCCTCGGGTACCTAGGTGGGGCCCACTTCCTGGGTTGGGGCCGAAGGTTCAGTGTCCCTTCGTGCCCCTCTGCAAGATATCTGTGGTACCTGAGGGACAAAGGCGGGTGCACATAGGGAGGTGAGGAGAGATCGGTTTCCGGGTTAATTAGGTTAGGGTATAGTGAGGATTCCTGGAATACTGGCTTTGTCCAGCCATGGCTATCTATATGCTCTTCCTCTTTGGATGCCTCCATGACAAGTGTCTGTGGGACTAATGAGTTTAACGAGGTAGAGGATGGGGGAGTAAAAGGTTTCAGCCAGGCTGGTGGATTTTCCACCAAATCTTGCCAGACTAGGATGTAGGGTGTTTGATCCGGATGTCCATATGGGCTAGGAGTGTGAGCACCTTCCCCTTCACTGCGTGGATGAATGGCAGGCTGAAAGTTCCCTCCTGTGGCCAACTAACATTAAAAGCAGACCATTCTGAGGAGCAAAAAGTTACTGGTTTGTTCTTCTTCACCGGCACTGATAGATTCTGTGCTCTAGACTTAAAATCAGAAAAATAGTCAGTCATAAGGGACAGAGGAGTGGAAGTTGCCTGTCCCATGATTATGGAGTAAAACACAGGAGACGAGACAAACACACAGAGAGCAGAGACAATGCCAGCACACACAAAGATGCAACAAACAGAGGACAGACAAACATTGGCCGAGAACACAGTACTAGGTCTTCCTAGGGCCCCCTGAACCTTCTTATCCCTCGAGGTTACCTTACCAAAGGGCGTCCACTGCCCATCAGATTCGGGCGTCCACTGCCCACCAGATTTGGAATCAAGAGAGAAGCTCTCTTCCCCACAGAGCCAGCTGCCTTTCAGCGCATCTGCTGGGCCTCAGCCTTATGCTGGCTAAGGTAGCTAGTTCGCCCCTGACCAGACCTGACACCAGTGTTCAGATACCTTTCCTCTAAATGAGGAAACCCCTTCTACCAGGAGGGCGTTATTTTTCTCAGTTAATGGGATCCTGGACGAACCCCCAAATGTTATGCTCTGAGTCTGGATCCCCAGAACTGAGAGAATAAGACATCCACAGCAATGCAAATGCAAAAAGGGGTCTTATTTCCAGCTCAAGCTAGGGCTCAGGTCTCATCCAGCGCCGTGGAATCTGACAAGAACACATTGCCTACATAGGGTATTCTTGCGTGCAAAATTTGCAAAATGGGAGTCTCTGGGTCTGATTGGTCACCCTCTGGTGAGGGGTTAGGTGTTGAGTTTTAACTGGCTCTCATTTTCCCTGGCTGGCTGTGAGTCCTGATTGGTTCCCATTTTGCAGGCTCACCAAGGGTTCTGATTGGTCAGCAGGTGGTGGAGTGATTCCCGTAATCGTGACTCCCATCTTCAGGAAACCGAAACTTAGGTCTAATGGTTACTAAAACCTGTCATGACACTGGTCTGGCCCTAAAAAGGGGAAAAGAGCTCTTGCTAAAAATTTAATCTACAACAATGAACTATTACCCAACAATTCCACTGCTTGTGTAGACTAGATTTAAAAAGAGTCATATGTTGCTAACTTTGCTGGGATTGAGTAGTATCAGTTTTCTAACTTTATTCCTATCTCAATATGTTTTTAAATGAAGATTTAACTTTTCTTCAAATGTGTTAAGGACGACATATCAGGAAGCAATTGCCGTTGGAAAGATAGTTAATTACACACAGTTCCCAAGAGAAGATGGGACATGCCATGCTTAGGACAAGAGAACAGTGTAAGAGCCTGAAAAAGCAGACAAGTAGGCTTCCCAGGTGGCTCAGTGGGTAAAGAATCCAGCTGCAATGAGGAGACACAGGTTCTATCCCTGGATTAGGTATATGTCTTAGAGAAGGAAATGGCAACCCACTCTAGTATTCTTGCCTGGAAAATCCCATGGACAGAGGAGCCTGAGAGACTACAGTCAAAGAGATTCACAAAGAGCACATTAAACTCATTAGAGGCTATGGGCTCTGGATTGATTAGTTTGCATGTAAAAGACTTGCTCTAAAGAGAGTCTTTCGTTATCTCCAGGAATTGGAAAATTCTAACCCTAGTTAGGAAGAGCAGTCCCTCCTTGATAATTGAGTCTCCGAAAGGCCATCAAGGCTGATCAAAGGAGTCAAAACATCTGACACAGAACCTAGAAAATATAGTTAATATGCAGTATTATGTTAGTATTCTAGATCTTTTGCCTTTGTATATAAATTTCACAGTCAGTCTTGATATCCCACAGAATAGCTTGCTGGAATTTTTACTGGGATTGCATTAAATCTACAGATCAGTCTGAGAAGAACTGACGTCTTAACAAAATTCAGTCTTCCTATCCACATAGACTATTTCTCCGTGTATTGAGATTGTTGACTACAAATTGGCACTTGCCAAAAGCATTGCCAGCACCTGAACAACAAGGGCGTTTGCCACCTGCCTCTGTGGAGACTGAATCCTGTGTTGCTGTAGCTATTGACCTTAACACCCCTGAGGGAGCTGAGGGTGAAGTGAGGCACTCTGTTTTTCAGGGAAACTTGTGGAACATGTCTTTAGATAATTTTCAGGAACAGATTTCATGATCCTAATCTTTGCATCTCTTGATATCTAGAAAAGCACTAAACCCCTTGATTGGCTCCTCATGACTAGCAGAAAATCTTGTAAAATGAGTGCTTAATTACACTGAACTATCCTGAACTACCCCTTCCCCAAAATCACATATTGATCTTCCCCCACTGCATTTTTGGAGCAATCTCTCAGAACTAACTGAGGTGCTGTCTCCAGGGCTGCAATCTTCATTTTGAACCAAATAAAACTTAACTCACAACTCTCAAGTTGTGCATCTTTTTTTTAGTTGACAAGATCTTTAATATCTTTCACTGATATTTTATAATTTTCCTCATAAAGGTCTTGTACATATTTTGTAATTTATCCTTGAGCATTTCTCTTTTTTAGCTGCTAATATAAATGGTTTGTATTTTTAATTTCAAATTCCAATTGTCTATTGCTGATATATAGAGGAAAGTGAACTTTTGTATAACAATGTTGCTATAATCTTGTCTTTTTAGTTTCAGGAGGGTTTTATGTTTTTGGTTTTGGTTTGTTGTGTTTTTGTTTTTGTTTTTTAATGTTTTTGCCTATTTTCAGAGTTTCTTTGTAGGCCATCATGTCATCTAAGTACTCTTGTACATCTAAATACATCTATCTAACTAATCTTGCCTGGAAAATCCCATGAACAGAGGAGCCTGGTGGGCTGCAATCTATGGGGTCGCTAAGAGTTGGACATGACTGAGCAACTTCACTTCCACTTTTCACTTTCATGCATTGGAGAAGGAAATGGCTACCCACTCCAGTGTTCTTGACTTGAGAATCCCAGGGACGGGGGAGCCTGGTGGGCTGCCGTTTATGGGGTCACACAAGTT
This sequence comes from Neotragus pygmaeus, assembly GCA_006410875.1. Lineage (NCBI taxonomy): Eukaryota > Metazoa > Chordata > Mammalia > Artiodactyla > Bovidae > Neotragus > Neotragus pygmaeus. Next base: position 6,139 of record SJYV01041567.1, read on the forward strand.
CGGACACGACTGAAGCGACTTACAAGCAGCAGCAGCAGCAGCAGCATGTCATCTATGAAGAGAGACAGTTTTATTTCTTCTTTCTTTTGATTTTTTCCTTCTGTTTTTATTTTTATAATTTCTATATTGCTGTTTTCCAGAAGCTGAATCTGGATTTGTATCTGACAGATTCTTAGAGACACTACCAATTTAGATGCTCTGTACATTAAATCCAGAGTTGAGTTTCTTGAGTTAAGTGATGATGCAATTTTGAGATGCAAATCAGAATGAGGGCCTACCAATTACAACCTCTCATAAGTAAATCTATTTTCACCACCCTGACCATATCTCCTGTCAGCCCTGAGGCAACTCCCACCAGAACCTCCCACAGTAAGCTAAAAGATGGGCTTAATTCTGTTTTATGTTTATCTTAAGGTGTCCTTTCTCAGACTCCCAGCTTAAAGTAGATCTACTGTTTGACTCCCTATTTTGGTGGGTCTCGAACCTTAATTTCTGTCTGCCTTATACTGTGATTCCCTCATATCACTAGCTGGATTTGTAATTCCATCCAGATAAATAAATGTCCTCGGTGTAAAAGACATTTTTAGTACTTCATTTTTTCAGGATTCTTACTTTCTCTCAGATTATGACCTAGAAGTTCCTACAATGCTTTCAGCTGATAAATATGCATTAAGGAAATTTTTAAAATATTCCCCAGCAATTTCAGTTGTTTTCAGAAAGAACATTTGTTTAAATAACCAGAGTAGTCAATAGAAGAAATAGAAATTCTCAGCATCCTCTTCAGTCTTTTCTTTGAATATCCTAGATTTAGTCATTCAGTAGTTTCTACTTAGCTTTCTTATTCTCAGTATTTTTATTCATAACTCATTAGTCAAATCTTAGCCCTGGTTACATTTAAGAAGATCTTCACTGTGAGGTGTTCATCTTACTAGCTATGCTGTCTCTTCACTGACACATGCTTCAGTTCAGTTCAGTTGCTCAGTCACGTCTGACTCTTTGCGACCACATGAATCACAGGACGCCAGGCCTCCCTGTCCATCACTATCTCCTGGAGTTCACTCAAACTCACGTCCATCAAGTTGGTGGTGCCATCCAGCTATCTCATCCTCTGTCATCCCCTTGTCCTCCTTCCCCCAGTCCCTCCCAGCATCAGNGATTATACAGTGGAAGTGAGAAATAGATTTAAGGGACTAGATCTGATAAAGTGCCTGATGAACTATGGACTGAGGTTCATGACACTGTACAGAAGACAGGGTTCAAGACCATCCCCATGGAAAAGAAATGCAAAGGAGCAAAATGGCTGTCTGGGGAGGCCTTACAAATAGGCCTGTGAAAAGAAGAGAAGCAAAAAGCAAAGGAGAAAAGGAACGATATAAGCATATTAATGCACAGTTCCAAAGAATAGCAAGAAGAGATAAAGCCTTCTTCAGCGATCAATGCAAAGAAAAAGAGGAAAAGAACAGAATGGAAAAGACTAGAGATCTCTTCAAGAAAATTAGAGATACCAAGGGAACATTTCATGCAAAGATGGGCTCAATAAAGGACAGAAATGGTATGGACCTAACAGAAGCAGAAGATATTNATCAATGCAAAGAAAAAGAGGAAAAGAACAGAATGGAAAAGACTAGAGATCTCTTCAAGAAAATTAGAGATACCAAGGGAACATTTCATGCAAAGATGGGCTCAATAAAGGACAGAAATGGTATGGACCTAACAGAAGCAGAAGATATTAAGAAGAGGTGGCAAGAATACACAGAAGAACTGTACAAAAAAGATCTTCACAAACCAAATAATCACGATGGTGTGATCACTCACCTAGAGCCAGACATCCTGGAATGTGAAGTCAAGTGGGCCTTAGAAAGCATCACTACGAACAAAGCTAGTGGAGGTGATGGAATTCCAGCAGAGCTATTTCAAAACCTGAAAGATAATGCTGTGAAAGTGCTGCACTCAGTATGCCAGAAAATTTGGAAAACTTAGCAGTGGCCACAGGACTGGAAAAATTTCAGTCTTCATTCCAATTCCAAAGAAAGGCAATGCCAAAGAATCCTTAAACTATCACACAATTGCACTCATCTCACATGCTAGCAAAGTAATGCTCAAAATTCTCCAAGCCAGGCNTCCAAGGGACTCTCAAGAGTGTTCTCCAACACCACAGTTCAAAAGCATCAGTTATTCAGTGCTCAGCTTTCTTCACAGTCCAAATTGAAGAAAGTAGGGAAAACCACTAGACCATTCAGGTATGACCTAAATCAAATCCCTTATGATTATACAGTGGAAGTGTGAAATAGATTTAAGGGACTAGATCTGATAGAGTGCCTGATGAACTATGGACTGAGGTTCATGACACTGTACAGGAGACAAGGATCAAGACCATCCCTGTGGAAACGAAATGCAAAAAAGCAAAATGGCTGTCTGGGGAGGCCTTACAAATAGCTGTGAAAAGAAGGGAAGCAAAAAGCAAAGGAGAAAATGAAAGATATACCCATTTGAATGCAGAGTTCCAAAGAATAGCAACGAGAGATAAGAAAGCCTTCTTCAACAATCAATGCAAAGAAATAGAGGAAAATTATCAATGCAAAAAAATAGAATAGGATAGACTAGAGATCTCTTCAAGAAAATTAGAAATACCAAGGAAATATTTCATGCAAAGATGGGCTCAATAAAGGACAGAAATGTTATGGACATATGCTTCAGTATGCCTCTTATTACACACAGTTTTGCTACCCTGCTATATCAGATGGATTCATGTAATTTGTTTATCTTTGTATCACTGTAATATCTAACAGTGCTTTCCAAAACACAGCACTCAATGAATGGTCACTGAAAAAAAGTCATTCCCTTATAATTCCTTTAATGGAATTAATAAATCAAGTTGTTTGAGTTTTTATTCAGTATATGTTTTTTCCAGTAGTCATGTGCAATATGACAGTTGGACCATAAAGAAGAATTGATGCTTTTGAATTGTAGTGCTGGAGAAGACTTTTGAGAGTCCCTTAGACAGCAAAGAGATCAAACCAGCCAATCCTGAATGAATCAATACTGAATATTGGAAAGACTGATGCTGAAGCTGAAGCTCCAATACTTTGGTCACCTGATGCAAAGAGCCAACTCATTGGAAAAGCCCTTGGTGTCGGGAAAGATTGAGGGCAGGAGAAGAGGATGACAGAGGATGAGATGGTTGGATGGCATAACTTACTCAATACACATGCATTTGAGCAAACTCCAGAAGATAGTGAAGGACAGAGAAGCATGGCATCCTGCACTCTGTGGGGTTGCAAAGAATCAGACATGATTTAGTGACTGAACAAATTGGGTATAGAAGCAAGACACAGCCTACTAGTGTAATCCCCCAAAATGCCAAACTTACCTACATTCACCAACCCCTGCCTTCATGTCTTATGCTTTATCAAATCAACCTTCAACTGAATCTGCAGGTTGGTGAGCTTGGTTTCTCTTGGAATATCAGTGTTTTGTAAACTTTCTATCTGAAAACAACTCCCTTATGCCAAAAGAATTCTTATTTACATTTTTCATGCTTTGTCCAGATAGAATTTTTTTCAATCTATATTATTCTCTCCTGATATTAGATAAGATGTTCATGTCCAAGTTTAGTCATTTATCTTTTGCTTTAGCTCTCCTTGTCTCAGAGGGCACCAGTTCTTGGAATCCCAGAAGGCTACAAATACTCTCCAACCTAATTATAGACTCTGAATTGACATATGAATAGAGACTGGGCTAATTTCAACTTCTTATTTAAGACTTAAAAAGATTAAGACATCTAAGTGTCCAAATAAGCCCATTATGAAAAGTTTCAGCACATTTTTTCCCAATCATTTACCCCTTTAGGACAGATGACATTACTTTTAGAAGTAAACTTCTACTGCTGCCTCTTTCCACATTCAAAAGACCAACAAGACTGTGAATTCTCAAAATCAAAGTCATATGTCAACGTCCTTGATCATTTGAATGTAAGTGGGTAAGTGTAATCTCTCTATCAGTTACTACCTTAAGAAGAAACTGTTTTTCACCAAGGATTTCAGATTTGAATGCATTTGCATCATAGTTTTTAGTATTATGAAAAAGATTTTATACCAGAGTCAATTTTTCTAACAAAAATATATGCTATTTTTCTTAAAATAAAACAAGCTTTTTACTCGTATTGAGTCTACATATACACATAAATGGAAACATATACACATATACCATGCACTATATGAAATTTAAAAACTGAGAAATCAAGCAATAAAAGTAACTAGGGGGCAGGAAAGCTCATCCTAATAGGTTTATTTAAAAAAATAATTGGGGGAATAATGAAAATATTATGAATAATATGGATTATAGGAAAAGAGCAAAGAACACATTCTAGATAAAAATCATAGTAGATGAAAAAATTAAAGGAGAAACTAAGGGAGAATTTAAGAATACCATTATTTGTTATTATGTTTTGTTTATAGTCTATTATGTGTCCCAAACTGTGGTGGAGGAAGCAGATCATTTGAGATATATTGTTATGGGTCCCTTTCCCCAAAGAAACAATCTGCAGAGGAATATGATATAGATAAATGGATGATAGTCAGATAGATAGATAGAAAATAAGAGATATAAATTAATTCTAAAAATACAAAAGACGGTATCTAACCCATACTCCATACCAGAATGATTTTAAGGTCTCTAAGTGTTATGAAGAGAATGAGCATTTATATGGATTCTAGTAGCCAGAGAAGGTGTATTGAAAAACATGGGACATGACAGGGATTTGGGTATACAAAACAACAATCTATATACGTATGTGAAACAGCATGAGAGAAAATATAAAAGCAGTAATATGATTGGGGCCAAGAGTGAAGTCTTCTTTAAATATAACTAAATTCTTATTTGAATTACTGAAAGAGAAGCTGATGATTTAACAGAAAATTGAAAACAGTCTGATTCACAAAACTGTGATAAAATTAAGCAACATCTTGTTTTTCCCATCTTTGAATCTTTGGATGTATTTACCATATCTTGACTTACCAATTTTCTTATTCCCTTTGTCCTTTTTTTTTTTTCATGCTCCTAATCTAAAGCATAGAAATAATACATTTCAAGTATAAAATTTGATAATTTAAAAACATTATGTAATTAAAATTGGACTATTCTAGAAAATTCAGAAATAGTAAAATGAGTTTTACTTGAACAAGCCGCATGAGATCATCATGCTTTAGTCTCTTGGAAAAAGTGTGGTTCAGAAACTCTTCCAGCAAGGTAAAGAATAGATGGCATAAAATGTGATAGGAAGGAAGTGGTTTAAATGTAGAAGGCATACAGTGATATATGTCAATTATATCTTAATAAAACTGGGAAAAAGAATTTTGAAAATACATAAAAAGTAAATGTAAGGAAATAAAACTACACATGATTTTCCTACTTCTGGAAATAACACAAACAATATTTTATTTCCTTCCAACATTCATCTCAATATGCCTATGTGTATTTTATATATATGAGAGATGATATAGAAATAAAATGTGATTCTACTTTAAAATACAAGTTAGAAGACTTGGATTCTGGTACTGGCTCTATCACTTCAGCATATTATTTATTACTTTTATATTCTATTGAGGTCAAAAAAATTTTAGCCCGTGATAAACTAGAAACTATACTACATGCTAGATATTCAGCTATTAATAAAAAATATTACCTTTGCCTATTAAAAGTTTATAATCTAGAGAATAGATTATAAGGAGACGAGCTCAACTCCTTACATTGAATGCAGAGATAAAAATGTTCACAGGTCACTCTGCTCAGGAGAGGGTATTTAGTGCCCCTGCATTAGCTACAGAAGGGAGACAAAACGCTTGTGCTATCAACTGGGCTGTGAAGGACAAACTGATGTAGCCTACATAAAACATTTTGTTTTCTGCCATGTCTGATGCAAAGGAAAAGGGTTATGTTAGCAAGAATGTGGAGCTATCTAACTGCAGGAACCATTCCAGGATGAATAGAGAATGTACCCAGTGTGTCACATCAAACAACAGCTTGTATTTTATAGCCATTAAAGTAGCTAACACGTTTGATGATGTTGAGTGCTGCAGGTAGTAAGTCTGATTTCTCCTGAATTTTTGAACCTGACTCTCAAAATTGAAAATGACTAGGGCTCTAGATGACTTAAGACTACAAGATAATGTGAAATCCCCGAGACGGTCTCTTCTCTTTTCCTTCACCCTAACACTTTTTAGCTAGTGAAGACTCAGGTGCATTCCTGTTGTTCCCTTTCTTCCTTCCATTATCCTAGCTTCAGTCTTCCCACTGACTCTATACATTGTCTATGCTAGTTTGATTATGATGGATACTGAGCATCAAAGTAGCTGCATTGATATAAAAATGAAAAAAAATTGATAGAGAATAAAAAGTAGATTAAGATTTTTGACTATGGAAACTTTAGAATAGAAATATTTTCAAAATTGTAACAGGGATAGTGCAGTATCAAGAATAGGAGATATGGAAACCAAAGGATACATGTAAACAATGCAAATGACATAAGCCCATGAATGAGGGTATCCACCAAAGTTGCCTAAGAATTTTCTCTTTGTCATCTCAAAAGCCCAGAGAACCATAGTGCTTAACAAGTTAGAAATAAAGATGAAATTAAAATGGATTTTATTTTATTACAAAATATTGATCATATTTTGCAATAAAATTGTTTACACATGATAACAACCTCTCCCTAAACGAAAGCATTTATTATTAAATTACACTATATAAAATTAAGTAATGGAAATGTTTAGTAAGTTCCTGAATTTTTTTTTTTTTTTTTTTGCTTTCA
>SJYV01041571.1:2778-21580 GCA_006410875.1 Neotragus pygmaeus
ACTGTAACAGACTGCCTCATTTTGTGATTAAACTGGCTTCCTAAAGCCCAACCATAAGGCAAGTCACTAAATGTCCTCGGGGAGCAGACCTGCCAGTCCAGACGTGTAGGAATGTTCCGTCATGAGAAATAAAGTCTTATCTTATGGGAAAGAACACTGTAAGGCCCCACTGACTTTAAATTTGAAAGCATCGCTCTCATGAGACAAATGGATATTACAGATGGCACAGCTGGAGCGCCAGGCCACAAAATGAAGTAACACTCACCCCCACCCCTTAAGGGGCCCCCAGCCTTGGCGGTCCCTGTTCAGAGTGACCCCCTCATCGAGTCACCCACAGAGTCTGTGAGCTGTGATGAAAGGGCTTTGAATGCTAGCTTCTTCGCTACAAGCCCACCCTCTCCCTCACTCGCCCACCAAGTCCCAGAGGGGAGGAGAGGAAGGGAAGGAGTCCAGGAGTGCAGGTGGCCGGGACTTGCAGCTGACTCTCAGCCAAAGGGAACTTCTCGGGTGAATCCGAGTGAACCCAAGCAGAGCCTGAGGTCAGCTCCCAGAGAGATTAGCATGACCCTCCCTTGGGCCTCGATATCCACCAGCTGGCCCCGGGGAGGCGCAGGGCTCACCTCGGCAGCGGTCATTCAGGTAGGGGTCCTCTTGTTCCTCCTCGATCTCAGAAACCTTAGCTAAGGGGAAAGAGGCAAAGACACGTTTGTGCACACGCTGTCCACGCGGTGGTCCACACCCACATGAGCACGCAGGCCACTCCAAATGCTTTCTCTTCTTGTAAAATCAGGCAGCTAATGCCTGTCTGTACGTATTCTTATGAACAGCTCAGTGTTCATTTCATCCTTTTGAAAAACAGAGTCACACTTAACAAAACAAAATGTCGCCACATCTCTAAAGATCTATTATAACAGAAACGGCAGCGGCACGAGGGCCTGCTAGTCATCCACACGACGCCACGTGCGGTTATGTTGTCCACACCACTTGAATATTTCCACAAATGCAACGACAGCCCTGCTATAAACTCAGTCACACCCTCCAAACAAGGCAATGCGCCTGGTGAAAACTTACTGTTCCAGTCGAACTGTGGGTCCCACTAACCTCCCAACCCCCACCCCCACAGACAATGTGAAGTCCTAACCCCCAGTGTCTGGGGACGTGATCTTATTTTGGAGAAGGGTCACTGCAGATGATCAGGTTAAGATGAGGTCGTGAGAGGGGGCCCTAATCCAAAGACGATTGTCCTTACGAAAAGGGGATATTTGGACTCAGTGGCAGATATGCAGAGGAAAAGGGAGTGGAGAAACAGGGAGAAGACAGGTATCTCCAAGCCAAGGGATACTGGAGGAGATACTCGGAAGGCCTAGCCCTGCCAACACCATGGTCTCGGACTTCTGGCCTCCAGGCTGGGAGATAATATCTCTGTTATTTAAGCCCCCCAAGTCTGCGAAGCCTTACTAGGGCAGCCCCAGGAAGCAGATACACAGATTTCATCCACTTGGCCTGCAAAGCTCAATTTAGCGCCAGTCATCCATAGTCACTCACTCGGCTTGTTCAACAGAGGTTATCTGAGCACCTGCTCTCAGGGTGAAGCACTTGGCACAGACAAGGCCCCTCCCCCTTAATAAAAAGATTCAACAGAGGGGGTGGTCCAGTGGCTAAGACTCTGCCCTCCCAGCGCAGGGGGCCCAGTTTGATCCCTGATCAGGGAACTAGATCCCACAAGATGCAACGAAGAGTTCACATGTCAGAACTAAAAGATCCTACATGCCGATACTAAGACCCACTGAAGTGAAATAAATAAATAAAAATGTTTTTAAAAGAGATTCAACATGGCAACAGAACAAACAGTGATGCAGTGAGGGGCCGGGGCCCTAATTTAAAAGGGTGGCATTGCTCTGGCAGTTCCGACATAAAGGAAGTGCGTTCACCCTTTTAACGTGGGTGGATACACCCAGGAATCCCTAGACAATTTGAAAACCAAGCCCCCTGCTGACGGAAGCCTCCAAAAGATGGAACGACAGTGACCACATCGCCATTCAGCAGCCATCACATTACAAGGCTGGGTGGGAAAGCACAAATCCAGGGTCTCCTCAGTGCAGCCACACCTATAGGAGAGAAGCGGAGGAAAAAGGCAGAAAGGAAATGCGACCCAGTGGAAACAGCGTCCATCTCTGTGTCGATTTCCTCTTCCTTTACCTTCCCGTGTCTTCTAAAACACATATATGTGAGAGCATGATACACCCACGCTGGAAAAACAGGCCTCAGTAAAAACACACACATTAGTAATTCTGCAGTAAATTTCAATATAACATAATGTATAGACACTAACTATGCAAAAGACACAGGAAGGCTTCCCTCGTGGCTCCTCTGGGTAAAGAATCTGCCTGCATTGCGGTAGACCTGGATTTGATCCCTGGGTCGGAAAGACACCCTGGAGAAGGAAATGCCAATCCACTCCACTATTCTTGTCTGGAGAACCCCATGGACAGAGGAGCATGGCGGGCTACAGTCCATGGTGTTGCAAGAGTTAGACGCTTTCACTTTCACATTAAAATAGGGAAGGGTCCCTAAATAATTCAAAAGCTTTTCAGCTAGGAAGAAACTAAGCAAGAGACCTTTAGGGTGTGAGTCATCTCCAGGTGGGGAGGCTGGGAGCACCTTTGCTCAGAATGGTTAATTTGGATGCAATTAGAGATGATCATTAATGGCAGAAAGAGAAGAGGAACTAAAGAGCCTCTTGATGAAGGTGAAAGAGGAGAGTGGAAAAGATGGCTTAAAACTCAACACTCAAAAAACGAAGATCATGGCATTTGGTTTCATCACTTCATGACAAATAGATGGGGAAAACGTGGAAATAGTGTCAGAGATCATTTTTTGGAGGGGCTCCAAAATCAATGCAGATGGTAACTGCTTGCTCTTTGGAAAAATAGCTATGAAAAACCTAAACAAATGTATTAAAAAGCGAGACATCACTTTGCCAACAAAGGTCCATAGAGTCAAAATTATGATTTTTCCAGTAGTCATGTATGGATGTGGAGTTGGAGTACAAAGAAGGCCGAATGCTGAAGAACTGTGGTGTTGGAAAAGACTCTAGAGAGTCCCTTGGACAGCAAGATCAAACCAGTCAATCCGAAAGTATATCAATCCTGAATATTCATTGGAAGGACTGGTAATGAAGCTGAAGTTTCAATACTTTGGCCACCTGATGCAAAGAACTGACTCACTAGAAAAAACCCTGATGCTGGGAAAGATTGAAGGCAGGAGGAGAAGGGGAGGGCAGAGGATGAGATGGTTGGATGGCATCACCGACTCAATGGACATGAGTTTGAGCGAGCTCTGGAAGCTGGTGATGGACAGGGAGGCCTGGCGTGCTGCCGTCTGTGGGGTTGAAAAAGTCAGACACGACTGAATGACTGAACAAGAGATGATCGCAGGGCTTCCCTGGTGGCTCAGTGGTAAAGAATTAGGATCCCTGGCTCAGGATGATCCCCTGGAGAAGGAAATGGCACCCCACTTCAGTATTATTGCCTGGAAAATCCTATGGACAGAGGAGCCTGGTGGGCTACAGTACACAGAGTCGCAGAGTCGGACATGACTTCATGACTAAACAACAAGAGATGGTCACACTGAGTGACGTGAGTCAGAAAGAGAAGGACAAATACCACATGCTCTCACTTCTTTATGGAATCTAAAACATGACTCAAATGAGCCTATCTATGAAACAGAAGTCTCACAAACAGAACAGACCGGTGGCTGCCACAGGAGAGGGTCTTGGTGAGGCATGGGCTGGAGGCTGGGGTTAGCAGATGAAAGCAATTACAGATAGAACGAACAACAGGGTCCTGCTGTGCAGCCCAGGGAACTGCATCCCACACCCCGTGATAAACCGCACCGGAAGAGCATATGAAGAACGCCTGTATACGCGTAACAGAATCACTGTGCTGTGCAGCAGGAATGAACACAACACTGTAAACCAACCCTACTAGCAGCTAAAGAGAGAGAGGAGAAAAAAGAAGGTTTGATTTGGGGACCCTTCATTCACTTGGCATTACATCCTGGCAAAGCCCAAGTCCCTGCCATGTCCAGGCACAGGCCAGGGTGATGCGAACCGTCCTCCAGAGGGTTCACGGCAACAAGGGCCAGGGGCTTTTGTGAGAAACTGCTACTGGGCGAAGAAGTTATCGAAATTTCCACAGCATTCTTTGGGGGCTAGTATGCTGGGCAAAGAATGCAAGAAGAGGAATCTGGAATCTAAGCTTCTTGCAGCTTCAGTCGCCCAATCTGTAGAATGGGCGTAACCAAGATACACCCCAGCATAGCTCTACCCAAAAGAACGGGGTTCTTTCCCCCATCTTAGACTTCGATATAACAATAACAATACGGAAAATAACAACACTTCGATAACTCATAATACAGCTTATTAGAAAAAGGTTAAGAAAACAGACACAAATCACAATTTTATATTTAAACAGATGTGTGTATATGTGTGTGTCAGTCGCTCAGCTGTGTCCGACTCTTTGCAACCCATGGACTGTAGTCTGCCTGGCTTGTCTGTCCACGGAATTTTCCAGGCAAGAATACTGGAGTAGGTTGCCATTTCATTCTCCAGGGGATCTTCCCGACCCAGACATAGAATCTGGATCCCCTGTACCGCAGGACAATTCTTTACCATCTGGGCCACCCAGGACACCCAGACATGAGCTACTCTACATCAAATGCTTAGAGAAGTTTCTAAAAGGCTTACTGTCCATTCCTGTACTTATTTTACCTCAGGCCGGTACTGGACTGCGGGCCCCCCATGAGGCCCTGTGGTAGCACACAGTAGGCCCACAGTGAATGTCAGCAGAAGACAGGAAGGCAGGTCTGTGTCTGAGCGGGAAGGGAACACAGGGAAGTCCTCACAGAGACACCGAGGAAAGTCTGGGGCAAGAAATGAAGCAGATGAAAGACGAGGGAGAAGCAAGACTTCTGGAGCAACAGAAAAGCTCAGGGACCATGAATGAGCCAAGACACAGATCAACAAAGTCCTCCCTGGAGAAACAGGAGAAGGTCCCCACCAGGGCGAAGAATCTGAGTTTGTTTAAAGCGAAAACGTCATCTCTGATTTCAAAAGTCAAGGAGGGAGCCAGAACGTGGTTCCAGTCCCCCTTTATGACTAAGATATCTGAAGTCAGCTGCACGACAGAGTCCTGGACTTGAGAAGTCAAAACAAAGAATGAAAGACGGGTCACTTGACCGGGGACCCCAGAGCCACGGGGACGGACGGCCCGGCTTAGGGAGCACTGGCCTGTGAGCTCCTCCTCTGACCCGCTCCCTGCCCCTTCCCCACGTGGAACAGAGGGCAGACGGAGCTCCGGCTGAGAAGGCAAAGGTCCCAGGCAGGCAGCAAGCTTGGGGCAGAGCAGACGCCTGAAACTTTCCAGGGCTGTTTCCATTATGGCACAGGAAACCGTTGCATAAGTGGAAGAGATGATTAGATGACCGAGAAGTTTCCTGAACCGTGTAACTGAACCATGCCCCAAGGCTTCAGGATTGACGTGGCTTCAGACAAACGGAGGGTGGGGAGCTCAACTGGCGGAAATACAGCTGGGAGCTGTCTCGAAGCTGCTTTGGGGGGTCACTAGCCCCCACACTGAATAAATATCTATGCTTGAACGCTCACAGCCTGCTATTAATGAGCAGTGCCCCCAGCCTCTTGTCTACATGTCGTCAGCTCCAGATGGAGAGAGGGCACCGGCCCAGCATCAGAAGGCCAGAGTTCTGCCTCCACCGTGTGTCGGCCACATGACCTTGAATGCCAGGACCTCATCTGTGAAACACGGTAAACGAGAGCGCGGCCAGCCACCTATGCTGCCCGAGGCAGCTGAAGAGACGAGATGAACTGTGACGGCAAACGCCATATACCGCCTCTCCCATTTCACCCCAGCAACCCGAGTAAGTGGGACTGTAGGCATCCCCATTTCACAGATGAGGAAACTGAGACCTGGACGCATCAGTTTGCCCCAAATACATGTCAGGACAGGGACATGAACACAGATGCGTCAGAGCCCAGATTCCAAGCCCTTGGATTCCCCCCAGGACAGCGAGAAGCACGAATCTGCTGACAGCCAGAACCGGTCTCTGCAGAGTTAAGGCAACAGCCAACGCGCAAGCCCACACCACCCGAGACGGCCAGTTTTAGGTGTCCGCCTGGTGGGGCTACAGTACTCACATATTTGATCCAGCACCAGTCTGGACACAGCTGGGGTGGCATGTTTTAGATGAGACTGACCCTTAAGTCAGCAGACTTTGAATAAAGCAGACTGCCCTCCATCAAGTGGGTGGGCCTCATCCAACCAGGTGAGGGCCTTAAGAGAAAGACTGGCCTCCCCCAAGTAAGAAGGAACTCTGCTAGCAGACGGCCTTCCGACTTGAGCCAGAAGGTCAGTGCTCTCCTGGGCGTCTGGCCTGCATACACAGCCTGCAGGTTTCAAACCTGCCAGCCCCATTAGTGGTGTGAGCCAATGTCTTCAATCCTTCTGTCCTTCTCTCCCCACGTCCTATTGGTTCTGCTTCTCTAAATAACCTCGACTGACTGTCCTGCCCCAGAGGGAAGAAAAGGGGGACTTACCTGTTTCTTGGAGGTCCCCGCCGTCCCCTGGGGCAAAGTCTGCCGTCTCCTGGCCCTTGACGCAGCACGCCCGGAAGACCAGCCCACACTGGTAGCCGACCATGAGGCTGTACTCACAGCTCTGGCCCTGGGCCTGGGCCGCTCGCCCCAGCAGGCAGCAATGGCAGCACCTCTGCAAACACAGGCAGAGACTCTTGGTGAAGGAGCCAGGCCCGCGGCACGGCAGATCCCACAGACCCCTCATCCCCGCCGTGGTAATTCTCCCCGGACGGGGAAGACACACGCATGACTCGGCTGCCTCTTCTAAATGCTGCCAGGAAATAGCACAGCCAGCTGAGCCCGAGGCTTGCTGCCCCCCGAACCTCACAGGTCCTGGTTCCGAAAGGAGCCTTAACGCGGCTGATCCCAGCACATGCTCCACAACACCTGACTGCCCCCCAAATCCCAGCCAGTCCAGCAGGGCCCCCTGGGGCTCCCACACGGGCTCCCTAAGGGTCCATGCCTTCTGCGCACTCAAATTTCTCTACCACGCCTGGAACGATGAATATACACCTGTCTCCTCCTCCTCGCCCCAGGCAGGGAGGTTGAGACCGCAGGAAGAGAACCTCAAGACGGGTCGCAGGGGAGGGACAGAGCGGCCACTGTCACCTGTCTACCCCAGGGGTCCCCAAAGTCAGAAGCCCAGAAACAGTATCCACCCCTGGCACATGAAGAGTTCCACTTCGGTCATCATTCTAAGGAAGGCACAGAACGTTCCAAAGGTCTGCGGCAGGAGCGGGGGAGGTGGTTTCACCTGAGCTTCGTGGAGGCTGAGGGTCTCGCATTCTCCAGAAAGAGCAGGAGCCCCAGTGACCTCCTTCACCTCATACGTCCCGAGTCATACTTGCCAGAAACACAAACGGCTCATTGGCCGAGGCGATCAGTTTCCACGCCTGTTAGAATGTTCCAGGCCTTTCTCTGAAGTCTGAGGACCCAGGCAGAGCCCCCTTTCTGGGAGGCTGGCTTTAAGCATCTCAGGTCCCAGCTCCCAGGAACCCCCTTGACCAGCTCCCACTCCCCTGCCCCCCAGCCTCCTCCCATGAAAAGCCCACAAAGGCTGAGGGTGGGCAGAGGGGCACTGGACCCCCAACTCCTTGACGTGGAATATCCCTCCACATCCCACTTTGTGTGAAAAGATGCGCCCCAGAAAGGAGCCCCACTCCCCCTCCCGGAATCCAGACTTCATTCCAATTCTCGCTCCTTGAAATCACTTCATGGGTTCCTAACGGGGAACAGGAAATCTTTCTTCCAGGGAATTCAGTGTCGTCACCTGGCACCTCCACCAGAAACTCAGATGACCAGGTTAATTAACTTTCCAAACTTGAGCTCCTCCTGGTCGGGCTGTTTTTCTCCCTTGGTAAATGGTAGGGAGGGACAGCCTCGTTTATTTGCAGTTTCCAGACCTCGGAACGCTCTCAGGAACCTCTCCACATCTGTGCAAAGATGCAGGCCTTCCACATGGACGGAGGCCCCGGGGACCTGGCCTGGACCTGGAGTCAAGGGTGCACGACATCCACTCATCGCTGACCTTCTGGACAGGCTCCCTCTGGGCCAGATGACCCTGCTCCCAGCCCTGCCTCACTGCTGATCTCGAAAGGACCCTTGCTGAGAGGTCTTTGGAGTGTGGGCCTCTCTGAACCTCAGTCTTTACTTCTAGGGCAGTTATGGAGGTCACGCGTTCTCAGAGGCATATGTAGGGGCCTGTTCTGAACTCTGACTAGCTGTGGAAAGCAGAGACGTTTGAGGGCCTCCTCGGGGCAGGGGTGGGGATGTCTACCTTGAATTGAGGGTTCAGAAGGCCCTGAGTCCAGGTAACCCATGCTCTGACCTTTGCATCCCTGTTTGAAGCCCTGGGACTGGCAGTCAGTGGTCCCCAACCTTTTCAGCACCGGGGGCCAGTGGAAGACAGTTTCATGGAAGACAGTTTTTCCATGAACTGGGGTGGAGGATGGTTTTGGGGTGATTCAAGCGCACTACATTTACTGTGCACTTTATATCTAATCTGATGCCGCCGCTGATCCAACAGGAGGTACTGGTCTGCGGTCCGGAGGTTGGGGACCCCTGCTGGCAGTCTTCAGGGCAGGGCTGGGTCACTTCATCCCCATTTCCCAGTGCTAGAAGGGGCCTGGGCTGCAGAGCTAAGAGTCTGTGCACCCAAAGCAGAGGGTCCGGGTTCAGTCTCTGTTCGGGGAACTAGACCCTGCATGCTGCAGCTCTGGGGTGTTGCCCAGAGTTTACTGGGTAAACTGGAGCTGGGGGGGGAGACTTGAGTGGCTCTTCCAGCCCCCGGGGCTATGCACACCCTGCTGCTAAGAGGGAAAGGCTGCCTGAGTTCGGGGTGCAGGGAGGAGAGCGCCCCAGGCCTCGGACTGCAGAAGGGACGGCTGCGCCAGGAGGGCCGGGTCCTCACCTTCACGATCACGGCCTCGAGGCTGGCGTTGTCGCCGCGCGGCGCGGCGCAGCCGTCCTGCTCGCTGGCCAGGTTGATGCCCGTGGCGCAATGCAGCTCCTCCAGCTGGTTATGGCAACACTGCTCCTGAACCATCCTGTGGGCAGAGGACGTGGGTGTGCCAGGGGCTCTGCGGGGTGTGGGGGCGGTCTGCCAGGTGTACCCAGGGCCTGGGAGCAGTAGCCCCTCGGGGATGGCAGCCCTGTCACATTTGAGGGTCCTCCTCCTTCCCCCACCCCGGCTGCTCATCCACAGACACACCGAGATACAGACGCAACACCCACATACGGAAGGGGCTCAACAGTGTTCAGTTAGAAAGACTGAACGCGGGGTGGTATCTGGGAGTGGTTTCGAGAGGCCGATTCATCTCTCTCGAGCACCAAGCCTCATCGAGAGAAAGTTCCCAGCTATTTATAACCCAAACCAGATCATGGCTGGGACTTTCCTGGTGGTCCTGTGGCTGACTCTGTGCTCCCAACGCAGGAGACAAGGGTTCAATACCTGGTCAGGGAACTAGACCCCACGTGCTGCAACTAAAGATCCCATATGCTGCAACAAGATCCGCACAGCGAATTGATTTTTTTTTTAATTAAAAACAAATTAAAAAAAATAGATGAGGGCTGGCTCAGGTCTGGACCCTCTACTCCTTTATTAATACACATCTCCCCAGGTTTCAGAATCAGAGGAAACAGCTCGGGCAAGGCACAGGAGGCTCCCACAGCCAAGAGTGATGGATAGTAGCAACAGCGAGCCTGGGCCACCACACTCCCTTCTCCTAGCCCTGCTAGGGTCTCCAGGAAGAAGGTCCTCAAGGTGGATCTGCCAGAGGTGGTCCCTCAGACACAGCTCCAGGCAGGGAGGGCAGGGAGGTGAGGGAGTAAAAGGTGTGTGATCACAGGCGTGGCTCCTCCTGGACCCCGGAGGACCCTGGCTCCAGGGTTGCCAACAAGGGCAGGAAGAGCCGCCAGGCCTGCGCTGGACCGGAGAGGGTGGGGCCCCACCGGCCTGGCCCCAGCCTCCACTCTGTGGGGCTGGAGCTCCTCACCCAGCTTCTCATGCACTTCTAGAACTGTCCACGGGCTCCAGCCTGGATCTGTCGATACACACAGAGACAGACTGCAGGTTTAGTTGCAGACCACCACGGTAAAGTGAGTCACACAAATTCTCTAGTTTCTTGGAGCATATAAAATTTACGCTTGCACTGTACTGCAGCCCATGAAATGTGCAGTAGCGTTATGTCTAGAAAGTAATACATACCTTAATAAAAATCATCATTGCTAAAAAATGCTAGCCATCATCTGACAACATGGAATCACCACAAACCTTCAATTTGTTAAAAAAAAAAAAAATTCCAACCTTTGAAGCACAAGAAAATGAAACATGCCTACACTCTGTTACCACACATTCGCTCATGCCCTCGGTGAATTTGCAAATAACCAACATTTTACTAAATTGTTAGGGAGAGCAAACAGATGTGCGTCCAACTATCTGTTCATTCAAAGATGTTTACTGGTGAACAGAAAAAATAAAAAAAAAAACAAGTGTTGTGGAGAAATTGAAACCCTCCTGCACTGTGGGTGGGAGTGTTTGATGGTGCAGCGTGGCAGTTCCTCAAAAAATTTCAGACAGAATGAGCATAGGATCCAGCGATCCCAACTCTGGGTATAAACCCAAAAGGACAGAAAGCGGTTGACTCAGACATTGGCACACCTAGGTTCACGGCAGCGTGATTCATAGCCGCCAGAAGGTGGGAGCAACCCAAGATCCATCGAGGAACAGACAAGCCAGGTGTGGTCTGTGCATACGAAGGAGCTGAACATAGCCTCGGCCAGGCAGAAAACCGAAACACCTGTTACAAGGTGGAGAAACTCAGAGGACAGAGAGCTAAGTGAAAGAAGCCAGACGCAAAAGGATAAATACTGTGATTCCATTTGCATGAGGGCCCTGGAAGAGTCAAACTCATGAAGATGGAAAACAGGAGGGATGGGCTGGGGTAGGAGGGTAACAACGAGTTTCTGCCTCAGTTTAGGAAGATGAAAAAGTTCTGGGGATGGTGGGACAGTGTTGCAAATCTACTGAACTGTACCCCTAAACATGGTCACGATGGAGCAATCTGTAGGAAATAGCACCCCACTCCAGTATTCGTGCCTGGAAAATTCCATGGGCAGACGAGCCTGGAGGGTTATAGTCCAGGGAGCCACAAAAAGTTGGACACGACTGAGTATTATGTACATTTTACTACAATTTAAAAAATTTTGGTTGCAGCCCTACTGTGTGCCAGGCCCATGCAGGGGCTTCGGGGATGAGAGAGGGATGTCCTGGAGGGGAAGCACAGCTTCCCACACTGGGGTCCTTCCGGGGCAGCAGTCATGACGCTCTGCGCTGGGGGGCTTGGGCCAGAGCTGGGCGTCCAGAGAGCCGGACAGCGGCTTAGCCGCCCAGTCGTGTCCACCTCTTTGCAACCCCATGGACTGTAGCCCGTCAGGCTCCTCTGTCCGGGGTATTTCCCAGGCAAGATTACTAGAGTGGGTTCCCACTTCCTCCTCCAGGGATCTTCCTGACCCAGGGATGGAACCCGAGCCTCCTGCATTGCAGGTGGATTCGGAGCTGCTTTCCCCTTACTGCCCTTGGCCTTGGACAAGCGATCTTGCATTCACCTGGCTGGCTTGCTTGCCTCCTTCAGGCCCTGGTGAGACACCCATTCTCAGCAAGGTACCCTCAAACATCTCTATCTGAAATCGTAAACCCACTCTGATCAGGAGACCCAGCCTCTTGTCCCTGGGCTTTCCTTTCCCATGACTCCTCGTGCCTTCTTACAAACCAGAGATTTTACCATGTCATCGTCTGCATCCTCCGAAGACATTTTGCTTATTTTGTTCATTGATTTATCGCCATTTCCTCCAGGATAGCCTCAACACAATTTGTGAAATAAATGAAGGGGTTCAGAGAGTGACTGGTGGATTGAGAAACATCAACTCAGGATCTGCTTTAGGTTTTGACTCCATGCTAACATGCTAAGTCAACTCAGTCATGTCTGACTCTTTGCAATCTTACAGACTATAGCCCACCAGGCCTTTCTGTCCATGGGATTTTCCAGGCAAGAATAGTGGAGTGGGTTGCCATTTCCTCCTCCAGGGGATCTTCCCTACCCAGGGATTGAACCCATGTCCCTTAGGTCTCCTGCACTGGCAGACAGGTTCTTTATCACTAGCACCACTTGTGAACTCCATGTGGATCCAAATTCCCTCGTAGCCTGCATTCAACCCAAAGTTTTAGGCAAATTTATATTTGGGCTTCCCTCATGGCACCCCACTCCAGTACTCTTGCCTGGAAAATCCCATGGATGAAGGAGCCTGGCAGGCTGCAGTCCATGGGGTCACTAAGAGTCAGGCACGACTGAGGGACTTCACTTTCATGTTTCACTTTCATGTATTGGAGAAGGAAATGGCAACCCACTCCAGTGTTCTTGCCTGGAGAATCCCAGGGACAGCGGAGACTGGTGGGCTGCCATCTATGGGGTCGCACAGAGTCAGACACGACTGAAGTGACTTAGCATAGCTCAGTCATAAAGAATCTGCCTGCAATTCCTCGGTGGGGAAGATCCCCTGGAGAAGGAAATGGCAAACCACTCCAGTACTCTTGCCTGGAGAATCCCATGGACAGAGGTGCCTGGTGGGCTACAGTCCATGGGGTCACAAGAGTTGGACACAACTGAGCGACTAAACTACCACCACCATATTTGGGTCCCAAGGCCAACCATATTTGGTTGAGACTAGAATGCACGGCTATACTTGAATTGAAACATCATCTGCCGTCTCTCCTGATCACCCCCAAATGTGCCATGTGTAGAGGCTTGGGCAGAAGCCACACATGCCTGGCTAGAACCCACGTGTGCTGGGAGGTGCCGGGGCCCCTGCAGTCCTCTCCGATCCTCTCACCTACCAGTGCGTCAACCCTGGGCTTCTTGGGTACCACAG
Organism: Neotragus pygmaeus; assembly: GCA_006410875.1. NCBI lineage: Eukaryota > Metazoa > Chordata > Mammalia > Artiodactyla > Bovidae > Neotragus > Neotragus pygmaeus. The sequence goes on from SJYV01041571.1 coordinate 15,857, forward strand.
AACCCTGGGTGCCTTCCTCCCCCAGCTCTGACCAGGAGGGCTCTGCCTGGGGCCTGCCCGCCTGTGCGATCCCATTCTCCTCACCCTGAGCTTAGAGCAGCACCGAGGATCAATCAAGATTTGCCAAATGAATGGAAACTTAAAACTGGAGGGCCTGGCACAATGCCACTTTGAAGGAGAAAAATAACACTGGAATTGTTGAGTTACCAGGTGGCTGGTGGCTCTTGTTTCCTGTACCCTGTAAATGGTAAGAGCACCCTCTTAAACCAGATTTGATTTCTGACCTGCTCTCTCCCTTCTCGCCCTTCATTAAAAATGATAACACTGAACTCGTGGGGACTTCCCTGGCAGCCCAGTGGATAAGATTCTGATCTTCGTCTACAGGGAACACAGGTCTGAGCCTTGGTTGGGGAGCTAAGATCCTGCATGCTGCGAGCTGCAGCCAAAAAAAAGCTTTTTTTAAATAAAAATGTTTTTTAAAAAAGAAAAACTAGGACAGAAACACAGAGCTAGAGAAGAAGACATGAGGATGTGGGGAGAAGGTGGCACCTTCAAGCCCAGGAGAGAGGCATCAGGAGGGGAACCAGGATCTCAGACAGCTGTCTTCAGGCTCTGAGACAGTAAATGTCTGTGGTTTAAGGTGCCCGGGCAGAGGTCTCTGTGTTGGTGGTCTGAGCAGATGAGTACACTCCTCTGCCTAGGGTGGTGGTCCCAGCTGCTTCCCTCCCCTCAGTCATCATCACTGTCCTGCTTTAACATTTGGGGAAACCAAGGGTCCAAGCTGGCTCAAGTCATACAGACTGAAAGCCAGCCCAATGGGTCCCCAGGGCCCGTCTGCCTTTCTGGGCCCAGTCTGTAAACAAGATGTTTGGCGCTCACCGGCTAGCTTCGCCCCAAACTGCCCGCCAACCTCTGACATTTCTAGTGCGAAGCCTCACGCCAAGAACTCAGCTCTCACTCATCAGACACGCCGTAAATCCTCATGGCACGGTCTCCTACTCAGTTCAGACAATTCAAGTGCCCTCTTCTCTCCTTCCCTTGTTTGGTCTATAATGCTTTTGACTTTTCAAGAATTTCCTCAATGGAGCTTTACATCCTCCGTCACTGCTGGCAGGCAGCAGCCTCTCAATGCTCACTGCCAACACAAATGCAAGACTCCAGAATGAGGCGGACGAGCTCCCCCCTGCACATTCTTTCTGTCTGTGGCAGCTCTCCATCCAGCACCCCCAGGTCAAAGCTGCTTTGGCTCGGATCAGGGGCAGAGAGCATGAACAGATGGCACGTGATGGAACGTGTTCATACCCTTGCCTCCCGACCTCTGCTCCCCAGGCAAGCAGATCTGGATCCAAGTCCTAATGCCTCCAGCTGAGCACTCTGGGGAAAGCTCAGTTTTCTCATCTGTAAAATGGGTCAGTAACAGAGTTAAACAAGATGCTGGGCAGCAAATGCCTAAGCACAAAGTAGGTGCTTCCTAAAGACTTGTTGCTATTTTTATATTATTTTGACAGTAATGATTGACATGACATGTCTTTATCATTTATTCTAAGCTTCCAGTCAGGTGTTCAGTCGCCTCAGTCCTGTCAGGCTCCTCTGTTCATGGGGATGCTCCAGGCAAGATTACTGGAGTGGGTTACCATTTCCTTCTCCAGGGGATCTTCCCAATCCGGGGATCGAACCTGGGTCTCTTGCACTGTAGGCAGATTCTGTACCGCTGAGCCTCCACGGAAGCCTATTCTAAGCTTACGTCCTCCCAAAACTTTGAAGGAGCTTGAGTTAGTTTAGAGAGAGAGGAATAAACATAGTTGATTCAGACGCTGGCTACCGCATAAAGTGGACAACGGCCTAGGAGATCTTCTGCTCCGGGACGTGCTTGTCTGGGAGCTGGGGTCTGAAAGCGGCCGTGTTTTCACTGGCAGAGCACTTCCAGTGCTTTGAGATCACATGACCTCACCTGCCCCCAGTAACCACCCCCTTTCTGGGTGACTTGGTCACAGCGCCCATCTGTGGCAGCGAGGGCTGCAAACCCAGGTATTCTTGCGTGCAGCCTGTTGAAAGGTCAAAATGCCCCGATAATGCCAGGGAGGCAGGGGAAGGGTGAGCGGAGGCACGTACACGGACCATGGGGGTACCGAGGAGGAGGGGAAGGCAGGGGTCAGCACCCCATTGCACCCCCTAACCCACAACCTGGCCCTGGTGCCTCCCCCGGGGGGTCTGCCACCCACTCTCCCTTCCTCTCCTGCTTTTGTCTAGAGGAATGCTCTTCTGGTGAAGTGCTGGCAGGCATACCTGCATTCCTTGGATTCCGAGGCATAGGGCAGCGAGCAGGCCCTGTGCTCCGTGGCCATTCGATGTCCGTCTGCACAGCAAGCCTCCATGGAGACGTCTGCGCCCGCTGTGCAGGAAGGAGAACAGGGTGACAGGCAGCAGGCGACTCACCACACCCCCCCCAGGGCCCCTGGGATGGGCAGCCTCCCTCGGGAGGCCGAGGGCTCCCCACTCCTGGCCACACCATCTGGACGCCACCTCACAGCATCCCAGGCTGATGCTGAAGCATCCTTTAGTCACTCGACAAGCAAGTCCTGAAAACCCCACTGGGGCTGGGGCTGGGGCTGGGAGACCCAGGAGCGTGCTCCTCCTGGAAAGGCCTGACACCTCAACCACGATCTTCCCCAAACAGTTCTGTCAGGGCTGAGGCTCAGCACCCAGGATCCCTGCCCCGGGGCCAGAGGCTGGGGACACGGAGAGCCCGGTGCTCAGGGTATCCAGGACACGATCGACCCCACTCCTGCGGGGGTCAGAGACGGTTTGTCTCACTAAAGATAACAGTGCAGAATGGAGGAGGCCTGGAGCGTCCCCCAGAACTGGGACAACCAAGGAAGGCTTCCCCGGAGAGTGGAAAGTGAACACCCAAGGGGAGGGTATCCAGGGGGAGGGGACGCGGGGAGAGGGCACCCGGGGGAGGGAACGGAAATCCGGGGGGCCTCAGTTGTAGCCAGCCGACTCTGGGGAGAAGCAAGGAGCCTGCATTTCTGAGACCCACTCTGCGTTCTCATTTTAACCATCATTGCCACTTGCTAAGGCCTCAGAACTGAAGCTGGTGATGGTTTCTGCCCCAGACTTGTCACNGACAGCGACGGCACTGGGCACCCAGCCTTCCATCCGCAGCCCAGGCTGCCCCCCGATGGGCCCCCTGGCTCTCGGAAGGAGAGGACCCCATGGTTACCAAAGGGAGGGGCCGCCTGGCACCAAGGTACCCTCAGCCCCAGTTCCTTCCCCGGCCAGGAAGGGCGAGAGGGGCAACCGCCTCTGCACCCGGACGGAAGGTCACCTCTGGGCAGGATATTTCAAAATTGGACTTTATGGAACATGCTTTCTCATGGCTAGCTTTCGCACACCCCATGGGGTAAACCCCACCATGCTTGGCACCGTTTCCTGGCACCAAGGGCCTTGGGTGTTCTGTTTGAGCCCACCGTCCTTCTAAGGCCCAGCCCTCGAGGTGGCCCCAGAAGAGAGGGCCACTCCTGGACTCACCTTGAGGCCAGTGTGTCCAGTAACACCGGCTGTGACGACCTGCCCACGCCCACCTCACCCACCTCCAGGGACAAACTGAGCCTGGAGTCCTGAGGGAGCAAGAGGTCACCCCCAGGAGACCCAGTGAGTGTGGCCCATGCTGGTGTGAAGAGCCAGAGGCTGGACGGGCCATTTCCTCTTAAATTGTTTTTTATTCATTTATTTTCTAACACCAAAAACATTTTGCATTGAGGTATAGCCAATTAACAATGCTGTGGTAGTTTCAAGCGAACAGCGAAGGAACTCAGCCATACATAAACACGCATCCATTCTCCCCCAAATCCTTCTCCCATCCAGGCTGGCACATAACACTGAGCAGAGTTCCATGTGCAATGTCTTTCTTGATATCCATCTTAAATAGAGCAGTGTGTACATGACCTTCCCAAAGCCCCTAGCTATCCCTTCCCCCTGGCAACCACGAATCTGTTTTCTAAGTCTGTGAGTCTCTTCCCGCTTCCTAAGTTCATCTGTATCATTTCTTTTTAGATCCACATGCAAGGGATGGCACATGGTATTTCTCCTCCTGTCTGACTTCACTCAGTACGACCATCTCTAGATCCATCCATGTTGCTGCAAATGGACCAGCCACTTTCTGAGCCAGGAGAAGCAAGGGCCTCGCCAACTCCCCTGACGGTGATGCCAGGACCCCCGTCCCAGGGCTTCCGGGGAGCGCTGAGCAGAAGATCCAACCGCCCAACCCCGGCCCGGCAGCGGGAGTCCCCGGGGGCTGATTCAGGATGAGGGTCCATCCCAGAACAAAGCCTGCCAGCCCACGGCCACTTGACCCCTCCCCATCACAGCTGTCCCCCTCCACTCTCCCCCCGAAAGCCATTTGGTGACTCTGGGGGACACCGTGGGCTGGGGCCCAGATAGTAATAAATGAGTGTCACTGGCTTCTCAAATGCCTGTCCCCCACGGGGGAGACTTCCAGTTGCGGGGACAACCTCCAGGGGTCCCACTCCTTCCTTCCTTCCTTCATGTTTGCTCCAACTGATTTTAAGTAAAATTTTCACGAAACACCAGGCCTGACCTGTTGCAGATACGATGCCCGTCGTTCACTCGCAGGATGACGGTGACCAGCCACGTGGCCGGACGCTGAAGCCAATATCCCCTGTGCTGTCCCCCCGCAGCCCAACCCCCGTGGGCCCCACGTAGCTCTCCCGCCTGCGGCCGTGCCCCCTGGGGTTCTCACAGCGCCTCCAGCCCTGGCCCAACGCTCCTGCCCCATCCAGACCCTCCCCGCCTCCCGCAGCCCGCCTGCCAGCAGCCCGGCCCGGAGCAAACTCTCCACTGACAACATGTGTCTGCCTCGCCCTCCCACCCACGCAGAGCTGGGCCTGCTTCTCATCCCGGACCTCAGCTCAAAGCTGGCCCTTGGCAGCGACAGGGTTGAGTAGGAAGAGGATCAGCTTTGGAGCCGAACAGGCTTGGGATCCGATCCCAGGTTCAGCACTTGCTTGCTCTGTGACCCTCCCTGGGCAGGACGCTTCACCTTTCTGAACCACAGCTTCCTCGGCGGCAAAATGGGGGCTCACAATACCTTTGCAGAGTGGCTGAGGAGACGGATAGAGCTTAGAAAGTTCCGAGCACACAGAGAGCGCCAGTAAACAGTGGCTGCAGGACACACGAAACGAACAAAGGAACTTTGTTTGCTGTTGCGCGTGAGGAATGGGGGCAACATGGCCCCGTGCTGGGGTGCAGAACGGCTGGGGTACGAGTGGCAGCTCCTACACCTCCCTCAACTCTGAAAAAGGCCAGCATGGGGAAAGAAAGCTCAGACTCCCGCAGCCGGCTCAGCATGGAGAGAACTTTGTGCCCCAAGCTGCAGAAACATTTGGAAATGATTCCCGCTGGGAAGCCCTGAGCACTTTGAAGCTTATTCTCAGTAGAACAATAAAATGTGAAGTCCTTCCCTCAACCCAGAAACTTGGAATGTCCCCAGAATGCTCCAAACCACAGAGCTGGAACTCCCAGCGGGGGTCAGCACACCCTCCTTGGGTGGGAGGTGCCCTCCCCAAGCACGCCCCCATCAGAGGGGTCACGGGGAGCCCATGGCGAGGTGGGACGTGACTCGGCAGAGGTCAGAGCAGCCGGAACACTGCCGTCTTCCTCGAAACAGCCCACACGGGAGGCCCCCCTGCAGACAGCCCTCCC
>SJYV01041573.1:0-14331 GCA_006410875.1 Neotragus pygmaeus
TTCATTTAGTCTGATGCTCATGTTTTTGCTTTAATTATTTATGGTAATTATAGCAGTTAATGTGCTGTAACATTTTCACAAAAGAAATGAACTCAATATAATAAAACCTTCCCAAATCTTTCAATATTTCATCCACACCCAACACACTCAAACACAATAACCAGACTGCAATGCATTAGCTCATTTCCAAAGTTTGAAACTATTAGCCATTTACCAGACTCAGGGGAGGAGGGGACGTGCATCCTCAATCATTTGATCAGCAAGATCTAAAGCAGTATAGGGAACAGAAGGGTCTAGATGCTCCCAATCCTGAGACATTTGATCGCTTTTGAGATCTCTCTCAACATCTGCATTGGGTCTGAAGAGGCTATTTAATAAGCCTGGACAAATGAACCAGACACTCAAATCTTCAACACGCTCTGATACTTCATCATCACCTAACCCCTGCCTTCCATCCACTCAAAGGTCCTTAAACTGCCTTGGGTATGGGTGGGAGGATCCTTAATTTTCTGAATTCCACGGAAAAATCTCCAAATAAAAATCAGTAATCACTCAAACCCGAAGAAAACAGCTGTTTCAAGTTCATTTTAGCTCCCTTTGGCAACTATGTTTGATCCTTAGCAAATAAATAGAAAAGGAAAAGAAAGAAAACCGGGAGGATAGGGTACTACTCATAAGGTAGCTTTGGTTCACAAAAGAAACTTGTTAATGTCACAATTCAAAGGTCACTCAAGAGCCATGATTTTGAAAACATAACATTTTTCACACACAAAAAAAACATGTTTTCCAGTGAGTTCTACCAGTAAATTCTTTACAAATATCATCCCATTTAACCCTAATAAAATCACACTATGGAGGCAGATTAATACCATCACACCTAACTAACAGATGCAGAAAACATCTCCCAGAAGTTAAGGGTGAGCTTGAGAGCTCAAAAGCAAACAGCAGAGAGAATGTGTGTCACAGAAGTGACATGATATAAAAGAGTCAGGAAACCTGGGCATTGCCCACCACAGAATGCCCAAACGGAAGGAGAAAGCAGCAGACTTCTAACAGGCTCCAGCCACACCCCACCTCAGCCTCAACCCGCAGGATGATCTGGAGGCAAAGCCTCCCTGGAAAGGAAGCTTGGCCCCGAAACTGACCATCTTAAGGATCTACCATTAGGGTCCATTATCATGCCCAGGGCAGAAATAAACCTCATTCTCAGACACTCTCAATTTTAAAATGACAAAACTGTCTCAGAGACTGTATCTAAGTATTTCAAGTCACTTTCACACAGACTTTTATCTATAGTCTCACAACACGGTACAATACAGCCTGATTTAAGGACTGTAATTCCAGTGGGCTAATTAGGACTTAACACACAGAGCTAAGCCTGGAATCCTGAAGTTCTAATTCTTAATCCAGTCCTTAAACTCTTTAAGATTATAAACTACCACTCTATACCATGGTCCTGGTAATTCCACCCGTCAAATAGATTACCCACTGCACAAATGATGTGTATGGTACATTCCTCAAGGTAACACTAAAACTCTCTGGGCACTCTCCCTCCTATCAGCAATGTAACAGGATCCCCTGCATTTTACAGCAAGCTTATGAAGGCCGAAGCAGGTTTGGGTTTTCAAACCTAAATTTGTTTGGTAAACTTCCTCTGCTCCCCCAATTAAATGGGAAGGAAGGGCATTAAGTATAAAACTGAATCGTAAGTGAAAAGAAAGAATCTTGTCTCTGGGAACACTAATGACTGTATCTGAAAGCTCTATAACACAAGAAAGCATAGCTCACAGACACAGGAAAATATAAGTCATTAGCTATTAATAGAGCCAGGGAGTCAATTGTTGTAATTAAATCATAGTTTAATCTTCTGTATAATCCTCTGAGTTAGTCTTGACAAGTTTCCTTGTGGTCAGTTTTGGAAAAACATCTGCTAATGGTAAAATTTTTGGTTCTGAGAGGGAAAAATTATATCCTTCTGGTTGGAAAACAGTCATAGTCTAAGGAGACTAATTCTTATGAAAACATTATATTAATGAAGTCCAATAACTCACTCTCAATTTTTTTAAGTTAAAAGAGGTGTTAAACAAACAGAAATTTATGAAAGCTACTACAAATTGAACAAATAAAATATTCTGATTCAAAGACGCTACATGCTTATTCCAGAGATAAAGAACAGAAATATAACTTTCTCCAATTAGAAAGGAAATACATAAATAACAACACATAAATAAATAACATGTACAACTGAAAATGTCCCTTTTCTAGACCAACTTAACACTAAGAGATAACAATACATCTATAATACCCTTAAACAATAAGAGGCTAATCCCAGACCAGAGGAATCCCTTTACTGTCAATTTTGCTAAAGAGCATTTAAATAGCTACATTCCAAACCAGACTTTTTTTTTTTTTTTTAGCCAAATCAGCTCTGAATGTGTGCTGGTAGTTTTTCATTGTTTTAGTATTCTGTATGAAGCACTCCATCAGTAAATATTCAAATAAATTAACTGTGTAAGAAGTTTACTGTACTTAGTCATCTGAGTGCTGAAGTAGTAATTTTAGCAATCTTTGCAAAATTCCATGTTACATTGTGCAGGCCCAATTCAAACCCACTCCTGACACCCTGCAGCTATAAATTATCTCTGGAGCTTGAAAGTGAAAGATAGGCCAGGTCTGAAATAGCTTAACAGTTGGACAGTTACAGCTTAGAGAAGGCAAACCCTGCAATAACCTAGATCCAGAGCCTCAGAAGGAGTCTAATTTACTGTTGGAAGAAAAATCCCTTCCAAAATATATTCCTCCTTAAAATATAGAGTGTTTACAGTTATTTCTTACATATAATATTAAAATGTGGGTGCACTAAAAGCAAATCAGAAAACAGAAGCTGCAAAATAAGCAGCAATAAGCTGAACCCTTAATAATTATATGGTGTATGGGATGTTTCCTCCTCAGACTCAGAAGTTCTGTGCCTCCTTTCCAGGGTCTAAAGACTTGGGAACCGTCCCTACTGCTGGGGGCGGGACTCTGGCAAACAGAGAGCCCAAGGTAACCTATTCTTGCCATGTGTAATAGGAGAATTCAAATACCAGAATCTGTCCATTCTAACACAGTAATATGACTGCACAGAATGTGTATAAAATAGTGCTCAATACTGTTAATAAATATTTATTATATATGCAAGGTTCTAGAGATTCATACAGCACCTCGTTAGGAATCTCTGAGTGGAAGGACTACAGTGGCATTTTTACATCTTTATACTTTTTACATTATCTGGACATTTTACAGAAAACACTTAACATCTCTCTAGTCAGATTTAAAAAAAAGCCATTGTCCTTTTTGATTTTTAATTCAATATGCCTTCAAAGAAAGGATGATAAGCAAGTTTAACATCTTCACCCTGGTCAGTCAGTACCTTTCAAACATGTCTATTGAGTCCCACATCATTTGGGCCAAAATAAAAGGAACAGTTGCAACAACTGAAGCAAAACTACTTATCTGTCATGTGCCTAAAGGGATAATTTACACAATTCTTTGCACACCGAATGAATTCTGAAATACTAAATCTAACTTCAATTTTCAGAGAGAAAAAAAATCACTTAAACTTCTAGTACATTAAATATTTATCTCTGGAATTCTGATAATTACAATGAGGAGCCACATGGTGATTACTAAAAATGACTATACGTTTAGTCTAAGGGCATATTATAGTGTTTCCATCTATCCCATTCTACCTCACGTTATTTTTCATCCTTGAAGGCATTTACGTCTTGCAACTCCAATCAAATCCCACCTGGATGAGGACAGAAACTTTCTCCCACTTTGTTGAGCACTGCACAGAGAAGAGTGTTCAATAAATTTCTGACCAATAAACATTATCCACTTTCCAGATTTCCACTATCACTTGGCTACAAAATCAAAAAGAACTCAAAGGCAGTGAATAAGTTTTTCCTAGTATTACAGAATTTGGAGTGGATCATAAAACAGGAAGAAATAATGCTCACACCAAATAGACGGTATCTATCATTTTACTTCTTCCCAACCCAGGAATTGATCCAGGGTCTGCTACATTGCAGGCAGATTCTTTACTAACTGAGCTATCAGGGAAGCCCATCATTTTACTAATCATCTATTATAAAATTTAAATATTCTAGAACTCACTTCCTGTTAAGAAAGGCTGTTCAATTGCAGATCAAAGACAATCTGAGAAAGTTAAGTGACAAAAATTCCCATTTCCAAACAGAACTTAATCCTGGGAGATTTCCCCCTTCAAAATGCAGTTTACCTATAATCTTGATGATACAGTCAAAGAATACTTCTTTAAAAAGCAGATAACAGGCCAAAGTTGAATTCCTGGGTTTTGACAGTTTTCCTCCAATTACAGGAAAAGTAGCCTCAATTCTCTGACCCTTCAATTTTACTGTCTAGGAATTTATCTTTAAAAAGTAATCTCATAAGGACACAACTGTAAGAGCATTCTTTGCAAAATCATTTGTCATAGTTGAATACTGAAATCAACTCAAATTCCTCATTCATAAATTTGGTTAAATACATGAACATATACCTATTCTAAGGAATACTGTGCACATTATCTACATATGGATAATGGAAACAGGTAGAAAATGTCTAAGATCTATTAAGCAAGACAAACAAGTGGTGTAAAAGAAAATGTATATTCTACCATTTTAAAACTTTTACATATATCAGACTTATCTCCAAGAAGTGACATTTCAGAGGATTTTTAGTCTTTTATTTTCTGCAGTAGGCATTTCAAAAAATGTTTTAATATTTTACAAAAGTAGTACTTTATAATCAGGGAAATTAAAGGAAAATAGGACTAGTGTCCCATTCACCCCAAACTTGAAGTTCATCATTTCCCTGGAAATAAAGCATAATCTATCTGGAGTTATATGTACCTCGTTTACTGGAAACTAATACCACGTGCAGCAACAAGACTTGGAAGTGGTCTTAATTCATTAAGCCTACTAACCCTCCTGAAATTATGGATATAGAACATGAAAAATAGGATTGCTTTTATGGATCTCCCATCCTACAAAATCAAGAATTCAAAATATTAATTTACAAAAGCCACTGTACTTTAGAAACAATTCTTCTGAAAGAAAAATATGTATTCGGCTTCTTGTGAAGAATCAATCCTGAATGAGAACACTGGAATTCAAAATCACCAGAACTGTCATAATCAAAACACCCAAATTCATATTGACCAGAAAAGAATAAAAAGGGGGGAGGCTCTCCAATCTAATCATAATCACTCTTACACTCTGAAGATTTTCCATCACTGTGTCCCATCTTTTCTGTTTTCAGAAAAAGAAGTGATGGTTCAAAATGAGAAGGTGGCAATTATATACAGTGTAGTATGTAAACTGGCACAGTTCTTTGCCCATCAACTCAGAGACATGTAAGCAAGACATTCTCTCCCAGTGACAGGCAGCCCTGTGTCGAGTAACTGTATAGGTGCTAAAACCTGTCCAGAGCTACCTGTTCAAAGACAGCTCTGCAAGGGTACTGCAAGCTCTGACAGACATCACTTCGTGCAAAAACATCCACAGGAGAATTACAAAAAAGGACAGCAGTGATGTTTCAGCAAACTCAGTGTCAAAAAGGTCTTCTCATGCATTTTTAATCCGCAGGAGAAAGTGAACAATTGCCCTTCAATCATCAGTGTCAGGGCCAATGACGCGGTTCCCCTTCCTCTGGGTCCACACAAACTGTTACAATCGGCTTACCAATCATGCTCCTTAAGAGCTTTAAAAAGACAAAACAAGACAAAAAACTTCTCCCCTCCCTAAAACACAGACAAATATTGGTCTTTCTTCTTCTTTTTCCCTTTCCATCAAGTGGTAAGAGAAGAGGGAGAAAATTAATGGATTGTCTGCTCTTCAGGACAGAAGAACATACAAAGACCGAAAGAGTTTACACAAAGAGGTGTTTAAATTTGGCTCTTCTAAACTATATAAATGCAGAAGCATCTATGAATTAAAAATATTAAATAGCAGAACGTTACTTAAATCTTAGCACTGGGTCACAGGTCACAACTAACTGAAGTATATGGCTTCAAAATTATTTCTAATGAAAATTCTGTATCATCAGACCTCACTTCACCAAATTTAATAACAAAACTAAACAAAGCGTGACTGGCATTTTTTAATTTTAATTCTATGGTTTCGGTGTGTGAAATAGACCCAGGAAAGATGGCAGGGAGAAAAGAAGATAAAAATGACTTTCCAGGTATTGCTGGGAGGAAGGGGAAGAATTACAGAAACAACTGAAAACTTCAGAAGAAACCAAGCAACAAATCAGAATAAAAAGCAACATGCATAGTCGAAAGGAAATTCTGGATGTAATTTAGGAAAAATGCCACTGGACACAGAAGACCAAAAATGAAGACTAAATGTCCCCAAGTTGCTGACATTTAATAAACATGTTTCACTCGGAACCTGGTGCTCAATTAATTAGTAAAAGTATATGTACTTAGGCAGCAAAGTTTCTCCCTAGCAGATGGTATAACAGGCTTGAAAAATAATGGGAAAATTTACTTCAAGTTGTCTCCTCGGTTAGTTTAACAAACATCTTACCAGAAGATATGGGGGAGGGGTTACTCTTGTATCTTTTTATTTAGGATGACAAAGCTAAGACAAGATGGCAGCAGGGCCCCCACAAGCCGGAGAAGACCCTACCCACAGGGCCAGTCCAACATCTCCCCTTGGAGCTAAGCTCCATTCCCAGGCCAGACGAAGCTATAAAAAGCCTGGCCTCTAGCCAGCTGGCAGGACCACACACCAGGTATTTTTAACTCAAGGGGCCTGAGGATGAGGCCAACACCAGGGCACCAAAATGTTCAGGGAAGAATAACAACCACCTCCAGCCCGGATGGTGGTCGATATGGAAGACTTTTCCCGAAAGTATCTTTATTACCAATCAGTGTTTTAATAGGGATGGAGACATAAAAAGGTTACATTTGTGAAAGCTGATAAAAGTGAGCAGAGACTTCATTGTGAAAAAGCACAATCACTTTCAAAGACTGTATGTACAGTTAAATAAATGGCAGTGTGAACATCAGGCACTGGCCAAATAAACGGGACTCTCTTTATTTTTTATTCCTGACACGTAAGGCCACCAACTTGACTTTTGTTATAATTACCCTAACAGTCTGCTGCTGTTGCTCTCAGCTTCACACTGGTCTTGGCACTGGGCCACACATACAGACACCATGAAGCTGTTCCTTCAGACGGAACTCCAGGCCAGCGAGATCACCGCAGAATGCCCAAGGGCTCAGGGATCACGCCACTAAGGTCAATGTCATTTTCTGGATAAGTAAGTATTAATCAGAAAGTTCTCTTAGTTTTATCCTTTATTGTTAACAATTACACGTGAAACATCGGCAATAGTAAGATTTTCAATCGTCTCATCTTTCTTTGAGAACTGAAGGCTGTCAGAAGTCTTGGTCACGATTCTTACTCTCCGTTTTGAAAACAGAGTTGCAAGGTGATGGGGCCGAAAGCACCACCACTTCTTAACTGCTGCGCTGATGGGCTTCTCTGGAGGCTCCCAGGATGCGCATAGGGATGGGGGTGCGCTCACAGCACCCAGAATGTGCATGGGCCCAGAACTGCAGTCAAGAGTTTATTTCTAAATATAAGCTTTACAAAATTATACTTAAGTTGCCCTTTTTTCCCCTGTCTTAAAAGCACAGGGCAACCAGAAGAATATTACCTACTTGTAGATTGGCATTAATAACTTTATTACCGAATGTATCCATGTTTAATATACCCTTAAAACTGAAAACACTAAGATCATCTTTGACCTAAGTGTCATTAAAATGTCTGATCTCTCATGCAATTGATCTCCAACTTTTTTTTTCCCCCTCTTGTATCACCTTTCTCAACTAGATTCTCCCTCTTGGTTCCTCTTCATTGGCAGCTTGTTTCCGGACAGGACACGATCACTAGGCTGGTTGGCAGGAGAGCCTTACTGGCTTTCCTACTTCCGACCTCCCCTTCACTCCATCCTAAACACAGCTGGGGAGATCATTCCCACCCCCTACCCCCCAGCCNTATAGACTCCCTGAGCCACTGAAGTCTACTGTATTACCAGGCAGCACACTGTGAAAACCTCTTAAGCTCACAACAGATTGTAAGAAAGAAAACTGCTTTATTAAAGATGTCTTCCTAGAGATTCGCAATAAACACATCAGATTAAATAATCTTGCTTATCTCTCTACTCCCTTCATAGAACCCCACTAAAATAAGAGTAAAAGAATTGTTTTAAACTATAAACCCACAAGGACAAAGAAAACCTAAGATGAGATGATAGCAGATAAGAAAGGTCAAAAAATTTCTGGAAAGGAGTAAAGCAGACAGACAAGTGATAATTAAAGTTTTAATTTCTTCTAGGTGAGAGGATAAGAAGCAAACTAATTAAAGCTCAGAACCCCAAAGACTCAGAATCAGAGGGTGGCAGGGGGCTGGGTGAAGTCTCTGCAAGGAGTCTTCAGAGCCCCCCTTCCTAATCCCCACCCCAGTCCTGTCAGAAGTCAAGAGGATTACCACCTGGAGGGGCTGGCAGTAGAGAGGAGTCATTGGAAGAGAGGATTAAACGGAAAACACCACACACACACACACACACACACACGCACGCACACACACACACACGCGCGCGCATACACACACACACATTCAGCCTCCACATGCCTTGACTTCCTCTATGGATCAGTTACTGCAGGGAGGGGTGTCAACAAGGCCCCGCAGTGGACAAGCCTGTGTGAGCGCACAGAGCTTCCCATCAGTTCTCAGTTTTCTGTCCATGGCACCAAACTGTTAACAACAGATGACTCAAGAAAACCTCCAACAGGCAAGACAGGAAAGTGTAAGGACTCAAAGAAACAGACAAAGAACACTACGAAGCAAATCTTCAGAAACAAAGATCCTAAAGTGATTTCCACCGAGATAAACTACTGCATCCAGGAAAAACAGAATGAGACAGGATTTTTTAAAAAGCAGTTAAGACAAAAATAAGTTCGTGGAAAGTGAAACTATGAAAACAGAAATAAAAAAAACACACCAGAAGGGCTGGAAAACAAACAAAGACTATTTACCAGGAAATAGAGCAACAACAACAACAGCAAAAATACAAAGAGATGAAAAAGGATAGAAGGGGAGGTTTAAAACATAAAGAATTAAATAATAAACAAACAAATCCAGGATTTCTAACATTCACTAAGAGCAGTTCCAGGACAGAGCAGAGAAAATCAAGATGACCATATTGTCAAAGAAATGTCAGCTCTCCCTCCCAAAACTCCCCAGAATTGAGTTTCACACTGGATTGGTTCAGCAAAATGAACAGAAAAATCTCAACTCCAGGGTTCATCAAGGTTTTAGAATCAGAGACAGAAAAAGCTTTTAAAGTCACCAGAGAGGAAAAAATAGGTGACATAAAAAGGATGAGGCACAGATTTCTCAACAGAAAATTAGAGATCAAACGATAATTTACAAAGAAAAATTATTTCCAACCTAGAGTTCTATTCTCAACCAAACAACTAGTCACACATAGTGATAAGAAACACCTTTCTGACAGGCAGGGAAACCTTCCTCTCCTGCACTCTTCTTACGGAGCTACTGGAGAACGTGCTGTGCTTTGCACTTGGTCACTCAGTTTTGTCTGACTCTTTGTGATCCCACGGACTGCAGCACGCCAAGCTCCTCTGAGGAATCCATGGGGATTCTCCAGGCAAGAATACTGGAGCAGGCTGCCATGCCCTCCTCCAGGTACTGGAGAATATAAGTTGCTAAAATGAGGAAATACACGAAGACATGGATTCAGGCCAAAGTCATTCTAAGAATGATAGTTAAGGGAAATTTTACTACATATATGCAGCAAGATGTGAGAGTCCTGGAGTTCAGAATGGGGAATGAGGCACACAGATTCCCATTCTAACAGGGGACACAACCACTGCTTCCCAAAGCCACAGAAATTTGGAAATATGCAACATGCTTCACTCCAGATCAAAATCTACCATGGTCAGTCTAACTGAAAGACTTTAAGTCATGTGAATGCATCCTAGCTGCAAGGGAGGCAATGAATTTGAGTTCTGAAGTGCAAAAGCTGAGTTTTTCAATGTAAGGCATTTCTCCAAATATAAAACAGCTATTTAAGAGAGGGTGGGCATCCAAGAGCATGAAAAACATTGAACAGAGTTGATTAATTCATGGGGTCCACCTTACTGAGAGGACCTGTTCAGTTCTATCAGAGGATGAAGATCATTTGGTGATATATATAAATATACTTTTCAAAAATAATACAGTGAGGCAATTATCAACTCCAGGATAATAAAATACTGTATATTAAGGAATTATATTCATAGTTCATGTCTCAACTAAAGACAGTCATTTTATAGAGTCTTACTAATGTAAACAATGAATGCTGATTTAGCCTTAATGGTATCAGAAATGGAATTTTAAGGCAAGACAGTGTAAAAGAGTTAACTTTTACATAGTAAAATTAATGCATAGAGTCCAAACCAACATAATCATGTCATTTAGAAATGGATTTAAGGACCAGAATAAATCATTACGAGTTAAAAATGGATGCCTCCAGATCATGAAACTCATGGGCAAGGAGAGATTGGTGGTTGTTTTTCTCAAGAAGCCTTATAATACTATTCTTTAAACTGTGTCCACATATTGAGGCAACTTTTCGTTTAGATGTCACCTCTACTAGGCTGTGAGCCCCTGGATGGCAAGTCCTTTATATTGAAGGGGAAGCACACTGCAGACCCGCTTTAATACCCCTCATTTGTAGCCAGATGTTCAACCAATGTTAAATATCTGTGAGACTAATTTTTAAAGCACACTGCATTTTTTTAAGTACAAAGAAGAAAGATCCTTCAGATTGAATATGATAATCCATTAAGAAGAGACTGTTGGATTCAGCTGCATTGCCCAGCCAATCAGACTGACCCCATGGTCCATGCATCAGACCAAACTAAAGTAAAACCGCAGTGGGAACAAGGGAAGATTTACAAAAACTGACACTGACACTGATTTCCTTCTTAATATAATCTTTATAAATAATTTGCCAGATATAACAAGCGTATGTTATCTGTAGGAGCGTTTGAAGTGTGCATATCTGACATAGCAGCCAAAACCTAAGTTCACATTCAGGTTTCCAAATGGCAGATGAGCCACTAGGGTTCACTAGGATTTTCAACCTTCCATAATCATATTAGAATTATAAGGTTAAGGTCATCAAAATTAAAACAAGGTAAGTCTTCCATCTTTACCGTGAAAAGAAATCATCTGACTTAATTCATATGTTGCTCTGGATTTCCATGTAACTAATTTTTAATAATCATTTAAGGCCAATCTTATGTCTTGTCATTAATATAAAAACAATGCAATGAATACTAATAAAAACAGTAATAAAAAACAAGAAAAGATATGCTATCTATTAATATGTTATCAGGACAATCTGTTAGTCATGCAGTCGTGTCCAATAATAACAGATAAAATTGACAATAATCAGAAAAACTGATGAGAGATGCAGTTTTTTATACTCCTATTTATAAAGCAGAGGTCAGAGATGAACATGAAAAGTCAATTAGTAAATCATTTAAGGAGGAAAATAAACAATATTTAAGTTTTTATTCAAAACTTAGCTTCTTTATATATTTCCATATCATCATTTACCTAGTTAAATGCACCAGAATTAAGGTTCAGAGTATTGATTATATTATCTGAATATTACTTGAGATTTTTGGCAGGCTCCTATTCTAAAAGCAAGATTCATCAGCAATGCAGACTGCATGCATGAACATGCACTGTTTGACTGTGAACTGCCACAGCAGACTGCACAGGCGAATGTGCACTATTTGAGTGTGAACTGCCACAGAGGCGAGTATGACACAGACGCAGCTTTGCACAATCATCTCTAAGGCATAAGCAAATAAGGTCAATAGAAAACACAGGCCATTTTTAAAAGGTCTACTTATTAAAACAATTCTATGTTTCCATCCCCTCTTGAGACATTTATTTTAATAATCTTCTCCATTTTGGAAGTCTAACCCATGGAGAGACAGTTTCTCCCCTGGTTCAAAGAAGAACCAGCCAGCCTGCATGCAGGAGCCCTGGTACTTTCTGAATCGATCCATCAAGGCACCAAGATGTACAAAGATGAAAGGAAAATTTGGGAGCATGCGAAGGAAAAATAAAAGTCAGAATCTATGCTTGTACTTAAACTTAAAATGTGGGAAAATCTGTAGATTTCACTAAAAGATCGTTTAAAGCCTAACTGAACTGAAGAAGCACCCCTGCTTTCCTCTTTCAGACCCAGCGAACTCCTACTCCAATGTCCAGGTCCAACGCACCTACTCCAGGTAGCCGCCTTCCCTCCCCCATGCAGCTTTAGTGTTCCTGGAGCATGTTACCCAAATCTGCTACACGTACTCAACGCACATTTGTCTAAGTACCTACACATGGCTTTCCTTGAGTGTCTTGAGTTTCCCTACAGTTACCAATAAATGTCCGGTGACAATAGGTGAGTGAACAAACCACTAAGGAGCTTGATAATATTCTCTTAATTCAATAAATCAAAAAAAAGGAAAAAAAAAGAAAACTAATGGGCATGTATATGGGATAATGATCTTTATCTGAATCCAAAAGACCAATCTTTAAAATCCTGTAGGGACCTCTTATGGGCTTCCCAGGTGGCACAGTGGTAAAGAATCCGCCTGCCAATGCAGGAGACACGGGAGACTAGGGTTCAATCCATGAGTCAGATCCCCTGGAGAAGGAAATAGCAACACACTCCAGTATTCTCGCCCGGCCAATTCCATGGACGGAGGAGCCTGGTGGGCTGCAGTCCATGGGGTTGCAAAGGGTTGGGCGTGACTGAGCGCACATGCTGGGACCTGTTAGAATCAGTCTGTATTCACACCTGTAGTCTAACGCTACACTCACTTCCCCCTTCCTGGCCCCACCCAGTGAGACCCCAGTGTGCTCTCCTTGTTGCCACAGCGCCGGGGCTAAACATCAGTACCTGCACTCACTACACACTGCTCAACTTAGCTCTCTGCAGAGTGTCTCGGGAACCAAGACCTGAATATGGTCATCTATATATCCCTCAGTGCCTAGTGCAGCACAGAACACACGGTAGAAACTCAATGTGTGTTATGCTGAGCTAACCTGCAAGTGTGTACACTCAACTTATAGCATGAGCTGAGTTTTTCCAGTCACCACTTTAATTCAAATTGTTTTAAAAGAAAACTTTGTGTTTACTACCATAAATAGAAAACCAGTATTACTTATCATAAACAGGAGATCACAAAACTAAGTATTATAAAGACAATATACTTTGATTACTTTCTAACTGGATGCTGATGCCTGCCCAAGGCTTTTAGACTGAGGCCTATTCTTTAGAAAATGAAGAAAGGGAAGGCGGGGGCCATGAAGTTTGGGAACGGTGTTCAACACATCTCAGTTCAAAAGAAAGACAAAATGGACAAGAGAATTCTTACTATACAATCCGGTGTTACTGAATGTTGTATATACATGCCACCCAAAATGATCCTGCCTAACACTAGTGGAACACAGAGACAGCCTGGGCTAGGTGGTCTTTAAGGTCATCTACCTAAAGGAAAAGCAGAATTCTCAACTAATGCTTGTATGACCTCAGGCAAGCTACCTAACCACTCTTGTCTCCCCACAGGCAAAGTAAGTAGTATTATATCCCTCATAGATTTGATAAGAACTGTGTGATATATGGAGGGGGTTTGGTAAGACGCTCTGGCCTCAGTAAATAGCAGATCAGGGCTAAAATTCTGCGATTCTAATGTAAAATGGTACAACTGCTGTGAAAACAGTCTGGCAGCTCCTTAAAAGAGTTTAACATATAATTACCATATGGCTTAGCAATTCTTCTCCCGAGTATATACCCAAAAGAATTGAAAAGAGGCATTCAAATAAATACTTGTATACAAATGTTGATAATAGCACTATACATAATAGCTAAAAAGTGGAAATGACCCAATGTCCATCAACAGATGAATGAATAAATAAAATGTGGTATTATCCACATAGTGGAGTAACGTTCAGACAAAAAAAAAGAATGAAGCTCCAATACATGCTACCACTGGGACAATCCCTGAAAGTGCGCAGACACAAAAGGACCCATACTGTATGCTTCCATTTATATGAAATATTCAGAACAGGTAAATCCACAGAGACAGAAAGCAAGTTAGTGGTTGTCACGGGGACGAGACCGAGGAAGAGGAACTAGGAAGTGACACTTAATGGGTATGGGGGTCTCGTGGCAATGACA
>SJYV01041574.1:0-29329 GCA_006410875.1 Neotragus pygmaeus
GACCCCTCCTCTGGACTTAAAGGATGTAAAGTTATAAAGATATATATTATTTAAAGCATCTCTGGTAGAATTTACTTCTTAGTAGCTAGAAGTTTCCTAAACTAGGTTGTCCAAAGTTTATCCTTTCCCTACTTCCCCACATGGTTTTCTTGGCTTGACTGGGTTGATTTTATGTGCAGCTTAGTAGAAGAAACACCGATCTGTTTCCTTACAGAGGACAAGCAGCTGCATCCCCATGAGTCAGCCCAGAATACCTGGGAGAATTTTCATTTATGTGACTTTTGCCTTTTAAAGCCAATTATGGAAATAGATGCAGTTGAGTCTCAGAGCAGGTGTGTTTATGATTACAGAGAGAGGTATACGGGTTGCCCTCTGAAGTCATCTGATTGACAGGTAGGTGCAAGGATGACCCTGAGTGTGTGGGGGTTTTAATAGAAGACAGACGGGGGAGGGCAGAGGGTTGGAGCACGGCATTGCCTGCTGGGCTGTTCCACAGCAGACCACGTAGTGGGTCCAGGTGACCCAGGGAGCACTGAAGTCTGTGAGATCAAGGACTCCTTCTTGGCGGAAGAGTCCTCCCAGCCAAGCCCTGCCAGCTGTGGACTGTTAGGGGCAGTGGGGCGGGGGGGGGGGTCTCCACATGGGTCTCCACATGGAGCAGCTCGTGCAAAAGCCACATGGGATTTCTAGAGCTAGCATGGGATTTCTCCTGCATTTTGTGTTCCAGCGCCAGAATTTGCATTCTGTTAATGCGATTCTTGAAAATCTCCTGAAGTGCCCACAAGTTAAAAACATCCCTGGACTGTGTTCCCAGCAGCACAAGTTTGCATGACAAACCCCCGGGGCCAACCCAGGGTTTCTCCACCTGGGCCCTGGAGAGGAGGCAGGAGCCAAGCAGGCCCCTGGGGGCAGGAGAGGGGTACTAGCCCCTGAGCTGGATGCGAACCAGAAGCCCAGAGCTCCTCCATCAAGTGGAGGCCGACCCCCCAGCTGCCCCCGGGGACTCCACTAGATCTTCCTCACCACACAAAAGCAGCGCTTCCCGCAACTCATTAAGGTTTTTTTATGTTCCATTTTTAAGTTAAAAATAAAATGAATAATGGAAGAGTAGGAGAAGGAAAAGCCGCTCCCTGAAACCGCACGATCCTCCTCGGTGCAGCCGAGCCCCTGAAGGCCGGTGCCTTGGTCCCCAGGCAGGCTCTTCATGTGGATGGGGAGGCGGGCACTGAAGTGCAAAATGAACACAGACCTTGCCTAGTAATGTGCCCCGCTCTGGGGCGTTTTGCCGGGGAAAGGAAAGCTCTCTGACTACAGAGCAGGTGGCCATTTGACTGCAGGCCCCCCATGGGATGTCTTTCTCTTGTCGGCTCTGCACTTGGTGAGCTCTTCCAGCTTCTGAGCTAACGTCCCAGATCATTCAGATACTTAGTTGCTGGGCAGGTCCCCTTGGCAGGTGAATCATATTCAACCTGGCACATCATGGGGTGAGAGAGGCCAAGAGGACCGCCAAGGGCCCAGAGTTCTAGAACTTCCATGATTCCCTTGTCTTTGTGGAAGCAGCCAGAAGGTGGAGCTGAGAGCATTAAATCATCCAGAATGACCAGCTCTTGGGCTGCTAAAGCCAAGGCTTTTGTCTTTCAGGAGCTTTGTTGATTCATTAATTCCCTTTGACAATAGTTACTCACATTTCCTGATTTCAAAGCATATTATAAAGCTACAGTAGTTAACACAGCATGGTACTGCCATAAAGACAGACATGTAGACCAATGGAACCGAATAGAAAACCCAGAAACAGACCCCCAGATACATGGTCAAATGACCTTTGGTAAGTGTCAAGATCACTCAGTGGGGACAAAAGCAGTCTCTTCAACACATGGTGTTAAGAAAACTGGACCACATGCCCAAGAATGAAGTCAGACCTTTATTTTATCCCATAGGCAATATCATTCATGACAGCCAAGAGATGGGATCAACCTGAATGTCCATCAGTGGATGAATGGATAAGCAAAATGTTGTATATATCATACAATGGGATATTATTCAACCTTAACAAGAACGGAAAACCTATCACATGTTACAACATACATGACTGTAGCCTGCCTGGCTCCTCTGTCCATGGGATTCTCCAGGCAAGAATGCTGGAGTGGGTTGCCATGCCCTCCTCTAGGGCATCTTCCCGACCCAGAGATCGATCCCTTATCTCTTACATCTCCTGCATTGGCAGACAAATCCTTTACCACTAACACCACTTGGGAAGGCTCCTTCTTTTTGAGGGTTCTGTAAAGTTTTACTGGCCCAGGGAGGCTGTTTTTGTAAATCAGAGGCTGACAGATGTTCAGGGCAACACTAGTCTCTCACAAATAAGGCGACAAGGAATGTCTTTGTACTTAAATTTGTGTACACACAGGCTAGGATATATGGAGGATAAATTCTTAGCAGTAGAATTGTTAAGCCAGTCCTATTTTGAGGAGCACCGCCTATGGCCTCCAGAGAGGCAGCCCCAGGAAACATCTTCTCCTGCAGTCCTGGAACAATCACCTTCTGGTCGAGGGGAAGTTTGTTTTCATCTGGGAAAAAAAAAAAAAGATGGCAAAAACTAAGTTCTCCCTCTGGCTTGCCTTTCTTTCTCCAGAATAAGACAGAAGCTCTTGTTGATGGTTGCAGTAGGGAGTGACCTAGGCTTCATCCTGATTCTGACTTCTCTCTCATCCTGCCTGGCCACCTTTTCCCTCTGCCACCATAACCCAAGCCACCACCTTCCCTCCCCTGGACAGTTGCCCTCACTGCCGCACTGGTTCTTCTCTGAACCCTCCATTCTAATCTTCACAGAGGAGTCAGAGTGGCCACTATCACTCCCTGCTTAAAATCCTCCAAAGGCTTTTCAGTGTCTTAGGACAAAATCCAAGCTCCTTCCCCAAGTCTCCAAATCCTGCATCATTTGCCCTCTACCTCTCTCCAGGATCATCCCTCATAATGGTCCTTGAGGTCGCTTACTCCAACCACTCAGACCTGCCCACACTCAACTCACCCAGCTTCCTTCTACCACAGGGCTTTTAAAACATATATATTTCTTTAGTTTGTTTTTATTTATAAGACCATAAGAGGTCTTAGTTATGGCACGCAGGATCTCCAGTGCAACATGTGAGATCTTTAGTTGCAGCGTGTAGGATCCAGTTCCCTGACCAGGGATCAGACCTAGGCCCCCTGCACTGGCAATGCGGAGTCTCAGCCACTAGACCATCAGGAACATTCCCCATCACAGGGCCTTTGCACATGCAGCCCTCTCTGCCAGAAATGCCTTCATCCAGATGACCATATGCCTGACTCCTTCTTATTGTTTAGACCTCAAAACCTGAATCACTGCCTCCAATAAGCCTTCTTTGATCACCCAGTCCACGTTGTCTTTCTCCCAGCCATTGCTTTCTACATCCCAATGTTTAATGTCTTCATAGCCTGTATTGAAGTATATAAATGCCCTGTTTCCCATCACTCCAGCTCCAGGGAGAGCTTCATGGGGCAGAGTTTGATAGTGACACTCTGAGGGAGAGACCTGTAAGCAAAGATGGACAAGAAGCTCAGCTGTCTCGGTAGACCTCATGAGGTAGAACACCTATATTATGCCAGCCTCCCAGGACTGCCATTGCTTTCACAGACCAAGGAGACACAGTGTCTCTTATATCTAAGAGAATCCAACCAGTCAGACACTCCTAACCACCAGGCTGATACTTAGCTTGTGACTTTTAGTGCAGAATGGGTGTTCCAATGTCAGTGCCCCAGGTTCATGCTCAGGGCCTGGGTCATGGGAACCCAGAAGAGCTGGAGCAGGGTCTAGACAGGCCACTCGGGCGGTAATCCCTGGGGAGTGGTGAAAGGTGTGAGCGCCCACTCCTGATTAGTGAGGTGGGCCTGGGAGGGGCCCACAAAGCCAACGAGAAGCTGAGTCCATCTGCTCCCCGTGATGCAACCTGGGCCCAGCCAGCGATTTCTGAATCAGCACGGAGCGACTCTGCCTGATCTTGGAATTTGGCACTGAATTCGGCACAGCATAGGCAGGTACTGGCAGAAGAGAGTTTAGTGCCTGAGGACTCAGGGAGCTCAAGATGTGGGAAAGATTTCCCACCTTTTTGAAGTTTCCAGAAGCTGGGACGCAGACAGAGGAATCCAAAACTTTGGATACAAACAACCTTTCATTTATAGCATGGGACGGGGCAGGTCTGTTGAAACTCAGTACTTTCAGTTCACAGAGTTGACTTGAAGATGGACAGATTATGTGCAAGAAAGTGCTTTGGGGACTCCCAAGTCCTGACTGTAAATGCCATGAGGCAGGAGGTCTGTACACTACTGGAGTAGAAGCTCCTGGAGGCCAGCCTAGAGCTTTTTCCCCAGTACCTTGCACNCCACAGAGTTGACTTGAAGATGGACAGATTACATGCAAGAAAGTGCTTTGGGGACTCCCAAGTCCTGACTGTAAATGCCATGAGGCAGGAGGTCTGTACACTACTGGAGTAGAAGCTCCTGGAGGCCAGCCTAGAGCTTTTTCCCCAGTACCTTGCACATGGAGAACACCACACACACAGATTGTGGAGGAATGTGGAGTATGCCCCTGGGTCTTACATGATAGAAACCCAATCTGAACCAGCTTCAGACACCAAGAGAATCTAACAGAAGTCTCCAAGGGCAGCAATATAGCTGGGCCTCAGGAACCCAAGAGTCAAGACTCAGGAACCTCTTCTCTCAGTAGATCTGCCTCATTTTCTTTCTAGAAAGACTAGCTTCCTTGGCTTCACAGGGCCACATGGAAGAAAACATGGCCGTCAACAACTTCCAAGGTTTACAGTTTCCCATCCAGGTACTCAAAAGGCATTTCCCAGGGAAGGACTCTGGTTGGCTCAGCTTGATCCTGTGCTCATTTCTGGCCCAATCAAAGAAGAACAGGAAGTCAAGTCCTGTGTTATAATGGGCTGCTTCTATTGGTACCAAGGGAATGATGGTACAGGTGGGAAAGGAGTACAAGGAATTTCTAATCCTAGAAAATGGAATGCTGAGTGAATAATCCCATGGGTGCCCATAAAGAAATCATTTCCTATGAAAGAATAAAACTATTTTTAGAACTTTATAAAAATAATACACTCTCATGGTAAGAAATTCTAGTAGGAGAAGGAAAAAAAAAATCACCCATAATTCAACAAGTCAGAGATAATCACCATTAACATTCTTCCCGTCTCTCTGGCTGGTTCTTCCTAGTTTTCTTTAATGTTTCTAAATGCTAGGGAGGTGGGTGAGGGGAGGGCAGGCTCATTCTTGGATCTCTTCTCTTATTCTGTGCATATTTACTCTTTCCCTTGATGAACTCATCCAGCCTCATGTCCAGAAGATTGCAGGGTTTCCATCTTCTGCCTGTGCCTCTCACTGCTACCTCTTGTGTCTCTAGTGACCATCTCAACACATCTATGGGTAACAAACGTCCTAACTGACCCCATCAGAGAACCAGTCCCTACCCACCCACCTGTGTTCCCACAGTCTCCCCATCTCCTTCAATAGCAGCTCAGCCTTTCCAGGGGCTCAGTTTTGGGGTCATCATGAAATGTTCCCCTCTCTCTCTCCATATTTGATCTGTCAGTGGAGCCTATTGGACTCCATTTTCTAAAAACATCTTTTACCAGAACACTTTTCATCCCATCCACCCTGCCCCCCGGTCTCATCTGTGTTGTTGCCCAGCCTCCTAACTGGTTATCCTGCTCATCCCAGTGCCCACCTTCAACCAAGCTCAGTAATCCTGCTAGAGTAGATGTCAGTTTGTACTGCTTGAATGCATGAATATCCTAACTGGGTCTCACTTCCCTCCCGTTAATAAAAAGCAATACTTTTGTTAAACCATGTGCATTTAAGCCCCACAATTTTGGGCTTCCCAGGTGGCTCAGTGGTAAAGAATCTACTTGCCCATACAGGAGACACAGGTTCAATCCCTGGGTTGGGAGGATCCCCTAGAGAAGGAAATGGCAACCTACTCCAGTGTTCTTTCCTGGAGAATCCCATGGACAGTGGCGCCTGGAGGGCTACAGTCCATGGGGTTGCAAAGAGTCGGACACGACTGAGCAACTAACGTTATTAGTATCAGTCACCAGGCAGGATGCACAGCACTTCTGGTCCGTCTCTGTTCCCCTGCCTGCTCCCCCAGGGCCTGGTCCTGGATGACTGAGCCAAGGTCCCGGCAGGACTGCTGGGACTTGGAGCACTGAGAACTGATTGCTAGAATCACTCTGTTGATTATTACTTCTCCAGCAGTAAAGCACACACTCGGTAACAGGACCCCAAGTATGACTTGGCTGAACCTTGACTTAGCTCAGCAGAGCTCAAAGATGCCCTGAACTCCTGCTAGGTGGGCCCTGCAGGGACGGGAGTACTTTAAACTGGAGAAGATGCCCCAGGGCATTCCTGGGAAGGGGAATGACCCTTCAGGGGCAGCCTTTCCCTCAGTTTGATGGGGAAGGTGGCAGCATCGTGGGCGGTGAGGCTGCAAGAAAGTGTCAACCAGCCAGCAGCAGGTCAAGACCCCCACATGTGTCGGGGAGCTCGAGGTGCTGTCTGGAGCCTGGAAAAGAGAGTCCCCCTCGGGGCTGGCTCCAGGGTTTATTAAATACCAGGCCTTCTGGGCTAGGAAAAGACTAAACAAAATGTGTTTTTCCATTGTGAACTGATTGCATCTCTTCCAAAGGGAACACAAGGGAGTCACCTTGGAGGGTATACTACTCAAAGACCAGCCCTCTGGGACCCCTGGCCTGGCCTAGACGTTCTGCCCCTTGACCCCAGTCTAAAGCCTTGGACAAGGTCACCAGCTTCCCTGGGAGGGGAGGAGGACAACCCTGCTATGAGGCAAGTGGGAAGGGACTAGCATCTCCAGAGGAGGTGGCTGGATTCTCAGGTGGTTCAGAGAGGAAATTGTTGGGGGCTGCTGGGTAGAAAGAGAAGAGAAAAGGTCTAAGGAAAAAACTCTGGGACAATCCACAATGAGAGAGCCACAGGAAACAACCCAAGGGGACAAACTAAGGGCTTCCCTGGTGGCTCAGACAGTAAAGGATCCCCCTGCAATGCAGGAGACCCAGGCTCGATCCCTGACTAGGGAAGATCCACTGGGCTACTCTAGTAGGGAACAGCTACCCACTCCAGTATTCTTGCCTGGAGAATCTCATGGACAGAGGAGCCTAGCGGGCTACAGTCCATGGGGTCACAAAGGGTCGGGCATGATTGAAGCGACCTAGCATTAGTCAGTTAAGGAAGAAAGCTATATCATTATCCTTGAGAGATGTGCAAAAGGATGTTTGTAAACATGCACCACCAGAGCAGGTGTAACTGTGATGTCATTCCAGACCAGAAGTCCTACCCCCAGGGTGGCAGCCACAGCAGATGCACTTGGCATTAGCAGCCACGGATGGAGCTGTTTCCACGAACAACTGGGTTGTGTGTGTCCAACTTCCTCCTTCCCAGGCAGCAAAATCAGAAGATGACTGACTGTCATTCTTTTACTGGCCTCCTGTGCTATGCAGACAGACCTTGAAGAAGGAGAAAATGTGGCAAGGCAGGGTGCCATCCATGCTGATCCCACATCACCAGGGCCACTATGCTGTACAGTGGGTACTGGGGTCCCCAGAGTGGGGGCAGTGTCAGAACCACTGAGCTGCTGCCTGAGAGCCATCCTGAGCTGGATACTGTAATACCACAGTCAGAGTGAGAGGAGAGGGCCCAGTCTCTCCTGCTCTCTTCTCCCTGACATTTAAAAATCTTTGACTTCCATCTCTGAGAGCTATCTAGATGAGAGGTCAGCCAGGGCCTCTAGCTGTTGAATGAAAAAAAAAAAAAAAAAAAAAGGTCAAAGGAAACGAGCTCAGGTATTTTCTACTGATTGAAAAGACTGTTACTGGTTCCTATCTGGTGGGGAGGAAACGAATCTATTTGACTGAAACAGAATTCTTGGTGATGTTTCCTCCCCCGGCCTGTGCATCCCTCCCCAGCCCTCACACACCGAGTCTCAGCATAAATGGTAAGACTGCTCATCACTATTTGAGTGGGCATCACCCAGAGTCCTTTTCTCCCCTCATCACTGCACCCCCAGTTCAACCCACTGATTTTAGTTCTCCTGCCCTATTTCCAAGGTCCTGAGTCCAATCCTTCTTATCTTCTACCATCAGCCTAAGTCAGAGGTTTTCAACGAGTGTGTTTTGGTCCCCAGGAAACATTTGGAGGGGCTTCCTTAGTGGCTCAGAGGTAAAGAACCCACCTACAATGCAAGAGACACAGGAGATGCAGGCTTGATCCTTGGGCGGGGAAGATCCCCTGGAGGAGGGCACAACAACCAACTCCAGTATTCTTGCCTGGAGAATCCCATCGACAGAGGAGCCTGGCGGGCTACAGTCCATGGGGTCACAAAGAGCCAGACAAGACTGAATGACTGAGCATGCACACACATTTGGAAGGTCTGAAGACATTTTTGGTTGTCGCAACGTGGGGGGGTTGCCTCTGGCATCTGGTGGGTAGAAGCCAGGGCTGCTATAAACATGGGACAGGACACAGGACAGCCCCCAGCAGAGATACCTGTCCCTGAATGTCAGGAGTGTGGAGCTGAGAACTCTAGTGTAGGCAGAGCTGCCTCTCCCAGGCCACCTGGTCTCCCAGCTTGGGCCTCACCCAGTCAGTTATACCCAATGTCACCCTGACCTTGCCACTCCCTGATTAAACAACCTCAATGATTGCTCTTTATGAGTAAAGCCCGGTTCCTCTCACGACCTCCAGCCCTCCTGAGGATGCTCCTGCTTTGTGGTTTCACTGCTTCCTTCTTCCAACTCCAGAGCCACCTCCTCCTGGAAGCCTTCCTGGGTCTCTACTCCCTGGCACTTGCTGCCACGTTACCCCATTTTATATCCTCCAGAGATTCATCATCTTTTCTGTTATCTTATTTATCAGTTCTCCCCTTGGTAAACATTCGCAGTGTGCCCATTCTAGGAAGCAAGCTTTCCAAGAGCAGGTACCCCTTGCCTCATTCACCGCTGTCTCCTCAGTACCTGGCACCAAGAGAGGTCCCATCAATACTTACCAAGTGACTGAAAAACCATGCATTCCTGCAGATTTACCAATCAAAGCCACACCATCCTTTTCAGGGCCCAGTGCAAGATGAAATGCAGACTTCCTTGTTCAAAAACTACTGAGAACTTCAAGATAGCAGAACATCAAACCCAGCACAGGATCCTTCTGAGTACAAGGCCTTGATGTGCCCTAGAAGCAAGCTCTGATTACTGTTTGAAAGGTGAAAGTGTTGGTTGTGTCGGATTCTTTGCGACCCCCATGGACTGTAGCCCACTTGGTTCTTCTGTCCATAGAATTCTCCAGGCAAGAATACTGGAGTGGGTTGCCATTCCCTTCTCAGTGTTACTTTTCAACAATGACAGAAGAATAATTTCTTAACATTCTCACTTCAGCCATTGTTCCCCAAACTCAGGACCCACTGGCCTGAAGCAAAATAAGAAAAACGTGGAAAAGGCATTAAGGTTATTCTAACGGCTGAATGGATTTCTAAAGAAAGCTAATATTATTTATTCTGCAATTACTTTCATTTTATATTTTTGCTGAAAAAAAAAATCTTTTCTGAAATGATAGTGTTGAAAGATGTAATTATAAAATAAAAGGTTGGAAAACTCTCCCATCAAACCCGCCCAATGTTTTTGGTGTTTGCTTTGTAAATTCCCACTGTGTGGACCCACCCCAGCATCTGAGAAAGCCCCATTACATCGTCCCACCCAGGAGTCAAGAGGGAGGCCCCTTGGCACAAACCCTTTCAGAGAATTGGCTGGTATTTGTGGCCACAAGAGGGGGCCCCAAGAATGCCAAATCCTCTTGGCTGGGTCCCAGACAAATCATAGCCAGTTCCCAGCTAGTGAACTGGTTCTCAGCTCCCAAAAAGTGTTAGTTGCTCAGTTGTGTCCGACTCTTCACGACCTCATGGACTGTAGCCCACCAGACTCCTCTTTCCATGAAATTCTCCAGCCAAGAATACTGGAATGGGTAGCCATTCCCTTCTCCAGGGGATCTTCCCCACCCAGGTATCAAACTCAGGTCTCCCACATTGCAGGCAGATTCTTTACTGTCTGAGCCACAAAGGAAGCCCTCTCAGCTACCAGTGTTATCCTTTTTATTAGTGGGGAGATTCAGGAAGATTCAGAATTCATGAAAACTTTTCTGGCCACCGTTTATCCCTTTTTGCATTTTAGGTGTGAATTAAAGCCTCTTTTCTTTAAATCAGTGGCTCTCAGCCCTGGCTGTCTGTTAAACTTACCTGGAGAGCCTTCCAAAATAAAATTAAAGTGCCCAGAAATTGTGCTTCTGTTGATCAGGAATGGGGCCCCAGGCATTAGAGTTTTGCCTACTCCTCCCTTCCCCTAATTCTAATTCTAATAGGTTGAGCTGCTGCTGCTACTGCTGCTGCTGCTAAGTCGCTTCAGTCATGTCCAACTCTGTGCGACCCCATAGCTGGCAGCCCACCAGGCTCCCCCGTCCCCGGGATTCTCCAGGCAAGAACACTGGAGTGGGTTGCCATTTCCTTCTCCAATGCATGAAAGTGAAAAGTGAAAGTGAAATCGCTCAGTCGTGTCTGACTCTTAGTGACCCCATGGACTGCAGCCTACCAGGCTCCTCTGTCCATGAGATTTTCCAGGCAAGAGTACTGGAGTGAGTTGCCAGTGCCTTCACCGAATAGACTGAGAACTCCTGCCAAATACGGTTGCTATTTAAAAATGGTGGTTGGGTGGTTAAGACTTGGCGCTTTCACTGCCATGACCTGGCTTCAACCCCTGGTCAGAGAACTAAGATACTGAAAGCTGCCTGGTATGGACGAATAAATGAATAAATATGTTAATTGCTCAGTCAGTCGTGTCCGACTGGTTGTGACCCCGTGGACTGTAGCCAGAGGACAGGTTCCTCTGTCCATGGAATTCTCTAGGCAACAATACTGGAGTGGGTTGCCATTCCTTTCTCCAGGGGATCTTCCCAATCCAGGGATCAAGCCCAGGTCTCTCACTTGGAAGGCAGATTCCTTACCATCCGAGCCACCAGGGAAGTCCCAGTTCAGTTCTGTCGCTCAGTCGTGTCCGACTCTTTGCAACCCCATGAATTGCAGCACGCCAGGCCTCCCTGTTCATCACCATCTCTCGGAGTTCACTCAGTCTCACATCCATCGAGTCCGTGATGCCATCCAGCCATCTCATCCTCTGTCATCCCCTTCTCCTCCTGCCTCCAATCCCTCCCAGCATCAGAGTCTTTTCCNAAACATCCCTGTTAAACACTAACTCCCCATTCCTCCACCCCACCCCTACTCCCAACCCCCAGCCCCTGGCCATGTACCTTCTGATTCTGTGAATTTGAGACTGCTAGGTACCTTGTTTAACTGGAACCCAACGGTATTTGTCTGCACCTAATGTATATTGGGGGGCTTCCCTGGTGGCTCAGCGGTAAAGAATCCACTTTCAATGCAGGAAATGTAGCTTTGATCCCTGGGTCGGAAAGACCCCCTGGAGGAGAACATGGCAACCCACTCCAGTGTTTTTGCCTGGAGAATCCCATGGAAGAGGAACCTGGTGGGCTACAGTCTATAGGGTCGCAAAGGGTCGGACACGACTGAAGCTCCTTAGCACACACGCATGCAATGTATATTGGAAGGCATTTTTAACGTTAACCTAATACATGTCCCACAAACAGATCTATTTTTAATGCAGTATGTTACACACCCTGTGCTGCAACTGCTTTCCCACCGTTCAGTATTCATTCTGGCAATTGCCAGCTCAGCCTTCAGTACAAAGCATTTTAAGTTGGAAGAAATTAGAGTTCTGATCTTAAGCCTGGCAGGTGCTAGGTCTCAGAAATTGGTGAACAAACTCAAGCAACGCAGGACAGTTATCTAAATCCAAGTTATCTGCTTCATCCACATCCTGACCCCACCCCCTCAGAAGGCCCTCTGGTAACAGCTGTGAGTATGGTCCTTCACACCCTCTGTGCTCATGTAAACTCGCCAACACCCATCACTAGTTGGGTTTGTTTTTAAGCAAACTTGGGCACATACAGTATGTGCTGCATTGCACCTTGTACAGTAAGTCCCCTACATGGGAGTCTTCAAGTTGAGAACTTTCAAACATGTGAACGTGCATTCCATCAGTGTCAGGCATGAGTGAAACTGCAGCTTGCCCTCCATCTCCTGCTGTTGACGATCCTTCAGCTCTACCATCTCCTACCTCCTTCCTCCTCCAGCTGGTAACTCTTCTCGCCTGTTCACTCCATGCCAGGACCTGTATGCCAACTGTTATTCTGTACTACTGCGTTTTCAATACCCTGTACTGTCATATTAAAAATGTTTTCTTTATTCTCTGTATTTTTTTATTTATGTATTATCTGTGTGTGAAGTATTACAAACCTATTATAGCACAGTACTATATAACCGATTGTCTTAGTTGGGTACGTAGGCTAACTTTGTTGGACTTATGAACACTTCAGACTTGCAAACAGGCTCCCAGAACAGAACTCGTTTGTATGAGGAGGCTAGGCTTACTGTACCAAGAACAAGGGGAAAATTCGGCACGGTGGAAACTGCCTCTTAACCTCTCTGGGTATCGAACTCAGATTACCTTTTTTGTAAACTCTGGAGGGAGCCTCTTGTGCTGTTGCTGCTGCTGCTGCTAAGTCGCTTCAGTCGTGTCCGACTCTGTGCGACCCCATAGATGGCAGCCCGCCAGGCCTCCCCGTCCCTGAGATTCTCCAGGCAAGAATACTGGAGTGGGTTGCCATTTCCTTCTCCAGTGCATGAAAGTGAAAAGTGAAAGTGAAGTCGCTCAGTCATGTCCAACTCTTAGCGACCCCATGGACTGCAGCCCACCAGGCTTCTCCATCCATGCTGTTATTGACCTGGTTTTTCCATCTGGAACAAGGCTTCCGTCCCTTTGCTGTTTTCAGTGTCTCGGTAGGTCGGAGTGACACTAAGCACTTCCTGAGAACTCAGGATTGTTTTTCAGTCTTCTACAGAAGTCTTCCCGCACTCTCTGACCCCTCCATAGGCAGTAATAGATTAGATTTCCTTGCCCCATCCCTGGCACCAGAAGTGAGACTCTCCAGGGAGAGTGATGGTACAGATATGGTGACCAACTCATCCAGGTTCAAAGGGCAGAGTCCGATATCTTGAGAACCCCCTTAGCCTCAAGGAAACCAGGAAAGTTAGTGGCCCTGGGTGGGGATCAAATCTCTAACCCCTTCTTGGGAGCTCGGTCAATGCCAAGATTAGGAGGTTAAGTTGATGGCTGGAACCAAGCAGGGGTGTTTATCCCGAATGTTCTGTGTGCTCAGGATGGTTATGTGTGTGTGTGTGCATGCTGTCGTGTCCAACTCTTTGCGACCCCATGGACTATAGTCCGCCATGGATTGTAACCTTCCAGCTATATGATAATTCTGTCCATGGAATTATCCCAGCAAGAATACTGGAGTGGGTTACCATTTCCTCCTCCAGGGGATCTTCCCAACCCAGGGAGTGAACCCATGTCTCCAGCATCTTTTGCATTGCAGGTGGATTCTTTTACCACTGAGCGACCTGGGAAGCCCCTATGTTTGCGACTGGCACTTATCTAGAGATGAGACAGCAAGCTGCAACACTGGTGCACTGCCTGGCTTTTTGGCCTCAACTGTGAACACCCAGAGAAGCCCCTTCCCTGGAGCTGTCCTTCATGGGCAGCCCCACTGACCATCAACCTCCACATGTAATGTGGGTCCTGTGATCTTGCAGCAGAGTTGGGGAGCTGGCTCAACCCCAGAATAATCCACCCAGAAGCTGGGAAGAGACAGCAGCTGAAGTAAAGCAGGCTGGGACTGGATCGGGTGCTGCCTTTCCCCGAGGCTCAGGCGAAATAATGCAGGGTGATCCACCCCCCAAAACCGTCTACCCCAACACATGGCCTGGCCCCAGCACTTCTGGGAAGCTGGGACACTTTGCAAAGCTGGAGCTTACAATATACAAGAAGGGCTGAATGAGTGGCCCGGGTCACCCTGCTCACAACCCGTGCGGTTTGGCCATCCAGTATCCCTGGCAGCCCTAGGTCCCTCACTCCACCAAGTACCCCAAGTCACCATCTCCCAGGGTTGAGGGGAGTTTGGAGGAGAATGGATACATATATAGGTATGGCTGAGTCCCTTTGTTGTCCATGTGAAACTATCACAACATTGTAAATTGGCTATACTCATATAAAATTAAAAATAAATAAATAAATAAATCCCCCAGCCTTGCTGGATTTGATTATGTTTAGTTAACCCTTCCTCCTCCCCCTTAAGAAATGATGCACTAATTTCATTAGATAATTCCACACAATGGAGTTATTCTATTTTCCTGCCTGTAATCAGAAGATAAAAACTTGCAGCCTCCCCTGAATCAGAACTTGCCAATTTTATTTGCCATTCTCATTTCTTAAATTTTTAAAAATAGTCATAAACTCAGTGTTTAAAAATTGAGAGATCACACTCTACAATCTAAATGTCTAAATGCTCTTTTAATCAATAAATAAACAAAAATAAAACCCTGGGACCAATAGGCCTCTTCCAACAGTAATCAAGCACGACTGAGTGGAAGACACCTCCTGGAGATGGGCATGGATTCTCCGGTTGTCCACAGTCCTCACCAATCCCTATTGTTATGCCTGGCCTTTATTGGCACTAGCGAGCGAGGGCCCTGCCCTTCACCACCAGTGAGCAGACTGTATTTCCTAAGCTGCTCTTCGGTGTTTGAGGGCAAAGTAGCTACACCCTGTACCACGTGTAACTGGGACTGTTAGGTGCCTAGCCAATATCATCTCTCCTTCTCTCTTTCCTTCCTAAGAGAACCCTGCTTTTATTCTGAGTGGTGATGTGCCCTGCTAAATTATTTTATTTCTAGACTGCCTGCAGCTAGAAATGGCCCACGAGATGCTAGAAAAAGTCAATGCATGGGACTGCTCAGTAAGCTTCTTAAAGGCAGACTGGCTTAGCCGAGAAGCATGCCCTTTTCGGGGGCAACCCCCTGCTCCTTTATCCTGTCTAAAATAAGGCATGATGGCTGGAGCTCCAGCAGCCATCTTGGACCATGAGGAGACTTGAGACTGGAATCAGCCTAGGTTCACCAGGATGGGGTATCACTTGCTGGTCCTGGCCTATTCTCCTCTAGACACTTTTCAAATGAGAAGAAATAGACCTACTTGATTTAAGTAAGTCATTTATTTGAGTTCTCTGTTATAGACAATCAAATGTATATGATATATGTTTTGATCTTCATTTCACTTCCTCATGGAAGTGTTTGCAATATACCTTCAGCTTTGCAGTTTAGATTTCACCATCCCAGATTCAATTTAGAAACCTGTGCTCAAGAACTAGATAATAGAAGGGTTCTATCATCTCCAAATACTTCTTGACTTCATCATCTCATCAAACAATCCACTAAGAAGTTGGTGGGGGAGGGGGGAGGCAAGAATTGACATACACTTTTTTAAGGGCTCTAGCTTGTTTTCCTAGAGTTCTATAACTTTTAAGAAGGGAGCTTTAAGACTCTGTTGCTCTTTTTAGTATACATATATACCCTACCCTTAATTTTTTCTTAAGGCTTTAGAACCTTCTTTACAGTGATTCAGAATTTAGGTTTTGTCCTTAGATGTAAACAACTCAAATATTTACTTGCAGTTGACTTCTTCACTGGGGGCCCTAATGAAATATATTTTTCTTTAAGGTCTTGGAAGACTCAGTTCCAGAGTCAGGAAATTTTTCCCTTAGTCACTAGAGTGGCAGGACTGTCTACCAGAATTTTCAGTGATAATGATGATGTTCCATCTCTGCTCCATCACTGTGGGAGCCACTGGCCACACATGCTTGTTGAGCTCTTGAAATGTGGCTCATGTGCCCAAGGAATGGAACTCAAATTCAATTTGAATTAGTTTAAATTTAAATAGACATATGTGTCTCTTGACAACTATATTGGATAGTTCAGCTCTTCCTTCTCTTCTGTTAATTATTAGATTTTTCTTTTTAGGCTCCAGAGATGCTGTTCATCTCAAAACCTCCCTTTCTCTAAGACCTAAATTTTGCCTCAATCCTATGAGTTGCATCAAGTCTGGGCTGGAATCCTAGCTCCCTGCTCACCTGTTGTGTTTGGGACAACTTCCTTCTCCTCCTGGGCCTTGGTTTTCTCTATATACAACCCCTCAGGGCTGAGTGCTGCATTAAACAACATGTCATATGCAAACGGCATCTGGCAAGGGATAGGTGCTCAAAAGAGTTTTTTTTTTAAGTTCTTCTTTGTCCTGGTTTCCCGTTACTTGAATTCAAGCTTATCTTTCCTTGCACAGTATCAGCTCCTGGAGGGCAAGGTTCTGATTCTCCTTTGAACCTGGCTCAGTTCTCAGGGCTTTGGGCGAGTCAAAGTCAAGTGACCTGAGCAGCTTTGAGATGGTATCAGTTGCCTGTGTCCTGGGTCCTTCTTCCCCCGCAGGGAGCCTTGCCCCCCACAGTGGGACATGGCACCAGAGGAGTTGGTCTCCAGCTCAGAAGGGGTATGTCTACCCAGATAGTCCCCCTATGGTCCTCCAAGGGACTATGTAATGGGTTTATCCTTTTCGAATCCCATAGACCGTTCGAGTCCACCCTCTCTGACTTTGGCAGCCAAAGTGCCCAACATCTGAGGGTTGAGTCACTGCCTCTAGGACCATGTTTTCTTCCAACACGGGTCTTCTGATCTTGTCCCTTTAACAGAAAGACTATCAGACAATTTGGATACAGATTCCCTAGGAATTCAATTGAATGGATAAAAGGATACCATTTGTGTGTGTTTGGGGGCTTACTAAGTGCCAGACTCTGTAATTACTTCATATGAATAACATCACAGCATTGTCACAACACCCTTATAAAATAGGTCCTAGCGTGACGCCCATTGTACATAGGGAGAAACTGAGATTCACAGAGGTTAAATAACTTGCTTAAGATCACAGAGTTGGTCAGAGTTAGGGTTTGAATCCGGACTCCAAATCCTCCCTCTAAACCACTGTCGCAGGCTCCCTGGGATGCTTCTCATCCTGGAAGATCACAGTGAGGTCACTTTGGGGATCATTTCCCAGGTGAATGTTCTTTAAGTATGTCTTATCCTAGAAATGGGATTGCAAGATGAAATTTGGGACACTGTTCAAGTTGAGTTTCAGACAAACAACAAATAGTGTTTTAGTGTAAGTGTGTCCCATGCAATAGCTGGGACATATGCATACTAAAAGAAGCGCTTGCCATTTACCTGAAGTTCGCATTTACCTGGGCTTCCTGCACGTTACTTTGTTTGATCAGCTCCCACTGGGCAGGCCTGGTCTCTTATACCAGCGGAATTCCCTGCTGCAAGCATTAGACAGGTTATTCTCAATTCAGATCTGCATCAGACTCGAAGAAAGAGAAAACCAGGTCTCCCAGTCACTATGAAATGTATGAGTGCTTATTGGTCTATCAATTAAGCTGCAAAGGTCTGTGCCCTACCAGCTCTCACATGTTCTCTACTGCCATAATTTACAAGAAAGCCTGAGGGGATGGCAAGGCGGGACCCTATTCCTCTCATTTGCTGCCAAGATGCAATGCTACCAGTCATCCCTGTCAATCTCTAGTTTAATCATTTAGCCGTCGTAAAGGACTCATTAAAAATGCCCAGGTTTATGGGAAACACCTCCCACCCAGTTCGGAGGCAGGCCAGGTCGGGAGCCCTTGTACCCACTCGCTCTCTGAGCCCCATGACAATATTGCTGACTGTAATTACACCCCAATGTTTGGAAATGGGTGTGGGAGGTGGGGTGAGTGGGTGGAGTGAGGTGAGGAGAGAAGCAGAGTCCCTGAAACTCCAGGGGCCGGCTTCGAGGAGGCAATGCCTGGTGGGGAGCCCTTCCCAGACCCCTCCCCACCTGGACTTAGGCTCCTTCACCCCTCATCCTCCCCAGAGGCTGTTCTGCTCTCTGTGTGCTGCATGCGCTGGTGGGCAGAGTAGACTTGACTCCTCTCTCTTGTTGTAAGTATGTGCTGACTGGATGGTCTAACATGTGAATGAAAATCCGTGCACCAGCCCTGTCTTCCCTGCCTGCATGTCCTTGCACTCACAAGCACAGGTCTGACCCCCAAGCTTCTCTGAGCGCCTGCTGGTAGCCCATGGAGGCGCTGGGTACACTGTCCTTTTCTGACCATCAAGCCCCACAACTGGCCATGATGGGGCCCCTCTGCAGGCTCGGAGGATGCGGTAGCCAACAGGCTGCCCCTT
Organism: Neotragus pygmaeus; assembly: GCA_006410875.1. Taxonomy (NCBI): domain Eukaryota; kingdom Metazoa; phylum Chordata; class Mammalia; order Artiodactyla; family Bovidae; genus Neotragus; species Neotragus pygmaeus. Next base: position 18,317 of record SJYV01041574.1, read on the forward strand.
CACTGTTTTTGACCACTGGGCTTTACCCCCTAGTCCCTCACTTTTAAATGCGGACATTGTTCCCTATTTTTTGTTGGGTTTTGTTTTGGCTACCCTTGGGGCTTATGGGATCTTATTTTCCAGACCAGGGATTAAACCTGGGCTCTCAACAGTTGAAAGCACAGAGTCCTATCACTGGACTGCCATTCCCAACAATTTTTCTTTTTTCTGTATATCATAACTCTGGCATTCTCATCTGATCCCTTTCTGAACCTCCCCCATCCCTTTTAAATCTTTTTTTTTTTTTTTAATGCTTGTCTCTTTAGGCTGATAGCTCAGATTTGGGAATTACTGGGTGAGACGAGCTCACAGGGAAGGATGAACTCTGACCCCTTGTCACCTGTCCCAGGGCACCATCCTCTCACCTGGTCTCTCTACCAACACCTCCCTGTGCGCCCTGCTCCCACCCTGGCCCCTGCACTGTCTCTTCCCAACACAGAAGCCAGGGGGCGCTGTTGAAACCTAAATTGGATCAAGTCCCTCCCTGAAATCCAATGAAATCAATGGAGTCCTTCACGTCCAGGGTGATCCCAGAGGTCATTGTAACTACTTCTAAAGCCCTGGAGCAGAGTCCTGCAACTTCCGCATCTCTGACATTTGGGGTGGATGATTCTCTGGTGGGGTGTTCTGTGCATTGTCAGGTATTAGCAGCATCTCTAAGCTCTATCTGCTAGACTGCAGTAGCACCCTCCCCCTAGGTATAACAGCCAAACAGCCACCCAACCCCAGCACTCCTTAAGCCATCATGCTTTGTTTCTAACACAATACTTTTATCTGACAGGCTGTATTTTTATTTATATGTTAAATAAGTAGAATATTGCATGATGTACAGCCGGAGGTGCAGCTGCTAGGCTGTGGCTCCAGGTGGGCCAACTATGGGCTGTTTGGAATCCCAACCACTGTTTATTTGCAACCGATGTACACTAAGCCACTGGAAGAAAATGTGAATTCTGAAAATTGGAGCCTCAACATTATTTGAAATCCATGATGTGGAGAAGTTTGATCAAGTGTGAAATTGTTTCATCCCAACATAAGATATTGCAATATTACATGTGTCCTTTTTAAAGGACCTTTGGATTTCTTAAAAATGACGTTTCACTTGTTTTTTCTTCGTTTTATGAATGTTGTTTTAACATTTTAAGATTTTATTCCTTATTTATTCAAAATTTTTTTACAGTAGTAACAAATACATGAAGACCATCTTCAGCAAAATTCATTCACAGGAATCATGTGGTCATAACAATCATAAGATCTGACATAAACTAGATAAGTTAATTGCAGCAAGTTCAAGGTTTTTTTTTTTAAGATAACAGTTTTATTTGAAAATTTTAAACAGAACTCAGTATCAAATATATTCCCATAATTCTTTGTATTTTGTCCTCCTTATCATAGTTATAGAATATTTTTAATGAAATGCATTTTTCTTCACCAAGCTCCATGCAGATGCCTCCCACCTGTCTGGCTGACCCCAGCACATAGTCAAAATACTATCATTTTCTGTCTGTACTAGTTGTCAGCAAGGGGTAGCGCTGGCCTAGTGAATAGAGGTTAGATTCTTGGTGTCCAGCATCAGGCTTGGCTCAAGAGATGGACACAAAGGCCTTTGCTGCGGATGATTTAATGAGTACATGCAGGCTTTTTTTTTTTTTTTTTTTNATGAGTAAAAGAAACGTGAAGTTTTTAAAGACAGCAAGGAGTCTTGGCCTTTGGGAGGGAACCTTTTCCAAATGCTGCTGGTCTGACAGCTCTTTAGCTGTTGTGCTTTGTTGGAAGAAAGATGGGCTGTCGGGTCCTTTTTACTCTCAGGGTTTTTGTAGTTCAGGATTCTCCCTCGGCTGGTCTGAGGGGATTTCCCTAGTGGTTCAGTGGTTAAGAATCCACCTTTCAACGAAAGACTGAAAGACAGGCTGGATCCCTGGTCAGGGAACTAAGATTCTATATGCTGAGGGGCAGCTAAGACCCCGAACTGCAACTAAGACCCAACGCAGCCAAAATAAATAATTTTTTTTTAAGAGGAAAGTTTATTTATTTTTTTAAGATAATGCTGGAAGATACACAGTTTCTTTAAGAAGATAAAAAAAGAAACGGTCTTAGGAAATAGGCGGGGAGGAGAGGGGCAGGTGAGCAGGGTGGTGAAATCACTGGGTTTGCCTCCTCCACGGCAGCTGGAGACGGAGCCGGTTTATTAATGACGCAGAGATTTTATATGTAACAGAGAGGTGAGGCCTCATTTCCCAGCTGTGAGACGGGAATTCCAGGCTGTCAGGGTGAATAGGTCCACTCCCCAGGTGAGGGGGGGTGGGCCAACACTTCCACTCTTGCTTGGCACCCCTGATCCAGGCAAGGTTCTGAGGCCCCTTGTGTCCTTCTCTCTCAGAATGGAACAGACAGGAGAGCCCCTTGTCCTTTGGTTTTAAATGAAGAGATTGGCACGAGGGAGGGGCCTTTCTTCACACCTAGGGAAGGAGTCTTTACCTGTGAACACCTCCTGAAGGGGCATTCAGGGCACATCTTCCTACCAAAATAGTTCTCCATTTGGGCCCTTCGCCCAAGAGACAGTTTTCTTATTCAATTGCTCATAATCTCTCAGAAGGATTACTCATTCTGGCCAGCGGGAGGAACTGCACCGCCCGCCCCTCCACCCCCCCGCAAACTCCTTTTGAGTCATTTGGGGTTGCTAGCGCCTTGCAGAAACATTGAGTTACTCCTTTTGTTGTAAAGATGATTAGCAGGAAACACCTTGGCCAGCAGTCTGTACATGTCACCATGTTGCCCAGAGGTGGAGCCTGCCAGGATTGGCAGAACAAGGCTCAGCCTGGCTCTGGGAGACTGTGGCAGTCTGGCCCAGACCAGCAGTGACCTGGGGCCCACTGTGTCCAGACACCTGGCTGCAAAGTTCCCAGGGTTGTGTCTGCTTAAGATGCAGGCATGACAGGAAAACCAGGGTGAACTCTGCAGAGATGGGGCCAGTTGCTTAACTGCCCACAGCTCAAGGCAATAGTGACAGTGCCTTGCCCACAGTGACAAGGCAATAGACACCCTCAGTCTCCAAATCTTCTAGTCAAAGCTGGAAGATTTTGTCCATTCTTTGCTGTGAACTATCCTTTAAGAGTGAAATGAAGACAGTTGCTCCAGGACAAAAAAAAAAGNGTGTGGGCTTTCTGTATTTGCAGCAAACAAGGGGCTACTCTTTCTTGCTGTGCATAGGCTTCTCACTGCATGGGTTCTCTTGTTGCTGAGCATGGGCTCTTGGCTCATGTGCTTCAGTTACTCAGTGCAATGTGGGATCTCCCTGGAGCAGGGATTGAACTGGTATTCCCTGCATTGGCAGGTGGTTTCTTAACCACTGGACTATCAGGAAAGTCCCCTTCATTAATCTTAAATAGAGTTATTCTTCCATAGCTAAGTTCTAAAATAAATGTTTAATTTCTAACATAATACAGTAGATATGTTCATCCAAAAGGAAGAATAAAAACAATAGTATTTTAACATATGTGAAACAGAACAACAAAACAATATAAATAGATAACATTAACTCTTACCAATTTTTGGATTTAAAAAGTCTTATCACTTGGCTTCAACCTCCTTATGAGGAAACTTTCCTCATGAGCAAAATAAAATTTCCAAGAGTTTAAATAATTTATCAGAAGACTCAAAAATATCCTGAAAAAAATTATTAAGGAAATTTAAATGAAAAAACTGATTAAAAAAATGGAAGGAAAGCATATGCCTTTCAAGACATTTAGATTCAGTGTTTTATTTCTTTATTTCTTTGATACAACTGTAACCCTATCATATTTTCCCCCTCATGAAGAAGAGGAAAAAAGATGGAGGAGGGAAGTATCCTGAGGAAGAGAATGAGAAATCTGTGAGCCCTTGAGATGAAGTCAACTATAAAACATAAAAGATGACAGCAGAAAGGTTTTCAACAAACAAGTCACTAGTAAGTCAGGTATATTATACTAAAGAAATGCTGAACGTACATTTCATGCATTTTAGGACTAATATCCCATACCTTGTACAATTAAAAAACATTTCTCTTAAAAAATTTTTTTGTATTTGTTTAGCTGCACTGGGCCTTAGTTGTGGCACGTGGAACCTTCTTTGCCACTTGCAGAATCTTTAGTTGTAGCCAGCATGTGGGATCTAGTTTCCTGATCAGGGATGAAACCCATCACTGCATTGGGAGCTTGGGAGTCTTAACCATTGGTCTACCAGGGAAGTTCCCAAAACAGCTNTGGCACGTGGAACCTTCTTTGCCACTTGCAGAATCTTTAGTTGTAGCCAGCATGTGGGATCTAGTTTCCTGATCAGGGATGAAACCCATCACTGCATTGGGAGCTTGGGAGTCTTAACCATTGGTCTACCAGGGAAGTTCCCAAAACAGCTTTTTCTCTTTCTTAACCATTTTGCCACACTAAAATGATCTATCTAGAAATATGTGTCACAATCAGGACTTTCAGTGATTCCTCACTGCCTACAATGAATGCACTGTTTCATATATTCTACTTATCATTCATTGCCTATAGATGTTTAATAGTCACTATAAAGAAATGTGTTGAATGAAAACCAAATATAAAGTATATAAACAAAGTTGATAAACATGATAGAACAATGCTACTCCAAGTTTGATTCACTTACCACCAGTATCATTATCAGATTGAAGGTGGAGTATCTGTTTTAAACAGGTTATTGAAGCAACTCTTGGGAATGTTAAGGTTTTACACTCTCCCAGATGATTAAAAAGGAGAAGAGGATCTTAATTTCTCTTAGTACTCTTACCCTCCAAATGATATTGAAATTATTCGCTATGTGGCTAAAATTCTTAAAGGTGTATGTAAGGTGTTAAATAAAGGATTCAGATTTCTGGATTCTTAAAGACCATTTAGCCACATTAGCTTACATTCTTTATGGAAGATGTAGCTTCATTATTTTGAGTTCTGTAAACTTAACATACATATTAATGTTCTTGTGGGTAAATGTGCTTGTAGCAGAACTGGAATCATGGCTAAATATAGCATTTAAGCAAGACTTTCATCTTAAGTAAACATGATAGAACTTTAAATTTACAGAATTAACAATGTGTAGCATATATTCATTTTACATATTCAAAAAAATCTAAACTTAAGGAACTGAAAAGCTGAAAAATATGAGAGGTGGTGGTGCCTAGTAATAAGGCACCATTTTGACATCCTATTAAATATTATAAATAAGGAGATTATAAGAGAAAGGGAACTAAATTCTAAGAGAATAACCGTGGAGAGGCCAACCCATGATCTTGGGAAAAACAAAAAAGTGGAAGGAAAAATATTTTCAAAATGTATTTTGAAAACCATCAAACATACATTAGTGACAACAGGTAGAAGGTCATTACTCTTGGTAACAAAAGGTAAGCGGAAAGGAGTCCATGTTCTTGTTTTTCTGTGAGTCCTGGTCACTTGCCAGACTTTCCTCTTTTGTTGCCATGACTTTGGGCACTTGGTTTTGCCAACCTAATTCTGTTGGAAGATTAGAAACTATATTATGAACAGCTTGGCTTCATATATGGTGTGTCTCGGGTGAAACTCAGGTGTTGTGGTTACTGATGGGCAAGGAAGGAGGAGGCATCAGATGGGAAGCTCCATCCATGAACTGGTTATATCTTCTAAACCAGTGGTTCTCAACCTGACATGTACTAGAACACCATGAAGGGCCTTAAAACAGTGCTGGGCTGGAGAATCGGAATTTCTAACAAATGCCCAGATGATGCTGATGTGCTGGTCTGGTGCACACACTTTGAGAACCACCAGTTTAAAGGAATCAGTAGTCCCAGGACAAAGAAGAGCTAGGTGGATGATGAGGGAAAACAGCATCTCCCTGTAGGGGAGATAGGACATAGACCATTAAATTCAACTTTATCACTTGCTCAGAAAAAGCAATCAGGTGTGTACTACAAGAATTGTAACTGACCAAATCAGTAGCTAGAAGAAATTTTTTTTCCAAAGATGAACCCAAAAATTTAAAAAACTTTTTAAGAGAGACAGTGTTCATTTGCCTATTTAAGAACTGTTGTAGAATCTACTATTACAGGACTGGACNTGTCTTCTTCCAAAGCTTTATGAATCCTGCACATGAGAGTGAGCCTGAATGGAAAGCAGCCAGATTAGTTTTACCTGGAAAACAAGTGAAAACTGAGATTCTGAGGCAAAGAGTGCACTGTGTGTTTAGCCTGATGGAAAACAGAATCTAAGTGGAGAAATGCATGGCCCACTGTCCAAGGTGGGTCTGCAAGGAGGACCAGAGCCATGCCAGCCTCTCCGTGGAGAGTGCAGCATCAACACATTCACAAGTGCCCCAGCAGGTGAGAAGGGCTCGGCAGATGAAGGCGGTGGAAGACAATTCCTCACCCAGCAAAAAGCTATAAATCAAGTGATTGCAACGCGGGAGTCGACTGAAACAGACCAGCAATAAACAACCACTCAGTCATTTTTATTATTTCTTTTTCTGAAACTAATCAGTTCAATGTGAGTCAGTTTGCAGAGGCTGAGACCATTCCCCTGGAAGTGACGGTGCCCTGACTAATTGTATCAATGAGCACATCGCAAAGATGACTCCCATCTTCCTGAAGGGTCCAGGGAGACAGTCATTGCTCAAACAGCCTGGAGTTCCCAGGGCTCCAAATTCGGTGGTTGTGGTTGTGTTGTTGGGTAAAATATAGCACATAAACGGGACATTCTATCCTACGAAAGTATATGCTGTTTAGCTGAAATTCTGATGTAACGAGGTGTCCTGCCTGTATTTTATCTCCAAACCTACCTATTCATCATTCTTGTTGTTTGAGCAAAGGTGACATACACCCAGCAAAACTAAACAAGACAGACGAGAGACTTCTACAATGGAAATGGACACTTCACTGCCTTGCCTAACACATGTTAACCATTTCTTGCTGCTCTTAACAATGGTTTGCAAACTGAGTGTGCATCAAACTGATGCACTGGAGGGCTTGGGAAAACATTGTTTGCTGGGTCCTGCTCCTAGAATGTCTTGCTCAGTAGGTCTGGGGTAGAGACTGAGAATTTGCATTTCTAACAAGTGCCAAGATGCTAGTGCCAGTTCCATACTTTGAGAACTGTTTTCTTTGGATGCAGATTAACCCTCCAGCATCCTCCACTGCCATGCCCCATGTGACCCTTCGTGGTCCAGCTCCTGCCGACCCCACTGGCTTATCTCTCATGATCTCCCTCACTCTCCAAGCTCTCTGGCCTCCCTGTGGTTCATCGAGAGAACTCTTCTCAAGTCCCCACAGGGCCTTTGCAGATGCTGTTCCTTGCCACGCACTTGGCCCCACCCCATCCCTATTAACTTAGGTAGGAGGTATCCTGATTACCTGCATTTTACAGATGTACAAACTGAGATTTGGAGAACCTGAGTCACTTGCCAAGTTGATAATAAGAGATAGAGTCAGGGACCTAAAGTTTCATCTGCTACAGACTCACAGATTTAGAGAATGAACTTATGGTTGATGAGGGGAAAGGAGGAAAGAGATAGTTATGGAGTCAGAGATCAACATGTACACACTGCAATATTTAAAATGGAGAGCCAGCAAGAACCTACTATATAGCATAGGGAACTCTGTGCGATGTTATGTGGCAGCCTGGGTGGGAGAGGGAGAGTTTGAGGGAGAATGGATATATGTATATGTATGACTGAGTCACTTTTCTGTCTACCTGAAACTATCGCAACATTGATAATCAACTATGTGTTAGTCATTGATAATCAACTATGTGTTAGTCATTGATAATCGACTATGTGTTAGTCACTCAGTCATGTCCAACTCTTTGTGACCCCCTGGACTGTAGCCTGCCAGCCTCCTCTGTCCATGGGATTTTCCAGGAAAGAATACTGGAGTGGATTGCCATCTCCTTCTCCAGGGAATTGGCTATACTCCAATATAATATAAAAAGTTAAAATGAAAAATAAAATTTCATCTGCATCTCCAACACCTGCCTCCTTTCTGCCAAGGTGCTGCCTCCCCCAACTGGGAGTATTCTGTTTCAAGCCTCTCTTAAATGTTGGCTTTTGTGAGATTGCTACTTGACAGTTATTTATCTTCAAACCAAGCCCCTGGGGTTGAGTATTTCAGGATTTGTAAAACAAGTTCACATTCACCCTTTGACACCCTTCAAGATCCAATAGACTTGGCTCATATCCCCTCTCAGTGTCTCAATACTCTTGACTGAACTCAAGAGTACTCGTTTCCCCATCCTGGAATTCACACACACATTTCTGTAGACAGAGCTTTTTGACACTGAAGTTGTCATGGCAACTGAATCTCGTTCTCTGAATCTTCCTCTGGTGGTAGGATGGCACCACCCTCCTCTCTTCTGTTAGACGATAACGTCAGCTCTTGGCATCTGCCAGTGAAGGTGGGACAAGGTTATGTTTCCTGGTGGGTGAGTGGAGCCCAGGCTTTATTTTATTTTTTTAAGCTTTTATTTATTTACTTTTGGCCAAGGGTAGCATGTGGGAATCTTAGTTCCCTGAAAGTGAAAATGTTAGTCACTCAGTTGTGTCTGACTCTGAGACCCCATAGACTATNACGTCAGCTCTTGGCATCTGCCAGTGAAGGTGGGACAAGGTTATGTTTCCTGGTGGGTGAGTGGAGCCCAGGCTTTATTTTATTTTTTTAAGCTTTTATTTATTTACTTTTGGCCAAGGGTAGCATGTGGGAATCTTAGTTCCCTGAAAGTGAAAATGTTAGTCACTCAGTTGTGTCTGACTCTGAGACCCCATAGACTATAGCCCACTAGGCTCCTCTGTCCATGGGATTCTCCAGGCAAGAATGCTGGAGTGGGTTGCCATGCCCTCCTCCAGGGGAATCTTCCCGATCCAGGGACTGAACCTGGGTCTCCCGCATTGCAGGCAGACTTCTTTACCATCTGAGCCACCAGGGAAGCTTAGTTTACTGACCAGAGATCAAACCCATGCCCTTTGCAGTGAAAATGTGGAATCATAACCACTGGACCACCAGGGAACTCCCAGGGAGGGTTCCTTTAAAGTTTGTGTAAAGAAATGAAGATTGAGCTGAGACCTGAAGGAAGTGTCAGCTGAGCAGAAGGCAGCTGGAGTTGGGTGGTGGGTGCCTTCTGGTCCGAGGGAACAATCTAGCAGAAAGGAAGCAAGTGCTTTCCAAGGCTGTCATCAAGGTATCGGCCGGGATGAAATCTTGCCTGCATGTTCGGCTGGGGAAGGTTTTACTTTGAGCTCTCTTAGTGGTGGTTGGCAGGATCCAGTTGCCCAGGATTGCTAGATGATGCTCATCACGGCTTTTCTGGGTGTTGGCTAAAAGCTGCCTTCAATTCCTTGTCCTGCGGACCTCTGCATCATGGCAGCTGGCTTCCTCAAAGTGTGCAAGGTGGGGAAGGCCACAGAGAGAGTCTGGTAGGAGACAGAAGTCACAGTTTTTTGTAACCTAACCCTAGAAATGACATCTATCCCCTTTGCTGTCTGCTGCTGGTTAGAAGTGCAGGACCGGACCAGCCCACACTCACAAAGAGGACTTTTCACAGGGTGTGACCACCAGGAGGTGTGGGCCAATGAGACCATCCTGGAGTCTGCCTTCAGCAATGGAGGGAGACAGGAAAGATGCAGGTGGTCAGATGCGTGAGCAAGGGCGTTTCTGAGAGTCCTAAGTCAGGCGATAAGAGAAAGAAGGATACACTGACACTCCATGAGGACAGGGACGGGCCACTCCCGCTCTGCCCTTGTTCATTCACCGAGTCATGACCGACTCTTTGCGACCCCAGGGACTGCAACACTCCAGGCCTCCCTGTCCCTCACCATCTCCTGGAGTTTGCCCAAATTCATGTCCATTGGATCAGTGATGTTATCCAACCATCCTGCTCTGTACCACCAGCCTTCTGCCTGCAGCCTGGGACACCATCACAAGGGAACAGTGAGTTAGTAAATGGAGTTATTTGTCAGATGTGGCTATCTTACGTATCACAGCACTGGGGCCAAGGTTTTGCTTTCTGGTGCCAGACCGAGATGCCATCTACCAAAGCCTCCACTGAATAGATGTGTTTCCTGTTTGGGGTTTTCCCGTTTATTTTTCTTTTCCTAAAAGCCACTTACTGAGTTTTCTTAGCTCTGGGTTGGGTATTTAGTGGTTGTTTGGGTTCACATCTTTGGAGGAATTAATAAGAAAGCTTTCAGCCTTTCCCGGGAATACAGTTTCTGAGCTTCCCCCCCTGTCTTTCCCTCAGCAAAGGTACACACACACATTTCAAGAGAAACACAGCACCTTTTCATGTGAGCGGAAAGCTCAGGATTTTACTTAATAAGCTCTTAACTGCCCTCCTGTCTCCATTAAAAAAAAAGAAAAAAGAAAAAAAACTGAAAAACAAGAGGTGAGTTTGATTTTTAAAGATGCTGGATGCTATCTGTTCCCCTCTGACTCAAAATCGGGCTGGGGGCCAGCCACCAGCATAGCGGGAACCCAGATGGGAGGGTCTTGGGGGTTTTGCTCCCGTGTCTCCTGCAACTGGTATGTTTTTGCAAGAAAGGAGGGTGGAGGCAAAGAGGAAGCAAGCGATCCAAGCAAACAGACACAACTCAGATGCAAACTCAGAGAGGTGCCCGCAGCCCTGGTCTCATTTATTTCAACTAGAAATTCTCCCTCGAATTTGCTCCTTCTCCCTGTCCCCACGGTTACTCCCCTAGGCCAGATTTCTCACCTCTGCACTAGTGAGGTGAGTAGGCTCATTCTCTGTGGCAGGGGCTGTCCTGGACTCTCCAGGATGTTTAGCAGCTCCCTCCTCTCACCCACCCCCAACTCTGGTGTCTACCCACTAGGTGCCGGTAGCAATGCTTCCAACCCCATAATTTTTTAAAACTTTTTTTTTTAATGTACCTATTTATTATTTATTTTGACTGCTGCTGCTGCTGCTGCTGCTAAGTCACTTCAGTCGTGTCCGACTGTGCGACCCCATAGAC
>SJYV01041574.1:30023-64375 GCA_006410875.1 Neotragus pygmaeus
CAGTTCTAACTGTTGCTTCCTGACCTGCATTCAGATTTATCAAGAGGCAGGTTAGGTGGTCTGGTATTCCCATCTCTTGAAGAATTTTCCACAGTTTATTGTGATCCACACAGTCAAAGGCTTTGGCATAGTCAATAAAGCAGAAATAGATGTTTTTCTGGAACTCTCTTGCTTTTTCCATGATCCAGCAGATGTTGGCAGTTTGACCTCTGGTTCCTCTGCCTTTTCTAAAACCAGCTTGAACATCAGGGAGTTCACAGTTCACATATTATTGAAGCCTGGCTTGGAGAATTTTGAGCATTACTTTATGAGCGTGTGAGATGACTCCAGCTGTTGCCAAATGTCAGGGGTGGGCACAGGGTCACCGTGGTTGAGAGCCTTTGGCTTAATCTGCGGGCTCCCCTTCTCAGCCCTCCTTTCCCCTCTGTCTGGCCTCCTGGCTTCCACTGTGGCCACCTTGTGTTTCACCCACAAAAGCACTTGACATGTTTCCTTGACAGCGTGACTATGGAGCAGCATCTGTATCCTCAGGGCCTAGGACAATGCCTGGGATGTAGTAGATGCTCAATAAATATTTGTTGAAAGATGACAAGCTTCTGCAGGCAGACAAGGTGTCCTTTATGCTCTACAGCCAGCACTCAGCTCCACAGGCTCTTGGGTCCTCTGTCACTTGTAGCCCGTCCTGCCTGAAAGCATGAATGGAAGCATGAACCACATTCTTAGGGTGGCATGATGTGAAGAATGTTTCAAACCCTCTTTCCAGGAACCTCTGCAGCAGAGCTGGAGATTTAACACAGGTATGTCTGAGCCCAGAGCAAAACTAGATTAAAAGAAATTCCTCTGGAAAAAAAAAAAAATCCCATATAAAACAGGAAAGAAGTAGCTAGGAAGCTGATCCAGTCATACAGAGTTGCCTAGTTGGGAGACACGAGATGAGCCTCATCATGTGGGTCTCAGTGTCTCCTTTACAAACTTGTCAAAGTTGCAAAGAAAAAAGTGTTAGCATTCAGTGGTGTCTGACTCCTTGCGACCCCATGGACTGTAGCCCATCATGCTCCTGTGTCCATGGGATTTTCCAGGCAAGAATACTGGAGTGGGTTGCCATTGCCTCCTCCAGGGGATCTTCTCAACCCAGGGATTAAACGGGCATCTCCTGTGTCTCCTGAACTGCAGGCAGATTCTTTATCCCTGCAAGGATATCTCTAAACATCCTTATGGCTCCAGGAGGCTTGGATTCCACTTCTCACCTCTGCCATCAATGCCCAGGGGCATCCTGGACCTGTGACCACTGCCCCACCCAAGCTGCTGTCCGCAAAACCCGGCGTGGATCCTTTGCCTACAGGAAGGGAGCCGGGTGTCCTCCATGCAGCACTCTCATTGTACATTTGGTTTTAATTCTCCAAATTCCTTTGCACATTTTGCTGTCACGATGAGATAAAATCTAGTGCATGTGAACCAAGAGCCAAGAGGGCCTGGGAAAACTCAAGAGAAGAAAAGCGAGTCTGCGGTTGCTAGGACTGCCCTCCTGACGTGCCCATCTCAGGATGGGGGGCTTACCTGGGCCGATGAGTAAGTGGTGCCATGGGGCCCGGTTGGGCTGGGTCCCTCCACAACCTGCTGGAGTGGAGGGCTGGAAGGGGTGGCCTTACTGAACCCAGCAACTATTTTCCAGCCCAGAGCTCCCTAAGGGGTGGGGCTCCAGAAGTCGCAGATGTTTTCAAAGAAATGGGGGAAGGAGCTACATAAACCCCATGACAGGTTAGGGTCCAGGAGGGCCCACACACACGCTCACACACACACCCTCCCATGTAGTCAGTGGACCAGAGTCCTGAGAAAGATAGCAGATTGCCTGGATTCTTCAAACAAGATCAGAAATTTACATTCTCATGTGAAGTCTTCCAACACTGAAATGTCAGGACCCCACCAGGGGCCAAGCCAAGTGCACTGGCTGATCCCACAGGGTCTGTGGGCTGCCCACCTGCCTCCCTGGTCATCAGGGTTGCCTCGGTCTTCTCAGATTGACCTCTTGCTCTGGGTCGTGCAGAAATGTGTGATTTAACAAGCAATTACTACAGCTCAGACACAGTCCCAAGGGCGTGATGGATCTTGTGCTGTGCTGTGCTTAGTTGCACAGACATGTCTAACTCTTTGTGACCCCGAGGACTGTAGCCCGCCAAGCTCCTCTGTTCATGGGGATTCTCCAGCAAAAATACCCGGAGTGGGTTGTCATGTCCTCCTCCAAGGGATCTTCCCAACCCAGGGATCAAACCCAGGTCTCCTGTCTTGTAGACAGATTCTTTACCTTCTGAGCCACCAGGGAAGGCCAACAGATCTTAGTTCATTCAATTTCCACAGCAACCCTGCACTGTGGGAAAACTGAGGCCCCCGGGGGTACAGACTTTCCTTGCCTTTAAGTAGCTTACAACCTCTGAAACAAATACGTCCTCTTTGAGCCTTGGTGTACTCGGCTCACTAAACCTTTGGTAATGGGAAATAATGGTTACGCTCGTAGAGGGATTTGTGTAGAGGAGCAAGAAGCCACAGGAGAGGACTGTGTACCTGGCTTAGTCACAGGCTAAGGCCCTTTAGCAGTTGCATTTGTTAGGGTTGAATCATGTCCCTCCCCAAATTTATATTTGAAGTCCTAACCCCCAGATTTGCAGAACATGACCATGTCTGGGAACAGGAGTTTGCAGACATAATTAGTTAAATAAAGATGAGGTCATGCTGAGTAGGACTGATATTCTTTTTTTTCCTTTCTTAATATTCTAAGTTTTTTAATTTTTTTATTTATAGCTCCGCTGGGTCTTCTTGCTGCAGTGGTTTCTCTGGGGAAGCGCGGGCTCTAGGGCATGGACTTCGGTAGTTTGGTCACTTGGGCCCGGCGGTCGCAGCTCACGGACTCTAGAGCATAGGTTCAGTAGTTGTGGTGTGCAGGATCAGTCGCTCCGTGGGATGTGGAGTCTTCCTGGACCAGGGATGGAACCCGTGTCCTCTGCATTGGCATTCTTATCCACTGAGCCACCAGGGAAGCCCTGATGTCCTTTTACAGAAAGGAGAACTTTGAACGGAGAGCCCTGCCTGGGCCTGGGAGCGTCAGAAGCTGTCGGGGAAGGCAGAGGCGAGAGGCCTCGAACAGATGGTTCTCTTCAGAGGCAGCATGACTCTGCCAGTACCTGGATCTCAGACCTGCAGCCTCCTGGACTGTGAGACCATAAATTTCTGTTGTTTAAGCCACTCAGTCTGTGGTACTTTGCTACAGCTCCAGAAACTTATAGATCATTACCATTCTGGCACAAACCATAGTATCGTGGTTCCTTCCCTTTGCTCATTAAATTTTTAGGTGTCTAGTTAGAGAAGGTTGATTTCCAGTTCAACTCTTAAAAGCTTATTAGAGTATTTGTTCTCTAAAGCACTGAACTGGAGGCTGGGGTAAGGCAAAGGGCTATGGATGTATGAGCTGGCAGGGAGGCACTTCCCATATTCAAAACCTGCATCCTTATCCAGGACATCAGTGGTACCAGGGCAGGGCAAGAAAACCATTTTGAGGTGAGGGGCTCTGGACCGTGGAGCCGTCTCATCCATCGCCTGCTGCAGTTTGTGTAGACGTGTGGTTCTCAGCCAGGAAGATTTTGATCCTCCCCCTGTGCAGGGGACACTTTGGTTGTTATAAGTTGGGGAGGCGCTACTTGTCTCTAGTGGGCAGAAGACAGGGATGCTGCTAAACATGCCACCGTGCACAGGACAGCCCGCCACGGAGAGCTCCCAGCCCAACGTCAGTAGTGCTGCAGCTGAGAGCCCTGCTGTGGACGAAAGACTCCCTGGCTGGGGCCCTGCCATGCCTGCACTCTACCCTTCTCTGAGCCTCGGACCCCTTATCTGTAAGTTAAGCCATGCAGGAACTCTAAGGCTTGCCATCCTGAGCCTGGCAAGTAGAAAGAGTTCAACCAGCCCTCCTCCTGTCACTTCTCCCATTTTGCAGAGAAGTTGTTGCAGAGGTACTGGCTTTACTGTATCTGCTTCCCTGAAAGGGAATCTTTTAGATTAAGATAAAACGTGTCCCATAAATTGTGATTGAACATGTTTTTAAAGAGTCATACATGCTACATTTCCTTGACCCTAACAGGCTGTTAATTGTAATGCAGACTTCAATTTAACAAGAACTTCTGGGAGGTGGGGCAGGGGGAGGTAACTCCACAGTTACTGTATATGTTGATTGCATCTTATTTCAGGTGCATCTTATTTCAGCTCCAAACTAAACTGGGGAGTTCCAGCTTCCACCTTGGAGCTAACGTCACCACCGTGCTACATTCAGAGGAAATACAAACCCAATCCCCAAAGCCTTAACAAGCCATGTTTATCCTGACTGGAATCTGTTTAGGGATTAAGAGGGAATTGCTCAGCATATAAAGCAGCAAAACTTTTCTAAGAATAAATGATTCATAGCACAGTCTGAGCTCTTACTGTGAAAGGCCAAGGTGTGGATCAATGTCTGTCCAAGAATAAAGCAGAGTGAAAAGAGAGTCAACTGTCCCCCAAGACACTCAGATTAGATGAAAATCCACAGAAGTGTAATGAACAGAAGGAACATTTGGGTGAAAAGATGGATGGATGGAAGGATGGATAACTGAATGATTGGATATATGAAGTGAAGAAAAATTATTTAACACAGAGAAACAGAGGCTAATCAATGAGACAGAAACAGATATAGAAATACACAGTGCATGCTATGTCTCTTCAATTGTGTCTGACTCTGTGCAACCCTATGGGCTGTAGTCCACCGGACTCCTCTGTCCATGGGATTCTCCAGGCAAGAACACTGGAGTGGGTTGCTGTGCTCTCCTCCAAGAGAGAACTCTTTTTAGGCATGCATAATTTATTAAAAATAATAATGCTGCTTGCATATGGTGGCTGTCAAATTTGTTCCCAGAGAAGGTCATCCAAAGAGTTTCTTTGCAGAAAATTGCTAATCCTATTGTGATTTCCTGATTAAAGAAAAGGTTAGAGAAACAGGCAAAGAAGTGAGCCCTTTCATTGAGGTGCAGCTCAAAGAGATGTTCTTTTCTTCTTTCCTTGCTCAGGTGACTTCTAAAGAGAGTCTACCTTGATTTGATTTAAGAAACAGTCTTCAGCTGTTCCTCTATTTGCTCTCCCCATTCTCACTGCTCCCAGTGACTGGCCACATCATGCCACATCCAGAGAAGGAGTTGGCCTTCAAGACTTTGCCTCGTCTGATCTTGCTGTTGCATTCCCAGCTTATAGTGACAATCTACCACTGACTGCCCCACTTCTATTCTTCTCTGCTTCTAATGAAAAGTGCAATAGTTGTCTTTGGGGCACTTGTCCCCCATTAGCTCATCGCCTTGGGAGTACCTTGAGACTTAATTGGTTCAGGATCACCCAATGAATCAATGATAGAGTCACTTGATTAGAGTCAGTGAAACTTGCGGAGATGTAAAGCATCTGCCTGCAATGCAGGAGACCTGGGTTCGATCCCTGGGTCAGAAAGATCCCCCAGAGAAGGAAATGGCAACCCACTCCAGCATTCTTGCCTGGAAAATCCCATGGTCGGAGGAGCCTGATAAGTTACACTCCATGGGGTCGCAAAGAGTCGGACTCGACTAAGCAACTTCACTTTCACTTTCTGCTTTGCTAAGCCTAACAGCTGTCTCTTCCACTGCAGAGGTGAGGACGTGACACCCGGAACTTCTGCAGCCATTTTGTAAACCAAGAGTCCAATCCTAGTGCTGTTGTTTGGGTTGGGAACTGAGTGGCATCTGATCCTAGTGAGTGACCCCACACTTTGTTTTTAAATCAAACCAGTATTTGCTTCAGGTACAGGATTTTGATGCAATTCTGGCCAGTGAAGTGTGAAGGGAGGCTCCCCAGGGCTCCTGGGAAACACTCTGTTGCTCTTAAAACAGACGCGTGGGACGTGCCAGCCTCACTCGGCCTCTGGAGGTTCTGGTCTCGGGATGAGATGCTGGCTAGGGCAGCACCCGTCCTGGTCTGTGAAGGAAGACAGCACGGGAACCTGACCCCACAGCTGCCCACGGACAGTTCTGAGACTTCTTCCAGATTTCTGCACATGAGAAAGACATCTCTTCTCTCTCTCATCCTCACCTTTTGGCCTGCCTGGGGCACACTTAGTTTTTTTATAACGTAATTAATTAATTATTGCTGGAGTGAGCAAGGAGCCTGGCAGGCTACTGTCCATTGGGTCACAAAGAGTCAGACACGACTGTGCAACTAAGTCCACACACATGCATAGTTGATGTACACAATATTATCTAGGTTATAGGCGCACAATATAATGATACATAATTTTTAAAGTTTATATTCCATTTCTAGTTATTATGCAATATTGGCTATATTCTCCATGCTGTGCAATATGTCCTTGTAGCTTATTTTATAGGGCTTCCCTGATAGCTCAGTTGGTAAAGAATCCACCTGCAATGCAGGAGACCTTGGTTCAATTCCTGGGTCAGGAAGATCCCTGGAGAAGGGATAGGCTACTCACTCCAGTATTCTTGGGTTTCCCTTGTGGCTCAGCTGGTAAAGAATCCACCTGCAGTGTGAGAGACCTGGGTTCAATCTAGCTTATTTTATACCTAAGTGGTTCCCCCCCCCGCACCCCACAGAGTAATGTAGGGCCTTTATTTTATTATAGGGCAGAAGAAAGAGTTATCAACATAAAATATTTTTACAGCCCCAAAATAGATTGCTTACAAATATTTTCAAAGTTCATTCTAATGGGATTTGTGTAGTTTTATACCTGATAAAACAGTATACAGAGGTGAAAAATTAAAATAGACCTTTTTTATTAGAAAGACAGTAGCACATAATTTAGCCCTTACTGAAGGTATTCAAGAAGACAGTGGAGATATTTTATTCCCGGGTAACTGTCATGTGTACATCTCCCTTTATTCTCTATTTCTGCTTCATTCTCTTTGCATCACTCTAGTATGCCTCTCTCAGTAAAGCTCTCTGTGCATTTTCCCTCCTCTGTATGTATCTGTGCCATGGCTTCTGGTGTCATTTCAAACTAGAAAATATCCCATTTTTTAAATAGACTTTTCTTCTTTTCTGCTGTCTGAATTGTACTTACAGTTTCAATTATCTAAGAAATCCATGATCATTACAGATCAATGCCATTCCCCAGTAGTGAAAACGTTCTGCAGTGAAAACTTCCAATACCAAAGTCACTGTTACAGGTGGCTCCTGGGCCCTTGAAATGCAACTATCGCAACCAAGGCAGCGCATTCTCAAATATGCGTGCATGCTAAGTCGCTTCAGTCATGTCCCACTGTTTGCAACCACATGGACTGCAGACTGCCAGACTCCTCTCTCCATGGGATTCTCTGGGCAAGAATACTTGAGTGGGTTGCCATGCCCTCTTCCAGGGGTTCTTCCTAATCCAGGGATCGAACCTGAGTCTCGTAAGTTTCCTGCATTGGCAGGCAGGTTCTTCACCACTAGCACCTCCTGGGAAGCCCTTCTTAAATATATTTAATTTTAATTAATTAACATTTAAATAACCACATGTGGCTCATCTCTACTGTACGGGACAATAGAGAGACAGAATAGCTAGATAATATGAGTAAGCATCACAGGAAAAATAAAATTAAAAGCCTCTCCCCATTCTACCTCCAAGGCACAGTTATTATTAAACTCAGTTTATACCTTGAAGAAAGTGGCAGAGGATGAGGTGGTTAGATAGCATCACTGACCCAATGAGCATGAATTTGAGTAAACTCAAGGAGATGGCGAAAGACAGGGGAGCCTAGCATGATGCAGTTCATGGGGTTTCAGTGAGTTGTTCATGACTTAGCAACTGAACACACACTTGCTTTATTCTATGCATGTAAATTCACTACTGAATTTCTTTCAGAAATATATAATGCTTTAAGCTTTATTTGTCCGTGAAAAAACTGTGAGCATCTTTCCAGCTCAGTGGATACATTTCTAAAGAACCAAGAGCAGAGAGTAGGAGTGCCAGATTTGGAACCAAAACAGACAAGGTCTGTTACCTCCTAGTCTGCCAGACTAGCTCTACGACCCTGAATGAGTTATGTAACTTCTGTCCACCTCAGTCTACCCGTCTGTAATAGGGGATATTCTCAGCATCTTTATTGGGATTACATATGATATTGCCAATACAGGGCTTACTATGTAAACTGGGTATCACTGTACAGTGGGTTTTGGGGGGTTTTTTAGTATTTTTTTATTTATGTGGCTGTGTTGAGTCTTAGCTGCAGCGTGCAGGCTTCTCTCTAGTTGTGATGTGCAGGTTCAATAGTTCCAGTATGCAGGCTTAGTTGCCCCTCTCCCNAACCCGTCTGTAATAGGGGATATTCTCAGCATCTTTATTGGGTGGATTACATATGATATTGCCAATACAGGGCTTACTATGTAAACTGGGTATCACTGTACAGTGGGTTTTTGGGGGTTTTTTAGTATTTTTTTATTTATGTGGCTGTGTTGAGTCTTAGCTGCAGCATGCAGGCTTCTCTCTAGTTGTGATGTGCAGGTTCAATAGTTCCAGTATGCAGGCTTAGTTGCCCCTCTCCCTCACCCTCACCCCAGCTTCCCTGGTAGCTCAGATGGTAAAGAATCTACCTGCAACGTAGGACACCTGGGTTCGATCCCCGGATTGGGAAGATCCCCTGGAAGAGGGCACGGCAATCCACTCCAGTACTCTTGCCTAGAGAATCTCTATGGACAAAGGAGCCTGGCGGGCTACAGTCCATAGGGTCACGAAGAGTTGGACGCGACTGAATGACTAAGAATAGCACACAGCTCACCCCAGCGTGTGGGATCTTACTTACCTGACTGGGGATCTAACTCATGTCCTCTGCACTGGGAGGCAGATTCTAAACCACTGGACCACCAGGGAATTCCCACAGTGGTGATTAATTTTGGTCCTGCAACATCATTTTTGTGGCTGCAGAGTATCTTGTTACACAGTTGGGTCATGAATTGCCTATCCAACCCTTTATTAGAGGACATCTGGGCTTCAGTTTTTTATTTAAGCAATGCTGCAATGGAAGCCCCATACCAAAATCTAAAATATGAAGGAGTGCCTAAGAGTCCACCTTCTGATAGAGGGGCCAGGGAAGAAGCAGCCTGAGATTCGCCAAGAGGACATCAAGCTCAGCCAGACCAGTTTTTTGAGGTTTTCCCCTGAAATAAGCTCCTCAACAGCATTTGGCCAAGAAGTCTTCTTCCTTTCATCCCTTCAGAGTTTCCTTGGTGGCTCAGACGGTAAAGATCTGCCTGCAAAACGGGAGACCTAGATTCGATCCTTGAGTTGGGAAGATCCCCTGGAGAAGGGAATAGCGACCCACTCCAGTATTTTTGCCTGGAAAATCCATGGACAGGAGAGCCTGGCAGCTGCAGTCCATGGGGTCACAAAGAGTCCAGCAGGACTGAGGACTGAGCAAGGTCAACTTTAGCTCAAACTGTCAGAGACTGCATCGGCAGAGCAAAAGCCTGCATGTGTTTAAGTCTGGAATTTTTTTCTCTGACTAACTGTGGGATAGAGGTATTTGAACCAGTACAGTACAGTCCCCGGAGAGAAGAATTGCAAGTAACTTGAGATGCTTCCTCCCAGACATTCCCTGGGGGTTTTGAACCTGTGACAGAACCAGATTCTTTAATGTGACTCTCAAAGATCATGTAAAAAAAAGTGGGTTTTTTTGTATTGTGGTAAAATACATACAACATAAAATTTGCTGTTTAATTCAGTGGCATTAATTAAATTTGCAATGTTGTGCAACCATCCCCACTGTATTTCGAAATTGTTTTCATCACCCCAAACAGAAACTCTGTACATATTAAGCAATAAGTCCCCAATGTCTGCCCCTCTCCTACCCCAGCAACCAACCCCAGCCCCTGGTCATTCTAATCTACTTTTTGTCTTTATGAATTTGCCTACTCCAGATATTTCATACTAGTAGGCTCACACAGTATTTGTCCTTTTGTGTCTGGTTTATTTCACTTCATGTAATTATTTCAAGGTTCAGCCATGGTGTAAAATATATCAGAACTTTTTTTTTTATGGTTGAATAATATGTCATTTTGTAAATAAGCCACATTTTGTTTATCTGTTCATCTGTCGATGGACACTTAGGTTGTTTCCACTCTTTGGCTGTTGGGGGAAATGTGGCAATGAACACTGATGTACAAGCCTCTGTTTGAGCCCCTATTTGTATTCTTTTGGCATATACCTAGAAGTGAATTTGCCTGGTCATATGGTAATTGTATGTTTAACTTTTTGCGAGACTGCCACACTGCTGTTTCTGTCATTCATGGCTATGTGTTTTATTTATATTAAATTTTTATTGGACTATAGTTGACTTACAATGTTACTTTCAGGCGCACAGCATAGTGATTCAGGAGTTTTACAGATTATACTCTATTAAAAGCTATTGTAAGATAACGGCTACCATTCCCTGTGCTGTGCAATGCATCCTTGTTGTTTACTGTATTCTAATTCCATACCCCTAATTTGCCCCTCCGGAGAAGGCAATGGCATCCCACTCCAGTACTCTTGCCTGGAAACTCCCATAGATGGAGGAGCCTGGTAGGCTGCAGTCCATGGGGTTGCTAAGAGTCGGACACAACTGAGCGACTTCACTTTCACTTTTCACTTTCATGCACTGGAGAAGGAAATGGCAACCCACTCTAGTGTTCTTGCCTGGAGAATCCCAGGGATGACGAAGCCCAATGGGCTGCCATCTGTGGGGTCGCACAGAGTCGGACACGACTGTAGCGACTTAGCAGCAGCAGCAGCAATTTGCCCCTCCCCACTTCGGTAACTCCTGGTTTGTTTCCATATCAGTGAATCTGTTTCTGTTTTGCATGTATGCTCATCTGTATTATTTTTTAGATTCCACACTTAAGCGACGTCATATAGGACCGCCAACTGTTTTCCACAGTGACTGCACAATTTTACATTCCCACTAACAACATACTAGGATTCCAACTTATCTACATCCTCATCAACACTGTTATTTTACTTGTTAAGGTTTTTATTTATAGCCATCTTAGTGGGTATGAAGTGGTATCTCATTATGGTTTGCATTTCCCTAAGGACTAACGATGCTGAGAATATTTCCAGGTGTTTATTGGCCATTTCTACATCTTCTTTGGAGAAATATCTATTCAAGTCCTTTGCCCATTTCTTATTTTCTTTTTCTTTGCCCATTTTTAAATTGTGTTCTTTGTCTTTTTGTTGTTGAGTTGCAGGAATTATTCTTATTTTCGGGATATGAAAACCTTATCAGATACAAGATTTGCGAATCTTTTCTGCCAATCTGCAGGTTGTTGTTTCACTTTCTTTTGATGATATCTTTTAATGCACACTCGTTTTTTAACGGTGACAAATCCCAATTTACCTATTTTTCTTTTGTTGTTTGTTTTTGGTGTCATACCTAAGAATTCACTGCTCACTCCAAGGTTGGAGTTAATTTTAAATCACTAAGTATTGCTTTTTTCTGTTATAAATTTCCTGCGCATAAAGGTGCTGAGTACTTTACTATCCTCAGGGAGCTGAGTTGGCTGGGAGGCAGATAGGTAGGTAAATAGATGTATAGGTGGGCTTCCCAGGTGGCTCAGTGGCAAAGAATCTGCCCACCAATGCAGGAGCCACTAGAGACGTAGGTTTGATCTCTGGGTTGGGAAAATCCTGTCAAGTAGGAAATGGCAACCCACTACAATAGTCTTGTCTGGAAAATTCCATGGACAGAGGAGCTTGGTGGGCTACACTCCATGGGGTCACAAAGAGTCAGATGTCACTGAGCACAAACAAAACAAAACAGGTAGATAAGTAGGTAGATCAGTAAATAGATAAATATAAACAATTTTACTTATTAACTTAGCCAGTTTAGCCAACTTTTACATTCCCCTTCTCTGGTCATTGCCCCCTAGTCATAAAGGAGGCTCCAAGACTCAGACTGGCCAACCACAGTAGCCTATGTCCCTGGCATCAGTGATTGGTCCGAGGGGTGGTCTTGTTGCCAGACTGAACCAATGAGACCTTCTCTGGGGTGGATAGACATTTCCTGGGAAAAGAAAACCTCTTTCCATGGGAGGCGGCAAGCTGGAACTGTAGGCAGCTGTTTCTGATCACAAGAAGCTCCATCTGCCAGAGGCAAGAATGAAGCACAGGCAGAGTAGATTGAGACCAGCAGAGACGGAGACTCTCCACAAGCATGGAATGGGGAGCCCCCTGTTCCAGGCCAAGGGACCCCCATTCCTCCAGCTTCTCCTTTTACCTTGTGAACATGTGCCAGGACACACCTCCCCCTCCCCAGTGACATCAGCCAGTTCCTTTCTCCTTCAGTTCTTTCAGGATAAATTTTGATCTCTTGAAAGTAAAACTACCCTGATGGGTAAGCCATCATCCCCCAGCAACCTGTGCTCCCTCTTACTGATTTATCAGCAGCTAAATGCACCTGAGTCCCCAATTCTCCCAAGCCTTCACGCTTCTATGTCCTCTGCCCACAGCTCTCTCTCCAACTCCAGCTTCAAGACTCAGCCAATATATTTCCTCCTTGGAGCACCCTGCCCTGACCCTCCTTCCAACCCTCAAGGCAAGTCGATTTCTCCCATGCGCCCTCACACAACACTGTAACACCTCTGAATCCTATCACTTTGCTCTCACATATTTCCCCTCTGGTCCAGGGGCTTTTTGGAGGCAGCCACGGTGTCTACTGCAGGTGGATTGCTAGCATCTAGCCCTGGGTCAGCACATGGCAATCTCGCTAAGTTCCAGCAGAATGACTAAACTGGGGCTTGCAGGCAAACACGCCAACCTGGGCTCCACCGCCTGCATGTTGTGTGAACCTTGAGCAGGTAATTCACTTCATGTTGCCTTGCTTGTAATACAGGTTGATGATAAATGGCATTTCCTTCCTGGGGCTCTCTGGGGATCTAGTGAGACATGTTTCCTGCTCAGCTCTGCTGTCAAGGCTGTCCTCCATCTCTGTCTGTCTCTTTCAGGCTCTCAGCTCTGCTTCCCTCAGTTTCTTGTGCCTCGTTCTCCACCAGGCTTCCACCACAGGCAGTGGTGGCCCAACTCAAGGGCATCCTTACAGCAACCTTCTTGGCCAACATCTTCATCTGAATTCCAGGGAAGGACTCTGATTGGTCAGCTTGGGTCTTGGATCCACCCCTAGACCAATCATCATGTCCAAAGAAATGGGACACTCCTATTGGCCAGTTAGCTTCAGCACTACCATTTGGGCAAAGAGTTGATGGAGCCAACCTGGACCACATAGAGCAGAGGGGAGCAGCTATTCTGAATTGTAGATGCTGGGTGATTGAAAGAAAAATAATGCTTCCACCAGACTGTTTCCTTATTGTAATCTTCCCATTACCTTCAGAAATAAGTAATACTCTGTTTATCCAAGAGGATAAAAGTTCAAAAAAGGGGGGGGCTGCTTTAAGAATCAGCCTTAGGATTGGGAGATGGTGGAAAAACTCCTCCCTCCTCCCTGCCCATCCTTCTTTTTGCTTCAACATCTCCTTGAAGCGGCTTCTCACTTGCTGCCACTCTGGTGTCAGACCCAGCCGTAGGAAAGATGGTTCTTCTCTACTGGAATCTGGTTTTACGTCAGATTTGGAGGTGATTTTTCAGTGCCTTAATTTTTGTTCTAGTCCTATATTTGTTACACCTGTGAGTGTTACACCTGTGCTTGTTACACTATTCCAGTCCCCTGTGCTAGTTACACCTGGGTGTGTTATACCTGTGCTCGTAACACCCATAGGTGTTATGCCTATCCTTGTCACACCATTCGGGGCTCCTGTGCTTGCTACGCCTGTGCTTGTTACACCTGTAGTTATTACACCCATGTGTGTCCACCATTCCCTTGTTTCTTCCCTGTTAGAACAATAAGTGCACGGAGACCCCTCCCTTCCTGGAGAAACAGTGGCCAGTGCAGGTGAGAATCAAGGCTCTGGCATCAACACAAGTGAGTTCAAATCTCAGCTCTGCGGATTATTAGCTGTGTGACCCAACTCCTATTAGGCATCTCCTGTGTGTGCCCATTTTTTCCTCTCTCTGATGTGGATTAGTAGTACTGTCTGTCTCTTTGGATTTAGTGAAGAATATATGAGAATCTGAAGAACATGTGAGATGGTACACACGAAGGTGGTTTGACTAAAGTGTGTGGAGTGAGTTCAAGGCCCCTGACTCATACAGGTCCTTCCAAGTGTGAGTTTGGGGCCCCTCACTCATACAGGTCCTTCCAAGGCCCTGAATAGGGTCCTTGCATTGTCTCCTCATGAGCATATGCTTTTGTAAGATCTGCAAAAGTTCAGTGATTTCATTGCATTCTGTTAAGGCCCCTAAATCTTCCCACTCCCAGTCTCCCACCCCCTCTTGTGTCCGGGGATCTGAGACCGGTNTAGGATTGGGAGATGGTGGAAAAACTCCTCCCTCCTCCCTGCCCATCCTTCTTTTTGCTTCAACATCTCCTTGAAGCGGCTTCTCACTTGCTGCCACTCTGGTGTCAGACCCAGCCGTAGGAAAGATGGTTCTTCTCTACTGGAATCTGGTTTTACGTCAGATTTGGAGGTGATTTTTCAGTGCCTTAATTTTTGTTCTAGTCCTATATTTGTTACACCTGTGAGTGTTACACCTGTGCTTGTTACACTATTCCAGTCCCCTGTGCTAGTTACACCTGGGTGTGTTATACCTGTGCTCGTAACACCCATAGGTGTTATGCCTATCCTTGTCACACCATTCGGGGCTCCTGTGCTTGCTACGCCTGTGCTTGTTACACCTGTAGTTATTACACCCGTGTGTGTCCACCATTCCCTTGTTTCTTCCCTGTTAGAACAATAAGTGCATGGAGACCCCTCCCTTCCTGGAGAAACAGTGGCCAGTGCAGGTGAGAATCAAGGCTCTGGCATCAACACAAGTGAGTTCAAATCTCAGCTCTGCGGATTATTAGCTGTGTGACCCAACTCCTATTAGGCATCTCCTGTGTGTGCCCATTTTTTCCTCTCTCTGATGTGGATTAGTAGTACTGTCTGTCTCTTTGGATTTAGTGAAGAATATATGAGAATCTGAAGAACATGTGAGATGGTACACACGAAGGTGGTTTGACTAAAGTGTGTGGAGTGAGTTCAAGGCCCCTGACTCATACAGGTCCTTCCAAGTGTGAGTTTGGGGCCCCTCACTCATACAGGTCCTTCCAAGGCCCTGAATAGGGTCCTTGCATTGTCTCCTCATGAGCATATGCTTTTGTAAGATCTGCAAAAGTTCAGTGATTTCATTGCATTCTGTTAAGGCCCCTAAATCTTCCCACTCCCAGTCTCCCACCCCCTCTTGTGTCCGGGGATCTGAGACCGGTCGGTATTATGGGATCCATTTGGCTGGAGTTTGGTGAACTCAGACTGTGTGTTTTCAGGGCCAGGACTAGGGTGAGATGAATGAGGTACAAAATTGAGGACATGATTTCAGGCTGAGAGCTAGCACCACCTTGGGGTTAAAACCACCCATTTCACCCTCATCCCACCCTGCTGGCCACCCCTCCTCACCTTCCTTCCTCTTTTGATTTTCTTTGTATTGTATTCAAAAGTAGGATCACCAACAATGGAGCGTCTCATCATCTCTACTGTTTCTTTCTCTCCTGTGCTGACTCCTTCCTGAGTTCATATTTATTACAAGGACCAGAACTTCACAAAGGAAAAGAAGAAAAACAGGCCACTTTTCATCTCCACTAAATGGCCACGTTTAGCACATATGTAATTGCAGCCACCTTCAAATAAAGAAAACACTTAGTTCTCCCTGAGAAATCCCAAGAAACTTAATCCTCATTTTAGCAGGCAATCTGAGTTTTAAAAATATCAGTAGAAAGTCAAAACTTTCATGCGAAGTTTGAGTTTGACTTGAAACATTTAATTTATTTAAAAATAGAAATGTAAATGTAATCTCTGTGTTTTCCTCCTGCTGTCAGGAGCTCTCCTGCTCTGACTGATTCATTAACAAATTAACATGTTGTGATTGTGCTGTGAAAAGTTGCAACATAATTGTTACAGCCACTGGTCCCCAGGCTCTGGAGTTGTGCTTCCTAAACTCTTTTATAGACTACAAATTAGATGCTTTTCATATATGCTATCTAGTTTTAATTAAAATTTGCCCTAAAGCTATCCTTAACAGCTTTAGAGTTGTTGGAGTTTTGTCATCTTGGGGTGGTGAACATTTGCAGTTGATCTTGTCAAAATCCGTACCCATGGAAACCGTTTTCCAACCACTTCTTCCTAGGGCCAGCTCAGATCTGCCGGAGTTCTGATTTCGACTCGGCTTAAAATTTATTATCCGTTGAGAGAAGGGTGGTCCTCTGTGGGCAAAGTGGAGATTTAGAGATTTTAACTGGAAGACACAGAGAATGGCTTGCCAGGTTTCTGATTTATCACAGCCCCTCTGAATGTTTCACTTTTCCGCATCTATAAAACGAAAATGACCACAGCGCTGTCTGTGACCTATGGAAGTGGTTCCTTGAGACCTTGAAGTCTGTAAAGATGAAGAAAACCATCCTTCTGAAAGCTATGAAATTGCACCCAAGCTCCGCCACATGGCCCAGCATACTGGGAAGAATTTTTTTTTTTTTTTAAGCACCTTTTGAAAATCATCAGGACAAAGTAAGCAAGTCCTTGAGGCTCTTGAGGTAGTCACAGGACAAGTGTTGGTGAGTTAGAGCAAATGCTGCAGGAGCCCCTAAAATTCCATTGAGAATGCTTCAGAATCTTTTGGGGTTGTAGTCCCCACCCTCATTTCCTCCAAAGGGTTGATAAAACTGGGATGAAAGTAAGAAAGGTCCTCTCCTCCCCTGCCGGGATCCTGATGTTATCTAAGGCATGGACTCAACTACTCCCAGATACGGCCCCCCAAACCTCAGGAGCAGGGAGGCACCACACCAGCCAGTTAAACCGAGGGCTGTGCTTCTGCTTCGGATGGGGAATGTGATATAATAACAACTCTTCCTGTGCCTGTTCTGGAGAGATTTTAGCCATTTGCAGTCACACTGGAGGGCGTTAGGCTTCCCTCGTAGCTCAGATGGTAAAGAATCTGTCTGCAGTGCAGGAGACCTGGGTTTGATCCCTGGGTTGGGAAGATCCCCTGCAACCCACTCCAGTATTCTTGCCTGGAGAATCCCATGGACAGAGGAGCCTGGTGGGCTACAATCAATAGGGTCGCAAAGAGTCAGAGACGACTTAGCGACTAAACCACCACCACCACCATCTGGAAGGCATTAGAGGAAAAGTTCTCTTAAAACAGTAAATACTGTGATCCTTACTCTATGTACAGGGATGACGGAGGCCACAGCCACATACTGTAAATATAAAGGGAAATTGAACTCCAAAGAGATCTTTACAGAGGTGGCTCCTCACCTGGACACCTGCATGATTCCTCCAACAGCAGGTCCTTAATCTGCAAGAAGACATCTGGTTCATCCATCCATCTACCCATCCACCCATTCATTCAACCACCCACTCATTCAACACTGCCCTGTGACGTCCCCATGTCCTGTCCATAAATCCTCTTCTCCTTCATTCAGTTCAGTTCAGTTTAGTCCCTCAGTAGTGTCTGACTCTTTGTGACCCCATGAATCACAGCACTCCAGGCCTCCCTGTCCATCACCATCTCCCGAAATTCACTCAAACTCACGTCCATCGAGTTGGTGATGCCACCCAGCCATCTCATCTTCTATCGTCCCCTTTTCCTCCTGCCTCAAAATCCTCCCAGCATCAGAGTCTTTTCCAATTTGGCACCCTCAGAACTCTGATCCTCTATCCAGTGTGAAGTTTCAGGAGCCCAGTTACAAATATTAGTCCTGCCTGCCACCCCAGAGAAGGCCTACCATCCACTCAAAGCTTGAAGCTTCACAGGGTAGAGAGAGACTTGTGTGTAGGAGCGTGTGTACAGGCATGTGTGTGTGTGTGCATGTGTGCACATGTGTGTGTAACACACAACCCACTCCAAGCTGTTCAATGTTGTGTCTATGGTTCCCATGTAGTGAGCAGACATTGTTTACCTAGGATCCTTCCTTTGGGAAGACATGCCTCCTCCATCCCATGTGGTTGAGGTAGAGTCAACTCATGTGGAAGGAAACCCCAAAGTCTCATTTGTGAGACTTGACTGGCTGAGGTCCTGTCTTCAGCAACATGGATATTTCTTCTCCAGGAAGTGTCTGAGGCAAGCTGGTCTCTCAGCATCATGACCATCTGAACAGAGTGAGCCTACATCCTCCCTTCCTGCCACAGGTCCATCCAGAGCATCCTAGCTCTGACTGGTGCCTTCTTGTTGGGCTGTGACATCATAGCAGGGCGTTCTCCTCATTGGCTTCATTACCCCCAAGATGGAAGCAACTTGAGATAACTATTGGCAGAATTGCTCAACACTACTTACTGCGAGAGGGTCATTTCATAAGAGTAGAAATCAAGGGATTTCTATGGTCAGGGATTCCAAACCCATACACCATTGTCTCCATTTCATGGTTCATGTGAAACCAAATCTCACTCAACATACGACACATAAACACAATGAGATCTTTGCTTCTCTTTCTCAAGGAGGCAGGAGTGAAAAACACTTTTGGAAAATTTCCAGTATATTGATTTCCCAAGGCTACCATGACAAATTGTCACAAATTGGGTGGCTTAAAACAATAGAACTTTATCTTCTCACAGTTCTGAAAGCTGGAAGTCCAAAATCAAGGTGTTGACGGGCCACATTATCTCTGAAGGCTCTACAGAGAGTCTGCCCCTTCTTCTTCCAGCTTCTAGTGGCTCTGGCATTTCTTGGCTTGTGGCTGCATCACTCCTGTCCTTGCCTCTGTCTTCACACAGCCTTCTTCGCTGTGTCTCTTTATGTGTCCTTTTCTGTCTCTTCCAAGAAAACTCTATTGGATTCAGGGCCCACCCTAATCCAGGATGATTTCCTGCTTTTTACCTTAATTATATCCACAAAGATCCTACTTCCAAATAAGGTCACATCCTGAGACTCCACGTGGACATCAGTCTTGGAGGGGACACCATCAACCCACTATACACGTTAATACAAATTTTACCTTATCTCATCTTCAAAGACTGGATGACCATGAGAAGCTCTCTCAGAACTGTTCTCTACCCTCTCACAGCCCTTAGCATGAGGCCAGGCATACAGCAGGTGCCCAGAAAAGATGTGTATTATGATTCAGTGGTTTCAATGCTCAGGAAGTAAGTCGGGTGTATATACAGGGTGGCTCTCTCTCCACTAAATAACTGATTTTTAAAGAAGGAGTCTGCAAACAGCAGCTGTGGGGCTTGATCTTGATGAACAAAGTTTTATCAGAACAGAAACCCACACACTCAGTGAAACATGGTCTACAGCTGCTCTCATGCTACAAATGTAGTGTGAGTTGACGGTCAAAACTCAGGCTGTGTGGCCAGCAATCTTCAAATATTTACCATCTGATCATTTACAGAAAACTTCCCAACCCCCGATGTAGAAGAGTGACCGGGGGCTTTCCTGGTGGTCCAGTAGTTAAGAATACACCTAGCAATGCAGGGAACATGGGTTCAATTCCTAGTCAGGGAACTAAGATCCCACATGCTGCAGGGCAACCAAACCCATGCACCAGAACCAGACANGCTCAGCAAACCAAACCTCACTGCCTCCGGCTCCTGAATGGCCAAGTTTGTTCTCCGGAGTGAGTCATGTGGTTGCATTTCATCTATGCTCCTCATTCACAGCCAAGGTAACCACCACTTTGAGGGTTAGGATTTCAACATATATGAATTTTATTTAAATTTTTAATTTCTCTGTTTTATTGGAGTATAGTTGCTTCACAGCGCTGTTTTGGTTTCAGGTGTACAACAAGTGATTCAGTTATACATATATCCATTCTTTTTCAGATTCTTTAACCCATATAGATTATTAGAGAATAGTGAGTAGAGTTCCCTGTGCTATACAGTAGGTCCCGGTTGATTATCTATTCAATATGTAATAGTGTGTGTATGTTAATCCCAAACTCCTAATTTATCCCTCCCCTCCACATTTTCCCTTTGGTAACGGTTTGTTTTTGAAATCTGTGAGTCTGATTCTATTTCATAATAAATTTATAAATAAATTCACTTGTATAATTTTTTAAATTAGGTTTCACATAGGAGTGATGTCATATGATGTTTGTCCTTCTCCGACTTACTTCACTCAGCTTGGTACTCTCCAGGTCCATCCATGCTGCTGCAAATGGCATTATTTTGTTCTTTTTATGCCATTTTGTTCTTTTGTTCTTAAGTATTATTCCATTGTATATACATATCTTCATCCATTCCTTTGTCGATGGACATTTAGTTGCTTCCACATCTTGGCCATTGTGAATGCTAGCAATAAATATGCCCAGGAGTGAGATTACTGGATCCTAGTTCTATTTTTAGTTTTTTAAGGAACCTCCGCACTCTTCTCCATAATGGCTGTACCAATTTACATTCCCACCAACAGTGCAGGAGGATTCCCTTCTCTCCAAAGCCTCTCCAGCATTTATCCTTCATAGACATTTTGATGATGACTATTCTGATCAGTGAAAGATGATGGTACCTCCTTGTAGTTTTGATTTACTTTAATGACGTTGAGAATCTTTTCATGTACTTTTTGGCCTTTCGTATGTCTTCTTCAGGGAAATGTCTGTTTGGATCTTCTGCCCATTTTAAAGAATTGGGCTGTTTGTTTTTTTGACATAGGGCTACATACTCATGCTCATTCTTAGTTGCTCAGTTGTGTCCAACTCTCTGACCCTTTGGACTATAGCCCACCAGGCTCCTCTGTCCATAGGATTTCTCAGGTAAGGTTGCTGAAGTGAGTCACCATTTCCTCCTCCAGAGGATCTTCCCGGCCCAGGGATCAAACGGGCAGTTCTAACTTCTCCTGCACTGGCAGGTGGGTTCCTTACTCACTGACCTATCGTGGAGGACAGAGTTGCATGAGTTGTTTGTATATTTAAAGATTAATCCTTTGTCTGTTGCTTTGTTTGCAAGCAGTTTCTCCCATTCTGTGGGTTTTCTTTTAGTTCTGTTTATGGTTCAGTATACGAATTTTAAGGAATAGCAAACATTCAGACCATAGCACTACCTTATGGGGTGTGAAGGTTGAAACAATATGTATAAAGCTCCTGGCATAGTGCTGGCATGGAGAAAGTTTTCATCAAATGCCACTTGTTACTATTAATATTCATTTTCTATGAAACCTAGAATGAAGTAAATGCTCTAGAAATAATAATAATGATCACAATCGTAATCATAATAACCACCTTTTATTTACTGAAGGGTTTTGCCAGACACTAAGTGCTTTGGATAAATTTCCTTGTTTATTCCTTACAACAACACTATAAGAAAAATACTATTATTCTTTTTATAGTGTTAGGAAAGAGGCTCAGGAGTTACAGTAATTCTCCAGAGACTGAGTCATCAGTAGGTCCTTGTTGATTATCTATTTAGCATATAATAGTGTGTATGTTAATCCCAAACTCTTAATTTATCCCTCCTCTTCAGAGCCCTCCTCACTGAATCGGGGCATCCTCAGCTGATGGATCTCTGGAGAGAGGGGACCGTCCTCAGTGGAGGCCAAGCTGAGACATGGGGAGGGAGAAGCTATAAACTGTCCCAAACCTAGGAGCCGGCATCAGGATTGTCCCCTCTGAGACCCACCTGGGGCTGTCACTGCTCTATTGAGCTTCTTCAACAGTGGTCCCCGGACTCCTCAAGGCTGATGGCTCTTCATGGCTCTGAGCATCCTCCTCTGGCTTCACCGGGTCCTGGGGACCAGATAACCTTTAGGAGCCTTCCTCAGACCCTATAGGGTGACTCCACACAACAGTAACCTACAGGGGTGTCTAGAGGGGTGCAGGGAGGAGAGGGGCGACCACAGCCTGGCTGCCGTGCTGACAGGTCTCACCACGAGGTGTCACAAGTGAGGTGATCCCCGAATTACTCATTGTTTTTCTTATCGTCTTAATAGAAGGGCTGCCATTTGTTTAACCCCAGCAACACAGATCCAATATTACCAGGCTCCATCAACATAGATCCAATATTTTACAAATTGCATAAACCATTTTTGAAACAATTTATCATTGGTTTCCTCCTCTGCCAGGCTGGTGGCAACCCCACAACCCTACACATCCAGTGCCTGGTATTCAGTAAGTGCTCAACGAATAAATAAGCAACATGATGAATGTCTCCAGAGGTCCCTTTATTCATTTCCTAGGGCCACACACTTTGGAGTCCCTGCCCCACCTCTGCCCTCCGAAGACCACACTCTGGGTGGGGGAGGTTGGTGTAGCAAACGGTCTACTGACTAGTCTCTCTCCAGCCACTCCAGAGAGGCCCCAGGCCTGGCAGCAGCTCCTGTGAGAAGTTGGTTGAGGATATCCTAGTGAAAGGGCAGGCCCCAGGGCATCCCTCTTCACCCCATGAGGGTGAAGTGGTCATGGGTGCTGGATTACATCAGAACTGCTTCCAGAGCGCTGCAAGGAATCTCCTTATTTTCACTACCTCTCACCCCATCATGGGCTAGAGCCAGTTCCTATCTCAGAGCTGATTTATCCCTATCTATCTATCTGGTGTTTAATAAGCCTCTCAGATTTAATACAGCCCCAAAGGAATTCTCACTTTTCCTGTTTTATCACCTCTTACCTGAGTAAAAGCAACTCCTTCCTTCCAATGCTCTGGCTGCCCTTGGTTTCATCCTTGACCCTCTACTCTCTCCAAACCCATGTCCATTCCATGAGCAAACCCCATCAGACCTATCTTCAAAATAGACCCAGGAAAACAGGATCTCAGGAAACTCTGGCCTTGTCCTCCACATGCTCCATTTTCACGCAGCTCTGGTCTTGCACACGGTCAGAACTGCTCCAGCCTCAGGGCCTTTGCACTCATCCCTCGGCCCCAGATCTCAGCGTGTCTCCCTCCCTCCCCTGCAGGTCTTCCCTCAAAGTACCTTCCCAGGGGCCCTTCCTTGACTATCTTATTTAAAAATAAAGCCAAGTCCTAGCCCAGCACTCTCTGTCCTTCTTGCCTAATCTAGTCTTTGTCACCACTTACCACCTTCTACCATCAACTGGTATTAGTTACGTGGGTGGTCTCACCTCATTTGAACATGAGCTTTCCACGGTCAAAGATTTTTTGGTCTGCTCTTTTCACTGCTGTATCTCCAGCACCTAGAACTCGTTAGCTGGACTAGGGACATTTTAGAAGCAGGGTCTTTGTTCCCTTTACAGATACAGAGAGGCTTTGATGCCCTGGGTAGAAATGAACCATCAATACCCATCAAGAACTGGCTGTCTCATTGGGCAAAAGTGAAACCGTTTAGCAGGCTTCTCAGGTGGCTCCAGAGGTAAAGAACCTGACTACCAGTATAGGAGAAGTAGAGATGCAAGTTTGATCCCTGGGTCAGGAAGATGGTGTAGAGGAAGGCATGGTGCCCCAATCCAGTATTCTTGCCAGGAGAATCCCATGGACAGTGGAGCCTGGAAGGCTACAGTCAAAAGGGTCACAAAGAGTTGGACATGACTGAAGCAACTGAGCATGAACGCATAGTACAGGTTAGCGTTCAGGAACCACAAGTAGTTACAGATGTGGGCTGAATACAGCCACTGCTTGCAAACTAAGAATGGTTTTTACATTTTTAAATTGTAAAAAAGAGAAAAAAGGCTGTTAGTCTTTCAGTGAAATGAGTTGCTCAATTTTGCTTCTTAGATAATGAAGCTTAAAATATTTACTATCCTGCCCTTTATAGATGATCTGGGTTAGATGATCTAGGAAGCCACAAGACAAATGTGATTAACCACCCAAAGTGAAGTCTTCTTGTGCCTTATACAGGAGTGGGGGGCAGTCATGGACCCATGTCTACTCTCTAATCGTTTATAATCTAAAAGGAGACAGAGAGCTGGGCTCATGGCTTTAAAAGGCAGGCAGGGGCTTCCCTGGTGGTCCATTCCAAATGCAGGGGGCACAGGGTTTGAGCCCTGGTCAGGGAACTAGATCCTACATGCTGCAACTAAGATTTCTCATGCCACAATTGAAGATCCCTCAGGCCGCATTGAGAATCTCACATGCTGCAACTAAGACCTGGTGCAGCCAAATAATAAATATTAAAAATTAAAAAAAGAATAGAAGGCTGGCCAAACCTGCTTAAGAGACACTGGCCAATTCAGTGCCCGGTGGCCACTCTCCTAGACTTGCTCTGGACACGAGGGTCCCTACAGTCACTTCAAGGCTTCCAAGTCTGGCTTTGCACAAGGGTCACCTGGTACTTATTAGCATGCAATTCCTAGGCCTTTGGCAACCCTCCTGATATCTGAGCGCTGCTGGGATGAATGTGTGTGCTAAGTCACTTCAGTCGTGTCTGACTCTTTGAGACTCAATGAACTGTAGTCCACCAGGTGTCTCCAGCCATACGATTCTCCAGGCAAAAATATGGCAGTGGGTTGCCATGCTCCCCTCCAGGGGAACCCAAGGATGGAATGGGTGTCTCCTGTGACTCCTGTATTGTAGGCAGATTCTTTACCCACTGAGCCACCTGCTGGGATGAACACCTTTCACCAACCCAAGAGAGTCTCTAGCTCCAGAGACAACCTGGATGGAAAGGCACACGTTTTGATCCCAGGGAGACCTTGGCTCACACTGGCCCCTGCCTCTCCCTGGCTGTGGGTGAGTCACAAACTCTCTGGGCCTCAGTTACTTCATTTGGAAAATTAGAGCAATTACTCTCCCCATAAACTCCTCCCCATTGGAAGGATTAAACATAATCTTGGTTATTAATTTCTTCAACAGGGAAGTTGAGGTGGAGGAGACCCAGATAGGGGAGAGGTATTCAAAGACTTGGTTATCTTCATCCAGAATATTCTGATTTTTTTCAAAACTGCAAAATTAAAATAATAATAAAATGACAACCCTGTGCCCTTCCTTTGTCCCAGATGATGTTAGACTTGAAACAAGAAGCTTTTTTCTTTCAGCCCTGAGGGTCCGGCTGTGAAATCCACAGTGGAGGGAAGGAGAGGGGACCCCAGATGAGCAGCCGCCCCTGGGGTTATCTGACGGTGGACACCAGTACCGATTCATCTTCCAGCCAAGACAGCGATGACCTGTTATTATACATTATTCATTATTAACTCTGACTCTGCTGTTTAATTTCCTACCTATATGATTAGGCCACCGAAGCACTTGGCAAGGCTTCTCCATAAGACTCACTCATAAATATCTATTTTACGGCCTCACTTACATCACTTGGATAGTAAATGGGCTGCCCAAGCCAGCACCTCACTGACATGCCTTGATGTGAAGCCAGCGCCTCAATTCCCAAACCAATTTTATATGAAACACTTTACTGCCCATTTCTTCTCGGCCGGCTTCCCAGCTGGAAGCCAGCATCGCCTAGGCTGGTTGTAACAAGGGACATTTCTAGAAACCAGTGTGGTGGTTTTAGAAATGAGCTGGACCAGCAGGGCATTCTCCCCCAACACCTGAGAGTCCCTGGGGAGACTGTTCCCCCTGATTTCCTTTTTCCAGCTGGACTTTCACTCTGAAGAGCAGTCAGGGGTCCCCACCTGCGCCATCTGCCTCCCACCGCAGGAGCTTCACTCTTTCCTGGGGACTCTCTCAAGACCCATGTGCTTCCAGGGCACCCTGCCTCCCCTGAAGGGATCACCCACCTACGTGGACCTAACATGTTATCAATATTAATAAAAATAGACTCCGGTTATGGACCAGCTGCTAAAAGAGAACCGAGACAGACGAGCAAGACTCTTTAGATGGCAGACAAAAATCCAATGTTTCACAATAAGCCGTACATTTAAATATTCATTTTAGAAGAGTGAAAGCTCCCCATTTTTAAAGCCCGGCCAATTCAATTTTTGAATAAATATTTTATAAGATAAGGAAAACAACTCCTGGGCCAGATTTGGCTGTGGTTTACTGGATTGTAACCCCTGTTCCAGTTGGGGAGAGAAGACTGTGTCCTGCTCATTTCTGGAACGTCCCAAAGCCGACACACACAATAGCTCCATGTTAAATGTAGGTAAGGCGACAACCCTCTGAGAACAAAGAGCCCTTGACTCATCATATGGAGACAGTAGGACTCAGAAAACCTATGACAATAAAAATCACTGCCTCTCAAACAGCTTCCCCAGTCTGAAGAGGGTCCCAGGAACATGTCCCAATTTGCATGGGGTGGCAAGAAGGGGACAGAGACAGTGAAAATGTCAACACAATGGTTCTGGACCTGAGGTAATGACATCTCTCCTGCACTAGGGACATTTTGAGATGTTTGGAGACTTTTTTTTTTTTCTTTTGATGTGAACCATTGTTTTAAAGTCTTTACTGAATTTGTTACAACACTGCCTCTGTTTTATGTTTTGGTTTTTTGGCCGAGAGGCACAGGGGATCCTAGCTCACCAACCAGGGCTGGAACCTGCACCCCTGCATTGGAGAGTGAAATCTCCACCACATTGGACCATCAGGGAAGTCCCTCGAGACATTTTTGGTCGGTGGTACTGGCATCCAGTGGGTAGAGACCAGAGATACAGCTAAGCATCCTAGGAAGCACAGGACAGGCCCCACAACAAAGGATGTCCATACCCAAATGTAGAGTGTGAGATCAAGAAGCCCCAGATCAATCTTCAGTTTTGGCTTTGCTTCTGCTTACTGTGTGACCTTGAAGTTCTTGTCAATAAGCTTTGCTAGCGCTTACTTTTCTCACCTGCAAATTGGGGTTGCTGCTGCTGCTGCTGCAAAATCACTTCAGTTGTGTCCGACTATGTGCGACGCTATAGACGGCGGCCCACCAGGCTCCCCCGTCCCTGGGATGCTCCAGGCAAGAACACTGGAGTGAGTTGCCATTTCCTTCTTCAAAGCATGAAAGTAAAAAGTGAAAGTGAAATCGCTCAGTCATGTTCAACTCTTAGCAACCCCATGGACTGCAGCCTACCAGGCTCCGCTGTCCATGGGATTTTCCAGGCAAGAGTACTGGAGTAGGGTGCCATTGCCTTCTCCAGCAAATTGGGGTTAGCGGCAGTCAAATTCTTTCCAGGATGGCCTTGAGGTTTCATGAGATATTTGCGAGTGCACTCAGCCATGTCTGATTCTTTGCAACCCCATGGATTATAGCCCACCAGGCTCCTCTGTCCATGGAGTTTTCCAGGCAGGAACGCTAGAGTAGGTTTCCATATCCTCCTCCAGGGGATCTTCCCCACGCAGGAACTGAATCTGCATCTCTTGCTTCTCCTGCTTTGGCAGGTGGACACTTTACCACTGAGCCACCTGGGAAGCCCTTCCATGAGATGATTCGCATCAAAGGCTTAGCAAATGTCTAACACATAGTATGTCTCTAAATCTTGGCTGTTTACTCTCTGTGTGAATGTCTGTCTCTCTCATCATCTAGTAAAAGGAAAGCAGCCTTTGCAAATACTGGCTTAGGGCCAGAATTCACCATCAGCAGGACCCTGACACTATGAACTTCCAAGCCTGTGAATCAACATTTAGGATAACTGGTGCAAATCACTCTTCTTTGTACAAGTGTGCCTCTCAGTGCCTTGAACCTCATTTAATAATTATTCCATCAAACATAACTTGTTGTGCCTCCCCAGCCCTCGGAGTGAATGTGAGAAGAGCTGTTAGAACCAGCAGTTAACAAACAAGCACACGTCTCTCTCTCCCTCCTTCCTTCCTCTCCAGCCTCACTTTGATGTGAGTTTGTAACTGGCTATTCAACGGAAAAAAAGTAGGGCTTAGTTTGGGGCTCCCATGAACATGCCAGGGACTAGAGGAAGCCCTGTTATCACCACACAGGATGGGACATCTCCAACTGGGACACAGACTTTGATGGGACAATGCCACCCAGGTGATGGGTTGAGAATCTGACAGGTGGCTGCCAAGCGTGGTGGTAAACCAGAAGAGGTGGGTGGAGTGTGAGGGCAGGAGAGGCAAAAAATATTAATAGATGGTGTTGAAACTTACTCAGAGGGCATTTGGCTTCCAAAGGGTCTGATCCTTCTGTCTGGGCCCATTACAATGTAGAGGAGGGGATTTCCCCATGAGAGAACTGAGGGGCTGCCCCTACAGGACGGGCATTGGATCCAGTACCAGAGGGAGACAAATGCCTGTCGAGTTCCAAGACATGAACCAAATGGAGTCCACGGTGTGAGTCAAGGCAGGTGGAGCTGTAGCAGGAGGATGAGGAAGGAACCTCTCTGGGGAAGGGAACCAGCCAAGTCTAATTTGGAATTCATTATTGGAGTTACCAGAAAGGTGCCTGAGTTGATACACAGAGGACAGAGGAGGCCAGGGTCAGTTCTCTGGGTGTGAACCTTTGAAAAAGTGTCTGCAGGCACAGAGAACAAATGTATGGATACCAAGGTGGGAGGGGATGAGGAACTGGGAAATTGGGATTGACAGTATGTATAAAACAGACAACCAATGGGAACACAATATATAGAACAGGGAACTCAGTGCACTGCGGTGACCTAAATGGGAGAGAACTCCAAAAGGGAGGGGTGATATATTACATATGGCTGATTCATTTCGTTGTGCAGTAGAAGCTAACACAAGCAACTATACTGCAATAAAATTAATGGATTAAAAAAGAAAAAAAAGAAAAAGTGTCTGATCCATGGTCAGACTCCAATACTGGAGCTTCACTCCTTTGAGAGAGAGATTGCAGTGGAAGCCTAGTGAAAGTGTTAGTGGCTCAGTCGTGCCCAACTCCTTGCAACCCCATGGACTGCAGCCCACCAGGCGCCTCTGTCCATGGGATCCTCCAGGCAAGAGGACTGGAGTGGGTTGCCATGCCCTCCTCCCCAGGATCTTCCCAACCCAGGGATCGAACCTGGGTCTCCTGCAATGCACACAGATTCTTTGCCATCTGAGCCATCAGGGAAGCCCAGTGGAAGCCAAAGGAGTCATTTTCTCCAGGGAGTCTGAGTCCCATCCACGACTTTCACTGCCTTGGGGCCAGGAGACCAAGTACAAGCACTGGAGTTTGGACGTGGCTGGAGGTGGTACAGCCTGTGTGGTAAGTTGGCTGGTGGGTGATTCCAGGAGCCTTGGACATGGTGCCCAGAGAAAGGATGCAGGGTGTTCACAGGCCACCGGGAGCAGAGGCCACGGGGCAGGAGAGCCAGAAGATCTCACACAACAACCTCACTTTATAAAGATAGAAACTAAAGCCCAGAGGGGCCCCTATCATGATGAGTCACCATGATCACAGCAGAGGCTGAAATGTGTACAAGACCTAGGACATGCCTGGCCCAGTCTGAGCCCTGGAGGACTGCTGTCTTATTTAATCTTCACAACAATCAGTTCAGTTCAGTCACTCGGTCATGTCCGACTCTTTGGGACCCCATGGATTGTAGTACACCAGGCTTCCCAGTCTTTCACCATCTCCCAGAGCTTGCTCAAACTCATGTCCATTGGGTCGATGATGCCATCCTATCATCTCATCCTCTGTCACCCCTTTCTCCTCCTTCAATCTTTCCCCACAATTTTTCACAACAATAATAATGCTATTATGAGCTCCAGTTCACAGAGGAGGAAATTGAGGCAAGGAAAATCAGAACATCTTGCCCAAAGCCATGGTAAGCATCATGGCTGTGAGGTGGGGGTCCCCACTGTGTCCCACCAGAGACAAACTCTGTGGTTCCTCTTGGCAGGTCAGTTTTGGAAAGCATGATCTTTCTTTGATCTAATCTCAAAGTTTAATCTATTTTATTTAGCAACAAATCCTTACCTCAAACAAAATCAATTGCGGAAACCCAACGTGGGAAATGGGTAAAGATAGAGCAGATATATTTAGAAGAAAAAAGCAAGTGAAAGATAAAATACTTTTTGCCATCAGATTGGCAAACAGTGTAAAGGTTGGTAATGCTCTGTGCTAGAGAGGCTGTGGGAAAACCCAGGCTCTCAGAGGTGATGGTGTGGTGGGCGTAGATGATGCTGCAACATTCTTGGAGGGCAGTTGAGCAATTTCTGTGCAACATCAACAGCTGCGTTCCCTCCGACCCAGTAAGTCCACTTCTAGGAATTTACTTTATGGATATATCTACAGAATTCCAAGATTCGTGTAGAAATGCTGACCATAGCTTTGCCTGTAATAGTAAAAAATGCTGAGAACAGCCTAAAAATCCCCACACAGTAGAGTGGATAAAATGATGGTGACTTTACCCAGTAGAATTCTCTCCAGATGTGAATCAGATGGGAGTAGTTCTAAGTGTGCTGATCTTCAAAGATAACCTTTTAATCAGTTAAGTGTGCTGATCTTAAGTGGGTAGCTTGATTCTGTGTACACCTGTGTAACTGCCACCCAGATTAAGACACAGAACATGTCCAGCACCTCAGAAGGCTCCCTGCCAGTCCATTAGCCCCACCCTCAGTAGAGATAAACTGTTTCTGACCTTGGGTACCATATTGTGGCTCTGCCTACTCTTGAACTTCCTATAAAGGGAATCACTTGCTATGCACTCTCTTGTATCTATTTCTATTACTTAAAGTTTTTGAAATTCATCCAGTTTAGGCATATATCAGTAGTTTCTTCCTTTTCAGTGCCAAGTAGTATTCCCTGGTGGCTCAGATGGTAAAGAATCCACTTGCAATATAGGAGACCCAGGTTCCATCCCTGAGTCTGGAAGATCCCCTGGAAAAGGAAACGACAACTCACTCCAGCATTGTTGCCTGGAGAATTCCTTGGACAGAGGAGCCTGGCAGGCTACAGCCCATGGTGTCAGCCATGACTGAGTAAGCACGCACACACACAATCAAATTTCAGAGCAGGAGATGGAAATCATTCTATGGTTTAGTACAGGGTAAGGTGCTGGAAAAACCACTAGGAGCTTGGGGCAGTGGTCTCAAGGCCATGCTTCTAGGAAAGGCTTCTATGGCCTACAGAACTGACCCTCCCTGGAGCCACATTCTCTGAGGATGCCGGCAGAATCGCAGAATCTGATAACATATGACGGTACCTGTTTCTCAACACTGAAGAAGCTGGAAAAATGGACAGGGGTGCAGCCATGGTGAAGCCCCCTCACATCCCAAACACGGCAGAACAATGGCCTCTGCCTCACCTCCCCCTCCCAAACCCCACCTGGGTGCATCTAATAGCAAACTGAATTTGTGTTCAGAACTCTAGCTGCAAAGGAGTCTGGGAAATCGAGTCTTCAGCTTTACAGTCCTGACTTACAGGAAAGAACACCGGAGGGAGGAGGGACTGGAGGCTGAACAAA
This sequence comes from Neotragus pygmaeus, assembly GCA_006410875.1. Lineage (NCBI taxonomy): Eukaryota > Metazoa > Chordata > Mammalia > Artiodactyla > Bovidae > Neotragus > Neotragus pygmaeus. Next base: position 61,277 of record SJYV01041574.1, read on the forward strand.
TCCATCAGAACATCACCAGCCATCAGTTGCTCTCCACGTGGGCCCCTCCTCAGAGCTGCTTGAGCGTCCTCGTGACATGGCAGCCAGTGTCTCCCAAGCAACCATCCATGGGCCAACACAGAAGCAGCAACACATTTTATGACCCAGATCTGGAAGTCATACGCCATAATTTCTGCCACAGACACATACATTAATCCTGACTCACTGTGGAAGGAACAACACAAGAGAGTATGAACCTGGTGTTGAGGAACACAGAGGATACCTGGGGAGTCAGCCACCACACTAGGAATCTCCGGAATAAAAGTTGTTTTGGAAATGGACGTGGGAGTGCTGTCTTCAGAGAGACAGCACAGCAATCTTTCTAGGAAAGAACTATCAGAAATGGAATTCTCTCCCACCGTGAGCTTACCTCTTCTTCTAGAACATGCATAAATCAAGCGTTGTGCACAGAGGTTTAACCTGTGGCTCCACTTAGTAGATTAGTGGCCCTTGGCGAGTGACTACTGGGCCTCAGTCACCCCTTTATAAAGTGAAGCTAATTATAGACCTCACACCATATAGAGTCATTGAAAGATTAAATAGCAACATGCGTGTAAAGCATTTCCAGAAGTGCTCTGTTGTTAAGTCGCTCAACCGTGTCTGATTCTTTGCAACACCGTGAACTGCAGCCTGCCAGATTCCTCTGTCCTTCGCTATCTCCTGGAGTTTGCTCAAATTCATGTCCATTGAGTTGGTGACTCTATCTAAACATCTCATCCTCTACCGCCCCCATCTCCTTTCACCTTCAATCTTTCCTAACATCAGGGTCTTTTCCAGTGAGTCGGCTCTTCACATCAGGTGGCCAAAATACTGAAGCTTCAGCTTCAGCATCAGTCCTTCTAATGCATGTTCAGAGTTGATTTCCTTTAGGATGGACTGGTTTGATCTCCTTGCAGTCCAAGGGACTCTCAAGAGTCTTCTCCAGCACCATAATTTGAAAGCATCAATTGTTCAGCACACAGCCTTCTTTATGGTCCAACTCTCATATCTGTACATGACTACTGGAAAAACCAAGTTCTTGCTACAGAGTCAAAATTCAACAAGTGTTTGCTGGCACACTATCATCTGCAAATACTCACACAGCTCACAAAATACACAACATCAGTATTAGGGTTCTGACTCCCTTGAGATGTAATTTGAATTTCATATGAAAATATCAACCAAATGAAATGTTAGTCTGTTCATTCTCCCTTTAAGATGATATCTGTGGTTCAACAGTTCTAAAGAATAACTTGATTTAGCTCTGCTGTAAGCTTCCTCCTAAGAGATTTTCAAAACTGATTCAGGGACTTTCCTGGTGGTCCAGTGGTTGGGACTCTGCACTTCCAGTGCAGGGGGCTTGGGTTCAATCCCTGGTTGGGAACTAGGACCCTCATGCCTCATGGTTCAGCAAAAATAAAAATTTTTTTTTAATCAATGCATTCATCAGGCAGTAAGGTGTTCAGACTACAGTTGTTCTTTGCTACCCCTTAAAGAGATTAACATTTTTGTAACTATCACAAATATTTTTAAAAACATTTATTTTATTAAAATAAGTAGATTAAAGAAGTGGACCCTTGGTGTCATTGAGGAGGAAGTACAGAGCTTAGTGGAGGTTTTGAGGTTCTCTCTGAATTGTCCTAAGACCCACCAGTAAAAGTCCGCCTGCTACCCACACTGCTCACAGTTCTGCACTATGATGTAGAGGAAGAGAAGGTCGCCTGTCTGCCCTTGGGAGCTTCCTGTGGACTGGCCACAGCAGTCAGCTATAAAGGCATTGAGCAGTGGACAGTCCTGAAGGGCCAGTGGTAAGAGTACCAACTTGAAACCCAGCCGCACAGCTGAAGACCCATCCAATAGCACAAGGACCACGCAGGACAGAGAGTGCCAGCTCTGGGTCTGCACTGCCTGGGTGCAGAGCTCAGCTCCAACAATGACCTGTGTGGATGGCCTTGAGCGGATTTCATGATACCCTGGGCCTTGGTTTTCCTCATCTATAAAATGAGGGTGACTGAAATCAATAATAGCAACTTCACAGCTTTGTAAATAAGATTAAACATACTATTAGAAGATAAGTTTTTTAAAGAGAAAATCATGACTCCTATAAATCTAAAATAAGTATGTGTCAAAGATGGCGTTTAACTCCTGAATTAATGACACAAGAAGCTGTTACAAATGGTTCAAGGGATAATTCAGAGGCATACCTAAATACACAGGCAATCAGAAATGCTGAAACGAATTTACAAATAAATGCAAAACTGGTCAGTAGTCATAGGACAATAATCAATTGTATTCCTAGGGACAAGCTTATTTGCATTTCTATGGACAAAATCATTTGCATGACTATCAGTAATGACAATGAAAGACACAAACCCTTACAGAATCAGAAAACTGAAGGTGCATTCAGCAACCTCTTTTTGTCCATTTTGCAATTTCTTCAGACTATGTAAGCCATTGAGCACATGTCAAGTTCTCAATGACCATCAGCTTTATTCGTGTTTATTAATTCTTTCAATGCAAGAGCCATTCTCACCCATCCTGCATTTTAGAGAAGGAAAGGAGGCAAGGAAGAAAGGAAAAAAACGACAAGCCAAGCTCACATTATTTGGGGGGCTGAGTGTGATACGGTTTGAGGTTCAGCCTTCAGCTAAACTCAGGGCTTTGGCCTGGAGTTCTCTTATGCTCCCTGGTTTGTGTGTCTCCTGGGCCCTTGTCACTGGTGTGGGGGACTCTGAGTCCACACTGTGGCTCAGTCCTGTTGTCTGGCACATCCACACACAAACTCTCCCCAAGCCCTGACCTGTGGACACTGAGCTAACTTTCCCAGGCTCCACAAACCTGCCAAGACCTCACTGACCTAACTCTGGGAGGCAGAAGAGAGCAGCTTGAGTCGCAGGATGGTTCAGGACATCTGTTGGATGTGTGAATGTGAATGTCTGGATCCTAGAGGGTCACATCTTTGTGGCAAGTCTCATTTGAATGGGGCTCAGACATTTCTGGAGAATTTATGTCTTACATCCACAGACCTAGAGGCTGCATCTCCTATAGCTGTTTCTTCAACACTCAGAACACCCTGTTCTT
>SJYV01041574.1:65518-91978 GCA_006410875.1 Neotragus pygmaeus
TGGAGGCTCCAGAGGTGGGCGAGTTTTATGGACAAAGGCGGTCTCTCTTTTCTCCATTTCTCGGAGAAGTAAAAGGGCACGTCCTGGAGCTCCCTGAAGCTTTCCTGAGCCATCGACCTGCTCCTTCTACACCCAGCCCTCGCTCTGGCTCTCCGCTTCCCAAGCTCGGAAGAAATGAAGAGATGGCTCTGATTGTGGAGGAGGATGTATGGTTAAGTAAATAAACACAGCCATGACACCCACTATACAGTGGACACATCCCTGCCTTCAGGAGGGAGCAAGGAAGCTACATGCTTGAAATGAACAACATCAGCATTCGTGAGAGTCCTGTGTTTTACAGGTTTGTATGTTTCTATGTGATCTCATAGGTAACAGGTGGGTGCCCCATGGCCACTGGAGGCTTACAATAAAGGCAGACCTTAGAGATATTGCAGGCTTGATTCCAAACCCCTACAATAAAGAGTCGGATGAATGTTTTGGTTCCCCAGTGCATATTAAAAAAAAAAAATTTGACATGCCTTAATTAAAATATTTTGTTGTTTAGTTGCTAAGTCGTGTCCAGCTCTTTTGCAACTCCAAGGACTATAGCCCACCAATATCCTCTGTTCATGGGATTTCCCAGGCAAGAATACTGGCATTGGTTGCCATTTATTCCTCCAGGGGATCTTCCTGAACCAGGGATCAAACCGGAGTCTCCTGCATTGGCAAGAGGATCACCATTATACCAAAAGGGAAGCCCTGATTAAAATATACGCTATTGCTAAAAAAACAAACAAACAAACAAACAAAAAAAACAGCTAGCAATCTTCTGAGCCTTCAGCAAGACATAATTTTTGTTGCAATAGCCACATCAAAGATCATTGATTGCAGGTCACAATAACAAAAATACCAATGATGAACAACTTTGAAATATTGTGATAATTAGCAAAACATGACACAGGGACAGACATGGGCAAATGCTGTTGGAAAAGAAGTGCAGATAGACTTGCTCAACACAGGGTTGCCACAGACCCTCAATTTGTAAAAAAGAAAAAAAAAATGCAACATCTTTGACCTGCAGTAAAATAAGGTCCACATTATCCTCTGGGGTCAGATCACAGCTGTCCCTCCGACCACAGTAGCTGGTGTGAGAGGTAGTGGGTGTTTGGCGTCTGGGAGGCCTCTGTAAACTTCCCAGGGCTTCAGGGCAGGGTTGTAATTACGGACACAGCGAAAGTCCCAGCAGATCCATGGGCCGCTGGGTGGCCAAGAGAAGCCATAACCTCAGGCCAAGCACCTGACCCCCTTTCGCCTCAGTTTCCTCTTTAGGAAGAGAAAAGAGGGTGAAGATACGTAATTTAAATTTGTCGATTGCGAGCTTTGAGCTGCTGGGATGAAAGCCTTCCTGTTCCAGGTCTGCTCTATTGTTATAATATTGCAGACTCTGGAGAAAATTCAAAGAAATGTTTTATAACCCAAATTAGAGAAGTTTCTTGGTCCAGGAGTGAAGATCCCAGTGTAATTAGTGAGGAACCTGGGTAGCAGCCTGGCCGAGAGACTCCTGGCCACAGAGGGCCGGTGAGCCTTTCACCCGGAAGGTGGGAGAGTGGGGACCAGCAGCTCAGCTGCACGGGAGCCCCCCAACTTCCAGGAGCCCCTTGGGGGTGGGTCCTGCCCACAGAGCAGAGGAGATGCCAGCACACAGGGTGGAGTTAGACCATGAGCTGGCCCCCCCAGCCTTCCCCTGCCCTCCGTCAGTCCTGGGATTCAGGGCTCACCTGGACGTTCGTGGGGGTAATATTTTCTCCAAGGATTACTCCAACTCTGGTGGAAGTAAGGGGTCCTCAGAGAGGGATGAAGGGCTCCTGCTCTATGGCAGGAAGTCAAGGGAAAGGGGAGATTGTTTTTGAATGTGAACCCATTTTGTGCTGACAGGTGCCCCCTGCCTGCATCTCCAAGCCCGGCTAGTTAGGAAGGCAGCTGGCTTTTTTACTCTGTTTCAGATAGGATGCCTGGAGCTGCAAGGAACAAAAATTGCTGATTCTTGTGTGATGAGAACCTGGAAGAATGTGGTAGCAGGGATCAGCACTGTCAGAACCACTGGTTCCTTAGGCCTTTCTCCTGGGTTGTGAGATGACCACTGGCCTCCTGGGCACATTTCTGCTTTTGTGGCAGCGGGGTGGGGGTTGGGAAATCGGTGGTGCTGGCTGCATCCATTCCGGAGGGCAGAAAAGCAAATGTGGGACTTCCTTGGTGGACCAGTGGTTAAGATTTCACCTTCCAGTGCAGGGGGTGTGGGTTCCATCCCTAGTCAGGGAACTAAGATCCCACATGCCTCGAGGCCAAAACACAAAACAGAAGCAATATTATAACAAATGCAATAAAGACTTTAAAAAATGGTCCACATTGGGCTTCCCCTGGTGGCTTAGTGGTGGAGAGTCCACCTGCCAATGCAGGAGACATGGGTTCGCTCTCTGGTCCGGGAGGATCCCACATGCCACAGAGCAACTAAGCCTGTGAGCCACAACCGCTGAGCCTGTGCTCTAGAGCCTGGGAGCCGCAGCTACCGAAGCCCCAGAGCCCGTGTTCCACAAGAGAAGCCACCGCAACGCTTCTGCCCGCTCCCGCAACGAGAGAAAAGCCGGTACAGCAATGAAAACCCAGAGCAGCCTTACATAAATAAACAAACTACTTTTTTTAAAAAAAATGGTCCACATTAAAAAAAAAAAAAAAAAAACTTTAAAAAAAGAAAGAAAAGCAAATGCCCCAGAGACGGCCTCGGGGCCCTCGCCCATGCTTTTGCTTCCCTGAGAATGCTCTTTCCTCTCCTCCAGGCCTGGTTACCTCTACTCACACTGTGCCCCTAGTTCCCAAAGGATCCCCAGATGGTCTCCTTAAGGGATTCTTTCAACAACTGTTAACTCATGATTTTATCAATCATTCCTTAACCTCAGTCTCCCCCAGAAGACCGCGAGACCCTTGGGGGCAGGGGCTTTGCACAAGCTTGTCCTGCAGTGCCACAGAGAATTTTTGAACATGCAGCCGGCAGGTGGCTGTCCTGCCACAGAGAAAACCCTGTCCACTTCCCTCATTTCTCAAGGTGGCCATTGAGGCCCAGTTTGGGGAAGGGATGGGGCGTCCTCTCCCGACTGGAGGCCACTGTCCAACATTCATCCAGCCACGGCAGGGGTGCTAAGCCCTGGCTATGTGCCATGTGCTGGGGAGATGCTGATAAAGGACACAGTTCCAGCCCATGGGGAGTTCAGTCTGTGAGATAAATGCAGATTTAAAAGGAGAGGGGCATGTGAAAAGTTGTCCACACCCAGACCAGTATGCCAGCTTCCGGAACCAAAATTAGAACCAGAACAAAATTAGTACTAGGAGAGCATGTCAATCATACCTCAAAGCCCTGCACTCCCAACCAAAAAAAAAGTATGGGGGGAAAAAATGAACCAAAAGAGCAAAGATGACCCCCACGCTTCTCCGCATCTGACTGCCATGTTCTCCCCTAGAATCTTTTTCTTCGTAACTTTATTTATTTATTTTTGGCTATGCTGAGTCTTTGCTGCAGTGAGCGGGGGCTACTCTCTAGGTCTGGGGCGCGGGCTTCTCATTGCAGTGGCTTCTCTTGTTGCAGAGCACAGGCTCTAGGGTACTGGGCTCAGTATTTGTGGCTCCCAGGCTTAGTGGCACCATGGCATGTGGGATCTTCCCAGACCAGGGATGGAAGACCTGCCTTGGCAGGTGGATTCTTTACCACTGAGCCGCCAGGGAAGCCTCCGTCAAGTCTTTAGCATGTTCACCAGGCATCACCTGGTCCTTCAGAGGTGAAATCTGGAGATACTTTTCTTGCATCATTTTCTGGCTTTTAGCTCCTTGAGAAGAAAATTAGTGTCATGAGTCACAAAAAAGTCTTAAGACACTGTCTACCCCTTTACTCCATGTACCCCACCCTTCAGATGATGCATAGGTGGCCACTCAGAGAGCAGAAGGGGCTCTCCTTTCTAAGTGGGGAGGGAGAGAAAAAGGTCTGGAGAGTCTTCCAAAAGTCACTTCTCACTGACATTGTCCCTGGAAAGGGGCAGCTTCTGTGCTGGTTGTGAAATCTCCAGCAACACCTGCTTTTCTTGTTGGACTGATTTACGTGCAGAAAAACACAGGTGCAGAAGGTGTTGAAACTGGACAAAGGAGCACAGAACCCACACAGAGGCCTGCCTGCTTCACCCTCCAACCCAAGAACTTCGCTGTACTGCAGGGGCATCCTACCTTAGCCCCACCTTCAGGAAGAGGCTCACTTCTGGAAGCCATGCTATCTGTCGGTGTTACCCCTCTCCTGACCCCAGAGATGCTCTGAGCATCTCCCTTGTAGATCACAGTCTGTGCCCAGTAGCATCCTGTAGTGATGCTTTGTTGCCCCAAAGGGACTATGTGCATTTCATGAAGTGAAGAGGATATCTTAAACTCTTCATTTCACCCCACAGCATTGTCTTACCCAGCTCCGTTCTCCCTAATCTATTCTCTGATCTTTGGTGAACCTCTTGCTGAGATTTAATGAAATTCATCTGAACCCTTGTGTCGGCTGCGCCGGTCCCTCTAAGCCAGGAGGGGGCAGCGTTTTCCTGTGGAGCAAAGGGCTCCGAAAGCAGGGGATTGGGGTGGGGGCAGGGGTGTAGACTATCTTAAATATCCATACTACCCTAGCGTGATGAAATGGTTTTGCAAACCCACTGGAACCTTCCCCTGACCTACCTTCAATGGAGGGGGAGGCAGGCAGGTCCTGGGGGGTATAACTACAAAGTCAGGGCTTCCCTGATGGCTCAGACGGTAGAGAATCTGCCTACAATGCAGGAGACCCAGGTTCGATCCCTGGGTTTGGAAGATCTCCTGGAGAAGGAAATGGCTACTCACTCCAAAATTTTTGCCTAGAGAATTCCAGGGACAGAGGAGCCTGGTGAGTTAGAGTCCATGAGGTCACAGAGAGTCGGACACGACTGAACAAGTTAACAGCACAAGGGCCCCATCGCTCCCCCGGGGCCTCAGGAGACACACTCGTCCAGGGTTCTCAGCCCTGTGACCTTGGCCTCCTGGGACTTGGCCTCTTGCAATGAATATCCCATTTCCAAACAGCTCCTTTTCTGAAGACGTTGGAGAGTTTCTTTGTGTCCCACCAGTCACCAGCAAACCAAGAAAGGTGCAAACCGGAGACAGAGATCGAAGGCACCACATTGACAGCTGTGTCCCCCGCCTCTGCCCCCACCTTCCCATTTGTCCTTTTGTTCACACTAGAGGCTTGCCCAGACCTAGTTTCCACTGGACGTCCACCAGCCCTTTGAGGAAGATGCTGCTGTGATAGCAGAGGATTCAAGGAGCCCATGTCCTCAACCCATGGCCACCAGTCTGGGGAGAGATACAGGTGTCATCTGGTGCCACCCCTCCCTCAGCGTAAGGATGGGGTCTCCAGGCTCAGGAGACCCTGTGGCAGTCTGTCTGTGGGTGCCCTCTAGCTCCACATTCCAGCTGAGGATGGCAATGAGCAGTCCTGACTGACTGGGGAGAAGTAGGGGACTGGAAGATTTGAGAATGAGCCCTTAATTGTTTGCTTGAAATTCAGGAAAATGTTTCTAGCATTGTAAAGACCAGCACCCTTCTTCAAACCAGACTCAGAATGGGCCCATGATGGCTCTGCCCTCTGGGTGCACAAATAAAGGCTGGACTTTGAGGTATGGGCCTGGAGCAGAGTGATGGTACAAGAAGGAGCCCTCCAGGCAGGGTCTGCTGTGCTCCAGGGGCTGCTGAGGGCGAGACCTCAGCCTCTGCCTTAGGGCAGCCCTGGGGCAGGGAGGGCATGGCTGGGATCTGGCCTGCAGCACTGCTCAGTGGATCTGTTCACCTGTGTGGGCAATGGGGGCCACATGCCATCCGCTGCATGGCACGGTTGTCCTGTATGTCAATCACCCAGCTCAGAGCCTGGCCTTGGATGTGACCCATCAGCGTCATTATCTTTAATATAGACTGAGGGCGCGTGTGTGGGTATGTGTGTGCGTGTGTGTGACGTGAAACGAGTTAAGCCGCTGGCAAAGAGGACACCTCTGCAGTGATTAGACTGGAGAAGGAAATGGCTACCCGACTCCGGTATTCGTGCCTGGAGAATTCCATGGACAGAGGAGCCTGGCAGGGCTACAAAGAGTCTGACACAACTGAGCACCTAATGCTTGCAGAGTTGTTAGCTGCAGTTCAGGGAGTGCTACAGTTGTAGTGTTGAAGAAAACAGGATGGAAACACGAAAGATGCCGGAGATTAGTGAGGATGTGCAAAGCTGTATCCCCATGTTGGTACTGAAGAGTATGCTCCACAAAGGACCACCACAAGGGTCGTGAGGATAACTATCAGGAGGTTTCGTAGAGGGCTGGAGGAAGGGTAACACCAGCTGCATGGAGGGAGAGCGACAATTCAGCCACAGAGGTGGGGACAAGCACCCCACTTCCCATCTCGGGCCCTGCCCTGGGGAAGAGAACAAGTTTTGCACCTTCGGAGTCTGCCATCTCTAACCACACCCCCCAGCCCCACCCCCAATCATGACCCTAACTAACCCTCCCCTTCCCAGAGCTGCTCAGACCAGGGCCAAGTGCAACTCAGGTTCTCCCCCTGAGAAAAAGAATCTGCAGATAGGGGTGGAGGCAGACACTGGAGGGATGCTCTGGGGTTGGTCAGGGGCCCTGGGCAACAGAGCTGGTGTGCAGCCTAAGATTCTGAGGATGCAGGCACCATGAGGAACCCAAGGGAGTCATTTTATAACCCTCACATTCTATGGGTAGAAATAATAATACTTAACATTTATAAACTGAGACAGTAATTTTATAGCAAAAAGGGAGAGATGGATGTGGCTTCCTTGTGGCAATTATAATAGCCTAAGATTTACTGAGCGCTCTGTGCTAGTTGCCAAGTTGCCAAGGTTCTCACTCACTGTCCTGTAACCCTAGCCCTTAGGTATCATTAGCATCCCCACATACACTCCAAGCAGGTAGTTAATTTGTTCAAGATTCACAACTAGGAAATGGCAGGATTGGGATTCTAGCCCAGGCACATTGACTCCCAGAGTAGCCCCCGTCCATGCAGCTCTGCATAATAATACATTCCCATTATGTGGGCTGGCTGTGGTGACTGTTTCTTACAACTAAAAATGCAAAATTAAGTGAACAGCCACATAGGAATACCTATGGCTGAATCATGTTGATGTACGGCAGAAACCAACACAATAATCTTCCAATTGTGTTGGAAAACAAGATAAAACAATTATCTTCCAATTAAAAATAAATTAGTGAATAAAAAATCAGAGTGAATCGCAGACATTGCCTTAAGAATTGAGAAAAGAGTCCATAAAAAAGAGAAAAACACCTTGGCTGCAGGTATACTACTCCTCTACACCCAATCTTCAGTGCACAACCCGGGGGAAAGGGGACTAAAACAACATTGACTCTTACGCTCACCTGCCCTGCGCCAGCCATTGTGGGCCACTTGGGGCTGGACCGGACCCTAGAGTGACTAACTATCTGGCTGGGAAGACTAAACGACTAGTTTCTGGGCAGGTGTTTCTCCAGGACTGATTCACCATGGTTATGTGCTAAATCCTAGGAAGCCCAGACATTATATTAAGCCATCCAAAGATGCCAGCTCTTTATCCGCAGAACCTGTAAATTTTATCTTAATGGGGAGAACGGGTCCTCACAGATGTGGTTAAGGATCTTGAGATGAAATCATCCAGCGTCATCCAGATGGACCCTAAATGCCATCACAGTAAGAGAGAGACAGAGGGAAATTAGACAAGCACAGGCAGGAGAGGAGGAGGCCACCGAGGACAGAGGCAGAGCCTGGAATGATGTATCACAAACCCAGGAAAGCCCACAGCCGTCAGCGCTGCAAAGACAAGGAACAGGTTCTCCCTCGAGCCTCCTGAGCGAATAAGATCCTTGATTTTAGCCCAGTGGATTAGTCCTGTTTTCTGACTTCCACACACTATGAAAGAATATATTTCTGTTGTTTTAAGCCACTAGATTTGTAGCAATTTGTTATAGCATCCATAGGAAACTAATACAGACTAATTGCAGTAGGGGTTGTAGCGGAAAGAGCACAGAATGAAAAGCCCAGTGAGTGGACTCAAATCCTGGGTGTTTATCCTAAGAGGCCTGGGGTCATTATTTAGCCTCTTTTTGCCTCAGTGTTGCCACCCATGCAATGGAGGGGCTATTCTTTACTTATATTAGTTGGAACTATTTTAATTACATGTGACAGAACTCTAAGGCCAACTGGTTGAAGTAAAAGATCCCAGGAAGCTTCATGACATGAAAAAAAATAAATAGTGGTGCCAGCTTCAGGTGTAGCTGGTTCTAGGGGTTCCAAAGAGCTGTCACTTCCTCTTTTCCTCCTCCATTCCCTCTCTCATCTCTTCTTCTCTTGCAAGTTGGCCTCATGCTCTCCTCCTGTAAGAGACTTCTTTCACTTGCCTCAAGACTTGATGATGACAACTGTCACTCTTATATCCTCACAGCTCACATCAGTATATAAAGAACCCAGAGGGAAATTTCCTGGTGGTCCAGTGGCTAAAACTCTGCATTCCCAATGCAGGGGGTCTGGATTTGATCCCTGGTCAGGGAACTAGATCCCACATGTAACAACTAAAAGAACTTGCATGCTACAATGAAGACCTAACACAGACAAATAATTGTGTGTGTGTGTGTGTGTGTGTGTATTTTATTTTATTTATTTATTTTTTTTTAAGGATTCCAGAAAAAGCTCTGATTGGCCAGACTCATGACCCTCACTCCCAGGGTCGGTCACTGCATAGGGAAGGGGGCAGTAAGTTTGGCCTGACCTGGGTCATGAGTCTCCCTGGGGCACAGAGTGAGGATCTGTGATTGGCAATGCCTATCAGAACCACACCAGTAGAGTGCAGAGAACAAATGCCTGAAAGAAGTGGGGGAAGGGGTTCCCTTACCAGAAATGAGAAAATAATGCAAGGCAGACAAAAACAATGAACATCCACCTCATTACCTCATAGAGCTGTTGCAGAAACCAGGTGAGATAACGTGTATGAACACGCCCTGTGAGCATCGGGACTGTGACATGTTGCTGCGGATGGCTGCGATCTCAGCCAGCCTGGCTCCACCCACTCTTGCCCAAGACCGCAGTTTCAGCGCCATCGTGTACCTCTTCTTCCTCCTTCCTGTCGACCCACAGATCTGGCCTGAGGCTGCCTGGACTTAAACAGGATAAAGGGAAGACTGAGCTGCATAAAGGGAAATGTGTTCAGGCTCTGGGAGAGTTTAGAAGCCCCAGGAGCCCAACATTAACCCAAAAGGAAGAAGGGAACCATGAAGAGTACTGAGGAGGAGGCATCACATTTAAGAAGCAGGAAGGAATCAGAAACTCCCTAAATGAAATTCATGCAGTCACTTAATAAAAAATCCTTTGGCTGAGTCACTGCCTTGGTCTCAGATGATGCTGCTGAGAAATGCTTTGTTATCATTTGTCTTCTTCCCATTGCTGGTTTTCTATGCAGACCATGCAGTTGAGTAGTTGCCCAGGATTTTAAAAGTTGATCCAAAGCAGCAGAGTTCCATCACCAGTCAACTTCCAGCATGAGAATTACTGTGTTTAGAAATTCAGCATCTCTTCCTTTCCGTTGCCCATGTGAAGAGCAACATGAAGTCATCCTACTTTGCCACAATATTATGAGTCTAGCCTTGTGTCACGATTAAGCTAATACTGCAGCCACTAGTCATATGTGACTCTTGAAATGTGGCTGGTATGAACTGAGATGCACTGTAGTGTAAAATACACACCAGAGTTCAAAAACCTTGTAACTCAAAAATGTAAAATATCAAATCTTTTTATTGATTACATGTTGAAATGGTAATATCTTGAGTTAAATAAATTATATTATTAAAATTAATGTCACCTGTTTCTTTTTATGTTTTGAATATGGCTATTAGGAAAGTTAAAACCATGTGTGTGGTTTGCATTTTATTTCTATTGGACAGTGCTGTGCTAGAGGATTCTAGCAAATGTACTTCTTTTATTGATGGTCAAAGCAACCCTTTGGGAACGTTCCTGGTGGTCCAATGCTTCCCAGGTAGCTCAGACAATAAAGAATCTGCATGCAATGGAGGAGACCTGAGTTCAATCCCTGGGTCAGGAAGATCCTCTGGAGAAGGGAATGGCTACCCATTTCAGTATTTTTGCCTGGAGAATTCCACAGACAGAGGAACCTGGTGGGCTACAGTCCATGGGGTCGCAAAGAGTCAGACACAGCTGAGCGACTATCACTTTCACTCGTGGTCCAATGGTTAAGAATCCACCTTCCAATCAAACCAGGGGACCCAGGTTTGATTCCTGGTTGGGGAATTAAGATCGTACATGCCTTGGGGCAGCTAAATCCACGAAGTCTGTGTACTGCAACAAAGACCCAGCCCAGCAAAAACAAAAAAAGACCAACCACCTTTGTATAGACAAGGAAACTGAAGCTTGGTGAAGTTGATCAGTGCCACTAGGGGGCAGGGATAAGTAACCAGAATGGTGGAGTTCCACAGTTGCTCTTTTTTGCTCTATACCATCCTGTCCATTTATAGCATCAGTCATGATGCTCTGGGCTGCAAGTAAAAGACTCCCAAACTTAATTTGGCTTTAGAAAAGAAGCCATCGTTTACTGTCCCATACGAGCCATTCTGGGGTTGCTTAGGTGCTTTGCAATGTCATGCAAAGCCCAGCGCCCAAGGTGTTGCAAACTTTCCTTTCTCCCCCTCTCTCCTTGTGCTGGTTTTGTCCCAAGTGGCCAGCTATGGCCAATCACAGTTGCTGCAGCAGCTTCCCAAAGCGTGTGCCTACATAACAACAGAAAAGACAGCATCTCTTTGTGGGTCTCTTTCTTTTTTTTGGCCACACTGCAGTATGTGGGATCTTAGTTCCCTGACCAGAAATCAAACCCATGACCACTGCAGTGGAAGCACAGATTCTTAAACACTGGACCACCAGGGAAGTCCCTGTGGGTCTCTTTCTATCGGGAGTTAAACTTTTCCCAGAAACTCCTTAGGATCTTATGACTCAAGGTGTGGTCCAGAGACTGCAGCATCCACATCACTGGAGAACTCAATAGATGTGCAGGGCCTGGTGCCCCACCCCAGACCAGGGCTGAACCAGAGTCCACATCTTAAGCATCCTCACTTCACATCCTGGGCCAGGCCAGAGGGACACCACCTTCTCTGAGCACAAAATGCGTAGATCTGACTCCCCGGGAAGGGAGAGTCGTGCATAGGTGTCTGGGTATGGTGTAGGTTAATGAGGCGATCATGAGGCCAAAAGTTCCTTGAAAGTCTGATGTGAAGATTAAACGAGATCAAGAATATATAGTGACTAATACACTCATTCATTATTTCACCCAACACTTTTTATTTCAGTATTGGACACATTTTGCCCCTGAGGTTACAGTGGTGCCCAAGACACAATCCCTACCTCATGGGTGGAACCTACATTCTAATGGGGAACATGGTGGGAGGAACTAATAAAACAGCACAATTACAGTTGTGAAAAGTGCCATAAACGCACTTCCCTGGTGATCTAGTGACTAAGACTCTGCTCAGGTAACTAGATCTCACATGCTGAAACTGAAACCTGGTGCAGCCAAATAAATACACATATAAAGCAAAAACAGAAAAGTGCTATGAAGGAAACAAACGGTGCTGAATAGAGAATGCAGGGGAAGAGGTGCAGCCCCTGGAAGGAGGCGTTTGAACAGAGACCTGAAGGGAGACTAGGAGCTCATCACTGCTTGAACTGGGAGAAGGGGGTGAGGTGGGAGTGATCTCGGCAGAGGGTAAGCATCACATACAAAGGTCCTGGGGCAGGAAGGAACGTGGCAAGTTCCAAGAGTAAACGGACCTCTATGACTTGGGCTGTATACAGTGCATGTGTCCAAACAGGTTGCCAGAACATGTTCTATTATTTATGTTTATGACTGTGCTGCATCTTCATTGCTACGTGTGGACTTTACTCTAGTTGCAGCCCATGGGCTTCTCATTGCAGTGGCTTCTCTTGTTGCAGAGCACAGGCTCTAGGCTCTAGGCACGGGGCTTCAATAGTTTTGACACATGAGCTCTGTAGTTGCAGCTCCCAGGCTGAGGGCACAGGCTCAGTAGCTGTCACACATGGGGCTTGGTTGCTCCTTGAATCCTCTGGGACCAAGGATTGAATTCATGTCTCCTGCACTGGCAGGCAGATTCTTTACCACTGAGTCACCAGAGAGGTCCAGGTATCTGTTTTAACAACCTGCGCCTTTCTGAATCCAACTCTACCCTTTGTTGGGAAGCAGAAACCTAGTACACTGTGCCTGATGTTGTGGTCCCTGAGCAGCAGGTGCACTCGGGAGTCACTTGTGTGTGTCCCTGCACCTCCACAGCCCTGTCACATCCCTAAGATATCATGTGGTACCTGTCAGTCTGTCCATCTGTCTCTCCCACTGGCTGTGCTTCCCTTGACCCTAGTGATGTTGATTTGTTCTCATTCGTATCCCTGGCACCTTGCATGGTACCTGAGAGACGGTAGGTATATAACATAAGTTTGCTGAGTGGATGGATGCATGCATGGAGGATGAGTGAGTTAAGGTTTATAGATACCTGGGGCTCAATGCTTGAAGGGACTTCTGGAGACTCTCTGGGCCCAGTCTATGTCTTTGGTTATCAACCCATTTTGCAAATGAAACAGTTGACGATGAGTGAGGTTACAGTATGGGTTTCTCTAATAGCTCAGTTGGTAAAGAATCTACCTGCAATGCAGAGACACCAGTTCGATTCCTGGGTCAGGAAGATTTGCTGGAGAAGGGATAGGCTACCCACTCCAGTATTCTTGGGTTTCACTCATGGCTCAGTTGGTAAAGAATCTGCCTGCAGTGTGGGAGACCTGAGTTCAGCCCCTGGGTTAGGAGGTTACAGAATATCCTCTGGACCCACGGTGGAAGGTTACTGGGGAAGGTGGGGAGTACATCATACTGAATGCTGTTGATCTGTAACTGGCCACCTTGCCTCTGTGTTAACCTCATGGAAGATTTAAGAATCTCTCTGTACCATTCATCATGGTTTGAAGAGGTCTTCTGCCTCCTTGCAGGGATGGGAGACATGGAGCAGAGAAAAAAGGCGCAGATAAGCAGGGCTCTTCACAGAGTTGACCATCCTGGGAACAGACATTCATTACCTACTTGGGTTTTATCTCATTATCTGAAACTGTGTTAGTCGCTCAATTGTATCTGACTCTTTGTGACTCCATGGACCATAGCCCAGGCTCCTCTGTCCATGGAATTTTCCAGGCAAGAACACTGGAGTGGGTTGCCATTTCCTTCACCAGAGGATCTTCCTGATCCAGGGATCGAACCCAGATTTCCTACACTGTAGGCAGATTCTTTATCATCTGAGCCTCCAGTCAAAAAGATGGACAAAGCAGTACCATCCAAAGCCTTGAGTGGGGCTGGGGATCTGGTTTCAAGGTGGCTCCCTCCTATGGCTGATAAGTTGGTGCTGGTGGGTGGTGAGTAGTCTCCAGTCCTCCCCATGAGGGCCTCTCTACAGGCTGCTTGAGTATCCTCCAAACATGGCAGCTGATCTGCCCCAGAGCAGGCAACCCAGGAGGAAGAGAGCTGGGGCTGTGACTTTGCATGAGTCTCAGAAGACACAAACCATCATTTCACCACTGAGGCCAGCCCACATTCAAGTGGAAGGAATCAGACTTCTCCTTCTGCACAGAGTGTCAAAGAATTTAACACAGAGAGTGTCAAAGAAATTTTTTTTTTTTTTTTTGGTCACACCGTGCAGCATGAAGGAATCTTAGCTCCTCAACTAGGGATCGAACACATACTCCTTGCAGTTGACACCCAGAGTCCTGAACAGGGAAGTCCAAGAACAAAATTTAAACTTGCCAAACTGATTCCCAAGACCAGCCACTGGGCTGTCCATCCCTAGCCTAGTAGTGATGACTAAATGGTGTGCCATCC
This sequence comes from Neotragus pygmaeus, assembly GCA_006410875.1. Taxonomy (NCBI): domain Eukaryota; kingdom Metazoa; phylum Chordata; class Mammalia; order Artiodactyla; family Bovidae; genus Neotragus; species Neotragus pygmaeus. The sequence goes on from SJYV01041574.1 coordinate 79,530, forward strand.
TGGTAGACAAGCATCCCTTTCTGATGCTTGAGCCACCTTATGATGGCCAGTTGGTGACACAAACTTTTGTCAACAACCTCAGATATGCAGATGATACCACTCGAATTGCAGCAAGTGAAGAGGAACTAAAAAGCCTCTTGATGAAGGTGAAAGAGGAGAGTAAAAATACTGGCTTAAACTCAGTATTAAAAAACCAAGATCATGGCATCTGGTCCCATCACTTCATGGCAGACAGAAGAGGGGAATGTAGAAGTAGTGACAGATTTTCTTTTCTTGGGCTCCAAAATCACTGTGGATGGTGACTGCAGCCATGAAATTAAGATGCTTGCTTCTTGGAAGAAAAGCTTTGACAAACCTTGACAGCATATTCAACAGCAGAGATATCACTTTGCCAACAAAGGTCCGTATAGTCAAAGCTACGGTTTTTCCAGTAGTCATGTACAAATGTGAGAGTTGGACCATAAAGAAGGGTGAGCACCAAAGAATTAATGCTTTCGAACTGTGGTGCTAGAGAAGTCTCTTTAGAGTCCCTTGAACTGCAAGGAGATCAAACCAGTCAATCCTAAAAGAAACCAATCCTGAATATTTATTGGAATAATTGATGCCAAAGCTGAAGCTCCAATACCTTGACCAACTGATGTGAAGAGCTGACTCATTGGAAAAGACTCTGATGCTGAGAAAGACTGAGGGCAGGAGGAGAACGAGGTGACAGAGGATGAGATGGCTGGCAACTCCGACTCAAAGGACATGAGTTAAAGCAAGTTCTGGGAATTGGTGATAGGGCAGCCTGGCATGCTGCAGTCGATGGGATCACACAGAGTCGGACAGGACTTAGCAACTGAACAACAGCACTTTTGTTACAACTGTGTCAATGATGTCTTCTACCTGATGCTTTGTGAAGGGGGCCTGAGGCCGAATGCTCCCCTCCTCCCAACCCCTAGCTAGTCTCTTGGTTCGGGAGCAGGCAGCGCTGGAGAGAAGGGAAGCATTTCCATTCCAGCAAATGGAGCTCCCTCTCCCCCTCTTCCACCCACCACCTTCCAGGCTGGGAGGCTGCTTGCAGAGAAGGGGACTGCTCTGTCCTTATCTCTTTCTTTGGAGGAGATACAGCTGGATCTGGCATCTCATCAAGAGCATCTGCATCTCCCAGACTGCCCCTGGCATCGTTGCTCCTGCCTGAGCTGTGGCAAACACTCACTGCTCTGTGGGCTTGAAAATCAGGCACGGTGTCAAATTGGACCCCTGTCAGGCTACTTGGGGTATGAATTGACGCAACTTCTATGGAGGACAATTAGGCAATAGATTTCTTAATTAAAAAGACACACATCCTTTGGCACAGCCATCCCACCCCGAATAATTTATCCTACAAATACACCCCCACTTGTGAGACAGAATGTGTGCACAAGGGTAGCTTTGGCAGCATTGTTCCCAGTAGCAAGAGACTGGAAACAATCTAATTGTATTATTGTGGGGGCTGGTTAAACAGATAAGGAAATATCCACTCAACAGAATACTCTGAGGCTGTTAAAAAGAGAGCAAGATTCTTCTTTTTTTTTTAATATAGGGAAAGGGTATCTTCAAGATACATTGTTGAGTGAAATAAATGCATATAACATGCTATCATTTATATAAAAAAAGAAATAGGAAGAGTTACTTATGTGCGTATTTATATATGCACAGTGTCTCCAAATATGAAACTTGGAATTACACATTGAATCATATGAAATTCCCATTTTTTTGCTGGTGAGAAACAAATAAATATGAACAATTTCTTTGGGGTCCACCCACCAGTAATAGTGGTTGCCTCTGGGGTGGGGCCTGTTGCATGACTGGAGGACAGGGATGAGAGGAAACTAACTGTTCCCAGCGTCACTTTTTTGCACTTTTAGAATTCGTACCATTTGCATAATTTAGCTATTTTAAAATTTGAATGTTGGAAATGAAATGTCCAGATGTCACTATGTCGTGCTAAGGAGAAGACCAAGCAAAGAACCACATGCAGCCACATCTATCTAGACCAGAGGTTCTCATCAGGGTGCTTTCAGCCCCAAGGGGATGTGTGACAATGCCTGGAGACATTTTTGGTTATGATTACTAGGGGCTGGATGGTATTGGCCATCCATCCCCTAAGTCAAGGATATGCTAAACACCGTAGACCCCACAACAGAGAATTATTTGGCCCCAAATGTCAGCAGTGCCAAGGCTGAAAACCCCTGCTCTATACCCTTGTGGCTCAGCTGGTAAAGAATCTGCCTGTAATGCGGGGGACCTGGGTTCAATCCCTGGGCTGGGAAGATCCCCTGGAGAATGGAAAGGCTACCCACTCCTGTATGCTGGCCTGGAGAATTCCACGGACTGTATAGTCCATAGAGTTGCAAAGGGTCAGACACCACTGAGCGACTTTCACTTTCACTTTCTCTACACCCTTAACATAATCCCTGACATGTCCTGAATGCTCAATGAATGTTTGTTGAATGAATAAAAGATGTATTACTGGACTTCCTTGGTGANTACAGGGATCCACTTTTGTGCTTGCCATTATTTAAAATATCTTGGGGTGATATTTCAGTAAAAGTGTATGTTGGATTTTAAGTAGAATTACTCTTCATAGAAATGTGAGTTAAGATGCATAGATATCCTCATGCACTCAGTGTCTCACACTAGTGTCTAGTAGGTACATGAATTTGATTACAGAGTCCTGAAATATATGTACATTTATAAGAATACAAATATGCATAAGACAGTGTTTTTGTTTCAGAAACTTGTGATTCAATGGAGAAAATGGAGACTATTCAACACATTTTATATTAAATGATTTATAAACAGAAAAAGGGTACCATAAATTGACATTATCACTTGAGATACCTAGTTTACACTTATCAATTAATAGGCTTTTTGAAGGAAGAGGTACTTGAGATGGATTCTGTAGGCTAAGTAGGAATTCCCCCTGGAGACAGGAAGAGCTCTTGGATTTAGAAAAATCATGTATAGTGAGACCAGAGGGTGGAAATATTTCAACATGGCTGACAGCAGATTATGACACAACTTGTAAATTATGTTAAAAGATTGTTCTTTAATCCTAATGCTGTTTAGTGCTATAGCATATTTATATTTGCATGTAAAAACAGTCACTCTTTGACAAGAGAAGAAGTGATCTAAAGGGGAGTAACAGCAGATAAAGCAACATCAATTAAGAAGTTTTCCATGGCACTTAAGGTAAACAAATGTTGGTGGCTTGAGTAGCTTCCGAACAAATGGAACAAGTAAACAAGTTGGGGAGAGCATTAAGAAAGACAAGTGACGTTCACTTCCAAAGTAAAGACTAACTAGGAAGATAGAGGTGGTGGTAGTTCCACAGAAGTAGATGTGGAATCCCAGAAGATGATTTATCTTTAGGTACATTGAAGCAACAGTTAGAACCAGACATGGAAGAGTGGACTGGTTCAAAACTGGGAAAGGAGTACATCAGGCTGTATATTGTTACCCCACTTATTTAACTTATATGCAGAGTACATCATGCAAAATGCCAGGCAGGTGAAGCTAAAGCTGAAATTAAGAATCCCAGAAAGTGAAAGAAAGCGAAAGTGAAGTCGCTCAGTTGTATCCGACTCTTTGCGACTCCATGGACTGTAGCCTATGAGGCTCCTCCCTCCATGGGATTCTCCAGGCAAGAGTACTGGAATGGGTTGCCATCCCAGAAGAAATATAAATTATAGCTTCAAATATGCAGATGACACCATCTTAATGGCAGAAATCAAAGAGGAACTAAATAGCTTATTGATGAAGGTGATAGAGGAGAGTGAAAAGCTCACTTAAAAAGCTGGCTTAAAGTCAACATTCAAAAAACGAAGATCATGGCATCTGGTCCCATCACATCATGGCAAATACACAGGGAAAAAGTAGAATCGATAACAGACTTTATTTTCTTGGACTCGAAAATCAGTGCAGACGGTAACTGCAACCATGAAATTAAAAGACCTTTTCTCCTTGGAAGAAAAGCTATGGCAAAACTAGACAGCATATTAAAAAGCAAAGACATCACATTGCCAACAAAGTCTGTATAGTCAAACCTATAGTTTTTCCAGTAGTCATGTATGGATGTGAGAGTTGGACCATAAAGAAAGCTGAGCACTGAATTGATGCTTTCGAACTCCTGTGCTGAAAAAGACTCTTGAGAGTCCCTGGACATTCAGGAGATCAAACCAGCCAATCCTAAATGAAATCAACCCTGAATATTCATTGCAAGGACTGATGCTGAAGCTGAAACTCTGATATTTTCGCCACCTGATGGGAAGAGTCAAGTCATTGAAAAATACTCTGATGCTAGAAATATTGAAGGCAGAAGCAGAAGGGGATGAAAGAAGATGAGATGGTTGGATAGCATCAGTGATTCAATGGATGGGAGTTTGAGCAAACTTCAGGAGATGGTGAAGGGCAGGGAAGCCTGGTGTGCTGCAGTTCATGGGGTTGCAAAGAATGGAACATGACTGATTGAGTGACTGAACAACAACAACACTGAGCTTGAGTAGTGAAGAGAGTCATTATCTACTTGAATAAATATTTCTGGCATTTAGGAAAGAAAATCAGGTTGAGAACAGTATTTTCAGTCATTAAAATATAAAAGAGATAGCTCAAGCCATGTAAATAGATGGCATCTCTCAATTAAAAATCCTGGGAGCATTAATTTTTTAAAGAGCATCTAAAGAAGAAGAGCTAATAAAGGAAAATAAAGTGGCCAGAAATACAGAACTAAGAATGAAAATATGTTGAGTATGTGGGTTCAGTTCATGTCTCTTTGTGACCCCCATAGACTGTAGCCCATCAAGCACCCCTGTCCATGGGATTTTCTTGGCAGAAGCACTGGGTTGCCATTTCCTACTCCAGGGGATCACTCAAGAACTGATTCTTACCACAGCACCACATGGGAAGCCCAAAAATATATTACAAAATGCAAAAATCTACAGAGCATGTTTCAGAAGGTAAATAAGATTGCAGAGTGTCTTTAGATTTAGGGATAACTCAGTCATTAGAGTTTTGCAAACATATTTTTGGGATGATTGTGGACAAATCTATTTTAAACAATTAGTATGTGCTGTGCTGTGCTAAGAATATAATCAATCTGATTTCTGTGTGACCATCTGATGATGTCCATGTGTAGAGTCTTTTCTTGTGTTGTTGGAAGAGGGTTTTTGCTATGACCAGTGCATTTTCTTGGCAAAACTCTATTAGTCTTTGCCCTGCTTCATTCCACATTCCAAGGCCAAATTTGCCTGTTACTCCAGGTGTTTCTTGACTTCCTACTTTTGCATTCCAGTCCCCTATAATGAAAAGGACATCTTTTTGGGGTGTTAGTTCTAAAAGGTCTTGTAGGTCTTCATAAAACCATTTAACTTCAGCCTCTTCAGCATTACTGGTTGGGGCATAGGCTTGGATAACTGTGATAGTGAATGGTTTGCCTTTGAGACGTACAGAGATCATTTTGTCGTTTTTGAGATTGTATCCAAGTACTGCATTTTGGACTCTTTTGTTGACCATGATGGCTACTCCATTTTTTCTGAGGGATTCCTGCCCGCAGTAGTAGATATAATGGTCATCTGAGTTAAATTCAGCCATTCCAGTCCATTTTAGTTCACTGATTCCTAGAATGTTGACGTTCACTCTTGCCATCTCTTGCTTGACCACTTCCAATTTGCCTTGATTCATGGACCTGACATTCCAGGTTCCTATGCAATATTGCTCTTTACAGCATCGGACCTTGCTTCTATCACCAGTCACATCCACAGCTGGGTATTGTTTTTGCTTTGGCTCTATCCCTTCATTCTTTTTGGAGTTATTTCTCCACTGATCTCCAGTAGCATATTGGGCACCTACTGACCTGGGGAGTTCCTCTTTCAGTATCCTGTGATTTTGCCTTTTCATACATTTCATGGGGTTCTCAAGGCAAGAATACTGAAGTGGTTTGCCATTCCCTTCTCCGGTGGACCACATTCTGTCAGACCTTTCCACCATGACCCGCCTGTCTTGGGTTGCCCCCTGGGCATGGCTTAGTTTCATTGAGTTAGACAAGGTTATGGTCCTAGTGTTATTAGATTGACTAGTTCTTTGGAAGGAATGATGCTAAAGCTGAAACTCCAGTACTTTGGCCACCTCAAGCAAAGGGTTGACTCATTAGAAGAGATTGGGGGCAGAAGGAGAAGGGGGGACGACAGAGGATGAGATGGCTGGATGGCATCACTGACTCGATGGACGTGAGTTTGAGTGAACTCCAGGAGTTGGTGATGGACAGGGAGGCCCGGCGTGCTGTGACTCATGGGGTCGCAAAGAGTCGGACACGACTGAGTGACTGAACTGAACTGTGCTGTGCTAAGTTGCTTTAGTCCTGTCCAACTCTTTTCAGTTCTCTGGACTGTGGCCTGCCAGGCTTCTCTGTCCATGATATTCTTCAGGCAAGAATACTGGAGTGGTAGCCACGTCCTCCTCCAGGGGATCTTCACATCCCAGGGTTCGAACCAGTGTCTCTTAAGTCCCCTGCATTGGCAGGTGGGTTCTTTACCACTAGTGCCACCTGGGAAGCCCAGACAATGAGTACAGATTGAGGTAATTATATTAGCTATAAATGTAAATAGAGTAGTAGCTGAGAATATGTAGAGTTGAGAAGGGCTGTGTGTTTTATTCTCTTACATATTTTACTTAATAATTTTGTGATGGGACGTGTGTACATTTTTAAAACCTTATGTGAAAGAGCTGATAGGATAGGATGGGGTTATTAGAGAAAATAGAGTCAGATTCAGGTAGTGAAGGTGGATATGAGGATTCAGGAGATAGATGCATTGTGATTTTATCTTTTATTGTGGTAAGAAAGTAGGTAAAGAATTGTGAAACTCAAGATTCCATGGGAGGGGAGGATCATGAGGCTGTTCTTGGTCTCAGTATGACTCCATCTTGATACAATGTGTACACAAAAAGCCTAATGTGCTTTAAGAACAAAACGAAACAAAAAACTATCAACCTGATCTTCTGAGTCCATGTGTGTATGAATGCTAAGTTGTTACAGTGACTTTTGGGAGCCAGGATCCTCTGTCGGTGGGATTTTTGAAGCAAGAATACTGGAGTGAGTCCATATGCAGCTGTTTTCTGAAAAATAAATACCAACTCTTGTGAAAGCTTAGAATCACAATTTCAACAATCCTTTTAGTTTATCTTATATAAAGTTACTCAGCCCTTCCCTTGCTTCTGATCTTAGATGATATCAGAGTTGTCCCTAAAGGAGTGTAAGGACTTGCTCTCCTTGAAGAGTTAGGGAAAATGACTCTCTTATGCTGATCCTTGGGTCTGAGCTGTCTGTTGCACATTGGTCATTCCTGCAGGCTAGGTTGTCCTCTGATGCACAAGTCCAAGTTGGATGAACTGTTATTCATTTTGCTCAAGCAATAATGGTAAAAATTACTGGGCATTTCTCTCTTATTAATGCAGTTTTCACTCCGTTCTTGCCAGCTCTGGACCCAGGATTAACCACCTCTTTCCACCCTCTACTGTGAGGTCATCACACTCTTCCTTGGAGGCTATAAAGCTGTTCTTCAATAATCAGAGTTCATGTTTCCTAGAGACTGAAAGCAGCGTAGGCAAAGTTAAGTGCTTGATACCTTTTATTTATTTATTTATTTTTCTGACCAAGTGTGCCAAGTTGCTGTGTGTCAGGGTTATAATGTACTTTTTTCCCCCAAATCCAGAAAATGATTCAAGCTCTTTTGCTTTACAGTACATACTATCCTCACTTATTTAAGAAACTTCCCAGTAAAGAGCTTCAATGAGTCAAAGAAAGTTCATAGATTTTTCTCTTTCTCTTAAGAGTTACCTTTTACTGTACTAAATCCTTCTGACTCATTGTTAAGCCTTACATGAGTGGAGACAGTCCTTTTTTTACCCCATAAATAAATTCTAGGAGATGGTCCTCCAGGCTTGTGCTTGATATGATAAATAAGAAAGAAAAAAAACATTAGCAACTTTGCCCTACTTTGCCAAGAGATCTAGTACCAGCCTTCCCTTGGTCTAAATAGAAGTTGTTATGAAACCAGGAGCATGAGTAATGTATAAACACCAACAGACTTGTTATGAGCCTGTTATTGGAATGTCCATGGCAGAGCAACTTTCAGAAATAAGTACCAGTGATGCATAAGCTGCATCTTCAACAGAAAGTCAGATGTAACAGATTTAGAATAGAGCACCATTGCTTTGAGAATAACATCTGGTTTATTTGCTAAAGCAGAAGGATAATAAGGCAGCCATGTGAGATAGGTGGTAGAGTCAACAGCCCAAATACATTAGTGAACATGTCTTGAGACTTTACAAAGGGCTACTAGTCTAGAATCTCAGCCCTGGCTGTATATTAGAATCTCTTGAGGAGCTCTTGGTGATCCAGATGCCCTGGCAAGGCCCTATTAGAATCTCTAGGTTGAGGACTCATATTTTTAAAACTTTCTAGGTGATTCCAGTGTGCAGCCTAGATTGAGAAACACCGCATCAGAGGATGAAATCTAAAAAGAGACTGGAAGTCATGCTTTTGTGGAATTAGGGGCCGATATACTTTTGAACTATGGTGCTGGAGAAGACTCTTGAGAGTCCTTTGGACTGCAAGGAAATCAAATCAGTAATCTTACAGGAAATCAATCCTGAATATTCTTTGGAAGGACTGACACTGAATCTGAAGCTCCAGTGCTTTGGCCACATGACAGGAAGAACTGACTCACTGGAAAAGACTCTGATGCTGGGAAAGACTGAAGGCAGGTGAAGAAGGGGATGACAGAGGATGAGATGGTTGGATGGCATCACTGACTCAATGGACTTGAGTTTGAGCAAGCTCCAGAAATTGGTGATGGACAGGAAGCCTGGTGTACTGCAGTCCATGAGGTCTCAAAGAATCAAATATGACTGAGTGACTGAACTCACTGACTGACTGATGCCATCATAATCTCTTTTCAATGTGGATATGTATATATGTATATATTTTACAAACTCTAAGATGTTGTTATATTTATTATTTCCATAAAGCTTGTGTGTAGTGGAAGATATGCCCTTTGCTAGGTTTTTCCTGTGTTGTTCTAGACCTATGATACCATCCTATACTATTTTCCAAACTGCATTTGTGAGAAACGAGAAACTCTTGGTTAAAATACATGAAAATAAGTCTGAAAAATTAAATCACAAGATAGATTCATAGTTCTTAATAGAGTTATTTCTGACAGAATTTACAACTAAAATTTTCACCTTTATCACTTAAATTAAAAAATGAAACAAAAAAACACATAGTTTCCAGATGTGAACTACCAAAGTTCTAAGCTCTGTGTTTAAGGAAACTAAATGATGTGCAAAAACTATCAATTACAAAAAAGTTGTCATTCAGAAGTTCTGGTAAATAGTTCACTAATGTTTGTAAATCAAACTGGTATTTCAGTGCAATGACAAATGTGATATAGTTCGCTTAGTGAATATATTATCCATGGAACTTACAAAAGCCTTTACATTATTTGATTTCCAACACAGGCCCATACATTGTTTATCACTGCCTACTGTCCTTTTTAAAATGACATTTCTTATAATGCAAAAATCATGTTTCTTTATGTAAGTATTAATTCACATATTTCACTGTTGATGTCAGCCTGGCAGCATGCATGGTGAGAAAACATTACACATTGCCTAATGTGAATGTTAGCGCTGGAGGAGATAGCTCAGGGTAAATTCCACCCTTTTGGGTCCCTAACAGCTGTCACAAGGAAAGTGAGTATGATTAACAAATTTTGGAGAGATTAATAAGCCTTCATGTCCAAGAGTTTTAAAAAATAAAATACTTATATTTTATTTTATATGTGTATATTTATATGAAGACATATAGAATATAGGTATTGTATACAAAATAAGAAGTGTGAAGAGGAGATAAGACATCTGGTAAAGTGTTTGGGTTAGCAAGCACCCAGTTCTGTTACCCAAAATAATATTTTCAAACAAACCACAGGTAAGAAAAGATAGGTACATATATATATATAATAGATGGGCTTCCCAGGTGGCACTAGTGGTAAAGAACCCACCTGCCAATGCAGGAGACATTAAAAAATGTGGATGGATTTGATCCCTGGGTTGGGAAGATCTCCTAGAGGAGGCAACCCACTCCAGTATTCTTGCCTGGAGATTTCTATGGACAGAGGAACCTAGTGGGCTAACATCCATAGGGTCACAAAGAGNATGCAGGAGACATTAAAAAATGTGGATGGATTTGATCCCTGGGTTGGGAAGATCTCCTAGAGGAGGCAACCCACTCCAGTATTCTTGCCTGGAGATTTCTATGGACAGAGGAACCTAGTGGGCTAACATCCATAGGGTCACAAAGAGTTAGATAAGACTGAGCAACTTAGCACATGCATAATCTAATAGATAATTAAGATGTATTATATTGGAATAGTCCATAGCTTACTTCAATCGCAATTTTGACAGGTAATTCCCTTAAGACCTTAGATAAGATATTTATACTTTCTGACAGTGCTAAGAGTGTGATATTTGAACAAATGGCATATATTGTGTCCAAACCATACATTATGCTCCAGTAGCGTTAGTTGGGTAATCTACAGACTTGAGTGATGAGTTCTAGGCAGCACGACTACTCGTTGGCATACCTGAGGCTAGAATCGACTATTTTTGGCTCCTTTCAAATGTTATTACTTTTCATCCTACATCTTAAAAAGCAGAAGAGAGATTCTAATTCTTTAGGCTTAGAATTTGCATCAGAACCCCCAAGCTATTTTGAAAGGAAGAGACCACAGAACACCTTTTAATGTAAGATGTCTGGAGATAACTATAGAGATAACTCTCAAATTCTTTAAAATTAGAACTTTGAGGTCATGATAGGAAAATATTTTGAAATACTCATCAATGTGTTTTTAATTTTGAATTTTCTCCCATATGCCACTTCTCCCCATTTCAGGGAGACTATTTTAGGCTTACTATCTCAAGGAAGAGAAAATAGAGCAAGAAGATTTAAGAAAAAAATAACTTTTTATGTTTCAAATTTCAAAGTATACTTTTGAATTCAAGGGAGACACAACAGTCTTGACCAAAAAGCCTGTAAGTTGCATGATAAGGAGTCTGTTAAGCTTTGAAACTATGATCTTGACCTAAATAACTGACATAGAAAAATAAATATTCTGTTAGAATGAATTTTTCTCACCTGGGAAATCTTCATAAAAAATCTGGGAATGAGATAAGTGAGATAAAAATGAAAGATAGCTATGGATAAGTGCCCTCTGGAAGTAAAAATGATTGAAGTCATTGTACCCCTGGATGGAACAAGAGAATGTTTACCTTCTTGTTTGGGAAACTATTAACACTTAGGAAATTCCTCAAACCATGATTTCGAGAATACAAAAGTGATACTTAATTGGGGTTTTTTACTGATAGATATGAGTCCCAGAGCTCCTCCGAGACTCAACAGATCCTAGAAGTGAGCATTCATATCATTTTATTTCCCTTGCATTACTCTGAGTGGCACAGCTGTGATCTGCAAAGTGAACACCTTGGAGGGACAGAGATGAAGAGCCATTGTGGAATGTAGCACAAAAACTTCCAAATACAGCATGAAATCCTCAGCTTCTGTGAAATGGAGGACTGATTACATCCAAGGCATAGACAACAGTGAGAGGCTGCAGAGCAAAGAGAGTTGAAGCTCTAGTTCTGGAGACCCACTATTGTGTTCAAACTTCAGCTCTGTCTCTTAATTGCTGCCTAAAACTTGGCTCAGTTTTTTAACTGCTTTGTGCATCAAAATTTCGTTATAAAAACATGGATAGTAAAAACTCTACTTCATTGAAAGTGAAAGTATCTTCAGTCATTTCTGACTCTTTGCAACGGCCTGCCAGGCTTATCTGTCCAGGCAAGAATACTGGAGTGGGTTGCCATGCCCTCCTCCAGGGAATCTTCCTGATCCAAGGGTTGAACCAACATCTCTTACATCTCTTGCATTGGCAGTGGGTCCTTTACCACTAGGGCCACCTGGGAAGCCCCAGTACCTAGTATCAGTTCAGTTCAGTCGCTCAGTCGTGTCCAACTCTTTGTGACCCCATGAATCGCAGCACGCCAGGCCTCCCTGTCCATCACCAACACCCGGAGTTCACCCAAAATCTTTTCCATCAAGTCGATGATGCTATCCAGCCATCTCATCCTCTGTCATCCCCTTCTCCTCCAGCCTCCAATCCCTCCAAGCATCAGAGTCTTTTCCAATGAGTCAACTCTTTGCATGAGGTGGCCAATGTACTTGAGTTTCAGCTTTAGCATCAGTCCTTCCAAAGAAGACCAGGACTGATCTCCTTTAGAATGGACTTGTTGGATCTCCTTGCAGTCCAAGGGACTCTCAAGAGTCTTCTCCAACACCACAGTTCAAAAGCATCAATTCTTCGGTGCTCAGC
>SJYV01041574.1:96332-117175 GCA_006410875.1 Neotragus pygmaeus
GCATCCTGTATCAAACATAGACTGGTGATTCGTTTCTTACATAATAGTATATATGCTTCAATGCCATTCTCCCAGATCATCCCGCCCTCTCCTACTCCCTCTGAGGCCAAAAGTCCATTCTCTATGTCTGTGTCCTTTTGTTGTCTCACATACAGGGTCATCATTACTATCTTTCTAAATTCCATATATATGTGTCAGTATGCTGTATTGGTGTTTTTCTTTCTGGCTTACTTCACTCTGTATAATTGGCTCCAGTTTCATCCATCTCATTAGAACTGATTCAAATTTATTCTTTTTAATGGCAGAGTAATACTCCATTGTGTATATATGCCACAGCTTGCTTATCCATTCATCTGTTGATGGACATCTAGGTTGTTTCCATGTCCTGGCTATTATAAACAGTGCTGCGATGAACAAAGTCTGCAAGAAAGTTGATGTTATTATTGCAAAATAAATAAAGACTCTGCTAAGTTATTAAGTGACATAATGGCATAGATTTGGGACTAAAATTATCAATAATAATGTTTTTAAAATTACCCATTTCATAGCTCCAATTTACTAGCAGGTAATAATAAATGACTATTGTCTATCCATTGGCAACTCACCAGAGAATACATCCATTTTCAATTTGTTCTATAAATTTTATCATTACATTTTGATCTGATTTAGAAAAGGAAAAATAATATTTTTGACAAAATATCGGTATATGGTAAATATATCTGGGAAGACTGAAAGCCAAAATATCAGAAGTTAATCATGTTTTACTGAACATGCTTTTCCATTTTAAGGATCTAAAACTTGTAACTGGAAAATTTCTAAGACTTTCAGCATAAATAAAGGAATATAAAGAATGTCAAGTTGCTTTTAATCTTTACAAGAGGAAAGTGTGAGTACCTCTATTCATTCGTGTGTCTAACTGCTATTCTGTGAGCACCTCAACGCACAAAGACAGATGTCAGTAATTAAAAAGCTTGGTTTTGAGGCTGTAGGAAGTACTGCATTCTGTGGCATTCAATGTGGGAACAGTTACATTCATAGGAACTCAGAAAATGAAATGGTTTTAAAGAGAGGATGGCAGTGCAACAAAATTCATGTCTTACGTATCTTATCCAAAATTTTAAGTTTGTTCACTGAAGACCCTTCTCTGTTCCCACTCCCCTCTTCATCTCTGTTCTCCTTTTTCTTCACTTTCCTAGTCATCTCATTTTAGATTACCTTTGGGCTAACAGGTACACTATACTATACTTAGATGCAGTGCTTTAGTGGACAAATAACTTCTAGGTTACATACCAGGAATTTTATAGCTTCAGTTCATTATACAACTAGACTTTAGAAAGGAAATGTGGCATAAAAAATACTGGATCACTTTCAATCAGATAAAATTATGGTCTACAAGATGCAGTGTTCAACACCTGCAAATGACTCTTAAGCATTCATTCATTCTATAGAGAAACATTGATCACTGACTGCCAGCCACAATTCCATTATGTGATGATGTTAAATCTTCAGCTAAATGCTTCCAAGGTCCATCTTAGTCAAGATTAATAAATGTCAAGATTATCCATCAGTTTCATGGTACACTATGAACCAGTAATTCATATATATCTTTTATTTCATACACCACGCATTTGCCACAGGGAATGTGAAAAAAAGTAGTGTGTAGTGGCTGATAACTCTCTTTAACACAAAAAGTAAAATATTATATGATGGTTGTAATCAGAAGAACGTAGGAAGAAAGGTCACAGAAAAGCATGTTGGTATAAACAGAGCAGGCAGTGCTAGATTTCACTAACTTGGGTGAAGAGAGTACACTTTTGAGAAGCGAGTGTCAGAATTTGTTAGCTGCAACACTCTTCTGCTCAAAACTTGGCAATGATTAAGATCCAAAGGTGTAATAGGGTCTTAGCCTCCTTTCATAAACAAGTAGAAAATTGGACAAACAATGTCAAACAGTTTTAGATGTTACAGGAAGTGCAAAACTATTATCCTTGGAAAACAAATCACAGTAACTTTATGCTTGGAGAAGATGTACAGAATGTAGTACAGTGAGGGGAACCTAAACTGATATCAGTGGTTTTGTTATGTTGACATTAGAACTGGACTTTTAGGATGCTAAAAAGGACTTTTAGGATGGCTCTGATTTACAATATAGAAAACATAAAATGAGAGAGAGACACTAAAATAGTTCCAGAAATCTACCTAGGGGCCTTCCTGATTTTTAAGAATTCTAATCTGCATACATTAAGAGTAAAACCCCAAAGAGCAGACAAAGGACATCTGCAAAGAAAAGAACAAGTTACCAAGGAGTTATAAACCAAACAGTTCCCAAGATCATACAAAGCTAGGCAGTGTTCAAGTTCTAATCATCCAGAGTGGAGACACTTTAATATATAGGACATTGAGTGGAGAGACTCCAGAAGAATCATGCCTTAGATGCAGGCTAAAATTAACACCAGAGGAAATACTACTCTAGACTTCCTCTTGAAAAATTTTAAAAAGCTGTAAAAGGATCAAACTAATCAACAAGTAACTTAACTGCCTACTAAAACAATGTCCATTACTCTTTAAAGAAATGTCAACACTTAACATAACACAGATGTCAGCACTTAACAACATAACATTCCCAAGCATCTAAAGCAAAAATTACACACATGTGAAGAATCAGGAGAATGAGTCTGGTATCAAGAGACATTCATCAATGTAAATATGGTAAAAAAAAAAAAAAATGACAGGAATTTGGAAATTTGCCAACAAAGACTATAAAATCAATTACAAACATGCTCAGAGATTTAAAGGAAAATATGAACATAATGAAAGATAAATGGAAAATATAGAATAACTAGGGGCTTCTTTGCTGGCTCAGACTGTAAAGAATCTGCCGGCCATGAGAGAAACCTGAGTTCAATCCCAGGGTTAATAAGATCCCCAGGAGAAGGGCATGGCAACCCACCTTAGCATGCTTGTCTGGAGAATTCCTTGGACAGAGAAGGCTCACATGCTATAGTCCATGGGGTTGCAAAGAGTCAGACACAGACTGAGCAGCTAACACTTTCACTTTCAATATAGAATAACCAGATGGAATACCTGACAAAGAATATAAATATAAATCTGAAATGAAAAATTCACTGGATCGGGTTAGTATCAGATTATACTCTCCAGAACGAAAGCAATATTAGTAAACTTGTACACATGATATCATAAACTGTCATGAAATATAGAGATTAAAAATGAAAAAATACAGAGAAAAAGAAACTTGTGGAGTAAGATTAATATATGTGAGCAATCTAACTTATGTGAAATTGGAGTCCAATAGAGGGTATAAGAAAAAAAATGTTATGAATTATGGCCAAATTGTTACAGATTTTATGAATATAAGCCCAAAGACCCAAAAGAGTAAGCAAACACCAAAAGAAAGTGTGAAGAAAATTACACCAAGGCAATTCATAATTAAGTTATTTTTTAAATTAGTAACAACAATACAAAGAAAACCTAAAAAGCCACAAAAGAGAAAGATACAAAGCAGGAGTAAATAAAATATGATCCACATGCCAAAACTGTTATGAAGCCCGGTTTTTGTATGACCCAAAAGATGAAAAGTTTTTTATAATTTTTTTAAAGTTGAATATGCAACAGAGACAGTATGTGGCCCACAAAACCTAAAATATTTATCCCTGGTATGGAGTAAAGGTGGCTTTCCTAGTGGCTCAGTTGTAAACAATCTGCCTGCCAGTGCAAGAGATGCAGGTTTGATCCATGGGGCAGGAAGACCCCCTGGAGAAGGAAATGGCAACCCACTGCAATATTCTTGGCTGGGAAATCCCATGGACAGAGGAGCCTGGTGGGTTGTAGTCCATGGGGTTGCAAAAGAGTAAAGCACAACTTAGTGACTAAACAACAACAGTGGAATAAAGGTAAATATTATTGTAGACTTGTCTTCAAAAATTGTTGAAGCCAGAAGACAGTGGGATAAATAGGGAAAAACAAAGAGCTGAAAGAATAAAAACCATTCCCTAAAATTCTTTGCCTCATTTGTTTTATTTATTATTCTTAAAAATCTTTCATAGATGAAGCCCACATAAAACCTTCACAATAACAAAGCTGAATTTCTTTGCAGAATTGCAGTGTAAGGGATGTTAAAGCATTCCCTTCAAGCAGAAGAAAATCAATTTCAGATGGAAACACACTGATCTCTGCAAAATTGTGAGAGAACCCAAATTGCTAAATATGGTAGAGAGCAGGGACATTTTTTTTCTTATTGTTTAATTTATATAAAGATAATAGGGAAGGGTAAAGGATAACTCTTCCTTATAGAAGAATATCAATGAATAAATGTAAATATATGAGGGAAATGCAATATTACCATTAGAGCACTATAATATTTATTGCAGACCAAAAGGCTGTGGTTTTTCCAGTGGTCATGTATGGATGTGAGAGTTGGACNATGGACGTGAGTCTGAGTGAACTCCGGGAGCTGGTGATGGACAGGGAGGCCTGGCGTGCTACAATTCATGGGGTCACAAGGAATCAGACACGATTGAGTGACTGAACCGAACTGAATGCATGCTAAGGACTTCCCTGGTGACTTAGATGGTAAAGAATCTGCCTGCAATGCTGGAGAACTGGGTTCAATCCCTGGGTTGGAAAGATCCCCTGGAAGCGGGCATGGCAACCCACTCCAGTATTCTTGCCTGGAGAATCCTCATGGACAAAGGAGCCTGGCAAGCTGCAGTCCATGGGGTCACAAAGAGTTGGACAAGACTGAGTGACTAAATTCAGCACAATGGATGCTAAATTAGTAGAACAAAAGTTTAAAGTGAAATATAGTATTTTACAGCTTCAAATTACATCATCCCAAATATTTATTAGTTATAAATGTAAAATAATACTATCTTTATGGTGAAGAAATTTGACAGATATTACCTTAACCAAGTGGTAAATATTAACATAAATAATACTAAGCTGTATATATACACCATATTTCCCTGAAAACATCAAATGGACTTCTCTTCTTAAAGTCTGTAACCTCAATCTAATCATGAGAAAACATAAGATACACAAAAAGTGGAGGACATTCTACAACATACCTGACCATTATTGCATCAAAGTGTTAAAATGTTTGAGGATCAGGAAAGACAGAACTGTCACTGATTAGAAGAGATTGAGACAAGAAAGCTAAATAAGCGTGGGATCCTGGACTGGATCTCAGAATAGGAAAACGATATTTACTGGAAAAAAATGGTGAAATTTCAAAATGTGTATACATAGTTTTGTTATTAAATTATAACAAAGTTAATTTCTTTGTTTCTGTAATTGTATAATCGTTATGCAAGATGTTAACATTATGGGAAACTGAGTGAAATGTCCAAGAGAACTCTCCACACTATCTTTGCAACTCTCTATGACAAATTGTTTCAATATATAAACTTAAAAACATTAAACGACAATTTAAAATAAAATAACAACACTATATTGTGAACAAACATCTCAAAGAACAGGAGGATGGACAAAAGCACTTCAAGCCGATTTATATCCTGGCTTTCCGATTGAGTTACAGTGTAACCTGGGGAAAATCACTTAACCTTGCTGTAATCATGAATGGAATTCTCTTCATTGGACAGATTAAATTTATTACTATACGTAAATCCCTTGATGTATGACCTCCTAGTACTTGGTATACATACTGCCTGACAAATACTAAATAATGCTGTTAGGGTAAATATGTGGCAACCCACTCCAGTACTCTTACCTGGAGAATCCCATGGACGGAGGAGCCTGGTAGGCTGCAGTCCATGAGGTCTCGAAGAGTCAGACACGACTGAGCAACATCACTTTCACTTTTCGCTTTCATCCATTGGAGAAGGAGATGGCAATCCACTCCAGTGTTCTTGCCTGGAGAATCCCAGGGACGGGGGAGCCTGCTGGGCTGCCATCTATGGGGTCGCACAGAGTCGCACAGAGTAGGACATGACTGAAGCGACTTAGCAGCAGCAGCAGCAGCAGCAGCAGGGTAAATATGTGAGTNTTCTTGCCTGGAGAATCCCAGGGACGGGGGAGCCTGCTGGGCTGCCATCTATGGGGTCGCACAGAGTCGCACAGAGTAGGACATGACTGAAGCGACTTAGCAGCAGCAGCAGCAGCAGCAGCAGGGTAAATATGTGAGTAAAAATAACAAGAATATAAAATTAAAAGAAAATCTCTGGCCTAGTACTACAAGATCTTTCAAAATAAAATTAATCAAGTAACGTTCTGTTACAATTACTGTTCCCTGGCTAAATTGTTGTCTGCGGCAGGCAAAAACCAAAACCAAAAAAAAAAAAGACAAAAATATCTACCAAGTTTGTCAAATAAATTGGGAAATGTAATTTTAAAATTAACTGTTTGGTGGGTCTTGTTAGATATACAAATCTATTGTTTAGTGTACAAATACAAAAAAAATTAAAAATGCAAATTTTATTTATGGAAAGTTGTAAGTGAATAGTCTCTTCATTTTAAAACTGTCACAAATCTAGCAAGAATAGGTTTCTTTTACCTTAATTTTGTTAAATTAGACTACTGAAATGTCAAAATTTTATCAATGAAGATATTTAAAACAATTATTGATGTCAATCATTTTCCATGTTTTTAATTATGTTTAAATTTCCAATAAGATTTTTGTCGATGGGCTTTCTTAATAATAATCTAGTAAGAAAATTACATGTAAATAAGGAAAGATTTTGTTTTAAATTTCAAAAACAATGGCAGCATTTTTCAATGTAGTAACTAAATTTTATTTAATGTATATGATTGCTCTGAAGTTTTTGATTTTTGGCCAAAGCTTACATATTATATTACAGAAAAATAACAAATCTTGGTTTTTATCTGCCAAATTCACTACCCTACTTAGGAATTAAAACATTTTTATAGACATATACTCAAATATTTTCAAGAAATCATCAAAGTACAGTAAGGGTAGATGGAATAGGAAGACATTTCTCTGTTTATTTCTACCCTAAGTTGAGAGAAGCCAGAGGGATGAAAGTAAAGTCAAACATTACAGTATGCTCATAAAGAATGTTCTTACTTTAATTAATTAATGAGTCTTTCTTAAATGAGGAGGATTGAAAAGATTCTTTTTGAAGTTATTTGCAAAAATGCCAGATTAGAAATATCACTATCTAAAGTAAAGAAAACTAATTCCAAGAAAAATCAGGATTATGTGCAGTTGTTAAATCCCATACTCTCCAAGTTTCTACTTTGTGGAATTCTTTGTGATCTTTCCTCCACTGTGAATTTGTTGCTTTTGATATTAAGCCTATACATTTTGATGTTCATTATCCTGATTTCACTTTCTATCTATTCCTCCAATTCACTGACTCACTTTCTCATTATCTTCTGCCCCTTATTTTCTTGTTCCCAGTATTCAGACATTTGCTAGAGTATTATTTTAGGCCTTCCCTGGTGTCTTAGGTGGTAAACAATCTGCCTGAAATGCAGGAGACCTGATTTCTATCCCTGGGTTGGGAAGAATCCCTGGAGGAGAAAATGGCAACCCACTCCAGTGTTCTTGACTGGAGAACTCCATGAACAGAGGAGCCCAGCAGGCTACAGTCCATACGGCAAAGAGTTGGACACGACTAAGGGATTAACAGTAGAGAATTATATATCATCATGTTCATAGTAGAATACAGCCTATAAAGTCATTAGAATCTTAGCTTAACAGAGGGAAGAAGGTATAATCAAACATTTCTATCACTATAAATTCTTCTATATTTGAGGGAAGAAACATAAGCCACTATGGAAAGAAAACTGAATGATAAGTAAATAATTATTTCTGTGATATTCTCATGAATGCCTGGTACAAAGCATGGGAGTCAAAAATGTATATGTATATGGGGATATGTGCACATGTGTTTGCTTTGTGCATGTTTTCATTTATGTGTATATGTGATTTGGCATGTATGTATATGTGTATATGTTCATACTCTCATGCATACATATGTATATGCAGATACATATTTGTATGTATATGTGTGTTCTCTGATGTCTGTACATGTATAGGTATACAAAAGATATAAATAATACATTCATGAGCATGCCTGTGTTTTCAAATGATGTGCACACATGAAAATAAGCAAAAGAAACAGTGATTTTTATAGCAGTAATCGATATGAATGACCAGTTGCAGCCATTGAAAACACATAAGGAAGCCTATGAAAGAATATCAAAAGTAACATTTGCCACATTGAAGGCAGGAGGAGAAGGGGACAACAGAGGATGAGATGGCTGGATGGCATCACCGACTCAATGGGCATGAGTTTGAGTGAACTCTGAGAGAGGGTGATAGACAGGGAGGCCTGGTGTGCTGCGATTCATGGGGTCTCAAAGAGTCAGACACGACTGAGCGACTGAACTGAACTGACTGATTGGCCATGAGATAACCTTTATTTGTTGGTAAAATGTTCTCTTGGATGTTTAAAATATTTGGATAATTTCTTACTGAAATAAAGAGCAATTTGTTTTGAGAACCTTTTGTTGCATCTTGAAATGATTGCAGAGATAATAGTTACAATTTTAAATGTATATAGCTGGTGGACTAAAACTGATGTAGAATCTCCAGCAAGCATTTCTAACTTGTGTTTTTAAACTGCTGTACACTTTAAAATAATCTGGCTCAGGTCAAAATGTTAATGTTTTTAGACTCTAATCCTAGGGATTCAGTAAATATTGATTGTGTTCCAGAAATCTAAAATTTTATCATGTACCCTGGGTAATTTTTGCAGTTGGCTGATAGATCACACTTAGAGAAAGAGTACGGTGCTGCAAATTGAATTTTGTAATTTTTTTCCGATACAAGAAATTAAATAGAGCAGAAAAATATGAATTTCTGTGTAGGGTGTGCCAGGTAGATAAAGTTCCTATAAAGTTACTTCTTGCATTAAAAATGTTAACATTTGTGGGCATGTGTGTGACTACATGATTTTGGCTAGTATGGGAATTGCATGTTATGTTTTAGTGTTAAGCAAGTAGTAGGATAGATGTGAGTCTGAGTGAACTCCGGGAGTTGGTGATGGACAGGGAGGCCTGGCGTGCTGTGATTCATGGGGTCACAAAGAGTCGGATACAACTGAGCAACTGAACTGAACTGAATTGACGCTATAACAGACTTGGACCCATAGAGTTTCAGGACTCTTTTGATGCATGTTAATTAAATAGCTATATGTTTGTGAGATACCAGGACCAAAGGTAAGAGAGAGTTATTGAAAACACATTTTTAAAGCCATCTGAGAATCCAGTCATTAATCATTCATCTACTGATAAAAGTATGGTAGCAGTCAAGTGGAACCCACCTGCCGTACTTCACCTGGAAAAGTCCATCTTGAGGTTGCACCATTCCAGTGGAATGTTGATGGCAGCATTGGCTAAGCATATGTGACAGGAGAGTGCCACTGACTGCAGCAGTCAAAAGAATCCAGAGCCACATACTGAAAATGCACATTAAATAACACATTAGACCGAATCTGGTGATTTGGGGCATTCATAGTCTTCAAAACACTATGTTATTACTGACTATTCTTGAAGGACAAGCTATGCTAGTGGAGATATGGGTGTCCTGTGCTGCCAATTCTTTGTGTCATTTGCTGTAAACATGAATTCAGACAAGCTATTACTCAACTACATTATGTTTCAACAAAAGCTGGAAACTCTGTTACTCTGTGTACTTGCTTTTTGTGGAACAGAATAAAGAGCAAGATATATACTAATGAAATATACTGTATTCCTTTTACCCCACTGTGATGGTCTTTGGATGTATAGCAGTTCATGGGCAAAAGACGAATGTCCTATGTTCATTTTGAGGCAGAAAAAAAAGCTGGTCAGTCTCTATTCTGCTAATAACACTAACAGACATATCAATCTTGTCAAATCATATTAGATATAACCAAATTCATGAATGGTCAACTAATTTGATGACAGAATAGTGGAAAATCATGATACAGTACCCAAATAAATTGTTTATTTTGCTTCTGTGTAAAGCCATTTTAATAAAATGTCTGTTAATTAGAGGAAATCAAGTATAAGTAAGCAGGATTTTCAGAAATAAAGTCAGCAATACCATGAATCATTCTCATATAGTGATACTCACTAAGAATGTATTCTAACACTATGTTAAGTAAACCACATGAACAAAATTATTTCTTTCATCTCATCTTGACATATGGATAGTAGAAAATAGACATAAACTTGTCTAATGGAAATAAAAGAATAAATAGCAGAAACTGTAGGCAAATAGGAAGCATAAGTTGTGCTTAAAAGTGAATATGATTAAAAATGTTAAAGAATACATCTATATATTTTATATTTATTTATTCTTAACTTATTCACTTATTCTATAAGGGCAAACATATTCTAGATACTGGGGATATAGCAGTAAACAAAAAGGGAAAAAATCCACTGTTCTCATGGAGCTTACATTTTAAAGGAGGTAGGAAGATATGTAAAATAAACAATACACAAGCAAAATACAATAATTAGAGACTTGTAATTGTTAGGGTGGAAAATAAGTCAGGGACGTTGCATTATATATATGTGGACTTTGGGTGAGGACAAGTTGAAAATTTAAATAGTGGGCTGGGACATATGTCATTGAGAAGCTTAGACTTAAGTAGAGATCTTAAGTTGTTGAAATTTATATGGATATCTCTGGGAACGTCTTATCTTTGAAAAGACCCTGATGCTGGGAAAGATTGAAGGCGGGAGGAGAAGGGGATGACAGAGGATGAGATGGTTGGATGGCATCACTAACTTAATGGACATGAGTTTGAGTAAGCTCTGGGAATTGGTGATGAACAGGGAAGCCTGGTGTGCTGCAGTCCATGGGGCTGCAAATAGTTGGACATGACTGAGCGACTGAACTGAATTGAACTAGGAACAGCATTCCAATCAGAGGAAATAGTAATAGGTAAGACCAGCATAAGCCAGTGCCAACTGTATTTAAGAAAGGTAAGGAAACTGTTATGTGAATAACCAAAGGAAAAATATTCCAGGAGAATAATTCAAAAAAAGCAAAAACTAAACAACAGAAGAGCTAGGTTTTGTAGTCTTGTAAGATAATGTAAATTAAGGACTTTGGCTTCCTCAGTATCAAGTGAAGGCTTTTGAATGCTTTCAAATAAATCTTAATTGTTTGGGAAGGTATAAAATTCCTCTAATTATAACATTTATAGTATTAACTATTCAAAATGTCAGTAAATGAGCTAGAAACCAGAAACATGGGAGTAAAGAAATGAGATGTAGTACCATCCCTCACTGAGCTGACAATCTGGTTGGAAGATAACCATTTAAAACAAGCACACTTATTTAAGAAAGGGACTAGGGAGCAATGTGAGGTCTCTTTTCAAGAGCACCGTGAGGTCCAATTTTCATGTCTAATCACCCCCCAAAAGACCATACCATCTAAATATCATATTGGGTGTTAACATTTAAACATTAATCATGGAGGGGGCTGTCACAAACATTCAGACAATAACAGAATGACTAACTAATGTTTAAAAATACTCCCAAGAAGTCAAGTAATTCAAGAATTACAAATCATCTACTATATTTTCTGAGAAGCCATTACTAGAGCCCTGTGGAAAACAGTTTCATTGAAATGGCATGAACTGCAGAGCTGAAAGTGTGAATGTGAAGAAAAAATAGATGTAGAAATTGGTATAAACTAGTGTGGTACTCATATACTAAAGTTTTGGAAAGGAGGTTCTATTTTGTCCCATCAGTCAGCATACAAATTCTGAATTAAGTTTACCCAAACAAAGGTATAAAGTTGTTCTTTGCTAGGTGGTAGGATCAGATCACATCTCGATGTGTTTGGCCCAGAAATAAAAACAGTGTTAACTGGAGAGGAAACTGTGCAACTCTGGAGAGTCACTGGACTGCTGCATGGTTTGCCAGTAGCATACCTTATTGAGGGCAAATTCTTCAGATAATTGCAAACACAAAGTCTGCAACTCAAGCCAGGATTATGTTTCTGAAACCTATCTATAGAGAGTAGGAAACTAAAGTTTGCCAAACACATGGGCCAAGAGTGAAGCCAGTGTTGTTCCAATTGAGTTACTGCCAAGGAAGGCAAACTATAGAGGAACTGGGAGAATTTAAGGATCTAAACTGTCAGAGCAATAGATTATATACAAATGGGTGAACGAAGGAAGAACACTGGATGATATCAAACACAATGCTAAAGACTAGAACAATGGGAAACTAGGAGATAAATTGTGTCTGACAAGAGAGGAGCAGAAGCCCCATCTGGGTTCTGGGTCATGAGCCAGAGCCTTGGCTCTGCCCTTCTAAAATGTTGAAGCAATATATCAGAAAGCAAACTCAGAAAAGTGAATGACTAGATATAAGCTTTCCTGAGTCCCTGTACCCTGTTATATCCTCTCTAGGATTGTTAATCTTTAGATATTCAGGCCTGAGCATCTATCATAGACAGAGAGAGTAGGGGAAGAGATTTATTATATTTTTTACAAGTTAGTGACAGGATTTGTTGAAAAATTACAAAGTGTCCTTGACATGTAGAAAAATCAGACAGATGAATTCAAGGACTAATACGTTTAAGAACTATACAAGTGAAAGAAAATATGAAAACCCATCTATATATGTTTCTAGGGGCAAAATCTGCCCCCTAAAGAAGTAAAGTACGTTAAGGGTAGTCATAACTCTGTCCACTTGGTTGATTCCATTGACATCTTGTCACCAATGAAATTATGCTGGGAAAAGTTCTGATTCTCAAAGTTCTCCTATGAAACTGCAAAGTTACATCTATTTCACATTTGTCCATTATTGATTGTTAAATCAATTTTAAGATCTCACATTAGAAAAGCCAGTAAGATTGATAGCATTATTCTTCCGATGGGGAAAGTGAAAGTCTCTCAGTTGTCTCCGACTGTTTGCAACCCCATGGACTACACAGCCCACAGAATTTTCCAGGCCAGAATACTGGAGTGGTAGCCTTTCCCTTCTCTAAAGGATCTTCCCAACCTAGGGATCAAATCCAGGTATCCTGAATTTCAGGCAGATTCTTTACCAGCTGAGCCACAAGGGAAGCCCAAGAATACTGGAATGGGTAGCCTATCCTTTTTCCAGTGGATCTTCCTGACCCTGGAATCAAACCGGGGTCTCCTGAATTACAGGCCGATTCTTCACCAACTGAGCTATCAGGGAAGCCTTCCTTCCAAAAGGGAAGGAAATCATATTTTAAATTTAGTTATATTATTCTTGGTGAATATGAGATTATGCTCAATTTGGAATTACTGTATTACTTGTTATAAAATAGTAAAACATTCTAAAGCAAGCATGGGGGATATGTATGTCCAAATAAGGCAAAAGTATTATTCTCTGGAAATGAGAATAGCAGTTCATAACAGATGCATAATGTATTTTCCCATGGTGAATCAAGAGAACATGCATAATAAAATACAAGTGACAAATACTTTTAGCAATAAATGGTTTAAATTGAAATAAGAGATCCCCTTGTGGCTCAGCTGGTAAAGAATCCGCCTGCAATGAGGGAGACCTGGGTTCGATCCCTATGCTGGGAAGATCCTCTGGAGAAGGGCAAGGCTACCCTTTCCAGTATTCTGGCCTGGAAAATTCCATGGGCTGTGTAGTCCATGAGGTCGCAAACAGTTGGACACGACTGAGAGACTTTCACTTTCAAACTTTGAGGGAAAATAATCAAAAGCATCAATAAGGATATGTCTTATTTCTTCAAAATAAACTGGTCAAGATGAAAGTAACAGTGAATGACTAGTCAGTGAATGGTGTGATAGAGAATAAATATTCACTTCACTAAGTGAATATTTGATCATTTTGCTTGGCACAGCATTCATATGCTTCTGTTATGACAAAAATATGAGATCACCAAGAATTACTGATCTTTGTGAATATTTTATATAATAAAATATATATGTGCATACCTATACATAGAGTTTTGATAAGCTATAAAAATGGAGTACAAATATCAATTATAACTAAAAATTTCCATTATTCTACTAATATAAAGGAAATATCTCTCTCTTGAGATTTTTACTCACCCCAAAGAATTCCATGGCTTTGCCCAACAGTGTCTGTCCAGTTTATCACAAAATTTTTTATTCTGCCACACATGTTAAGTTTTAAAACCAGGCATTTGAAGGTACTATGGACTGTTCCGTTTCTGAGCATATACTCCTCCTGTTACAGATCTTTGACTACAGTATAGAGTTGCTTCGATCTTCCAACCAAAGCTATATCTGGTTTATACCACTGTGCACTGTACTTTGTTTTTCAAAGATCAGCTGTTGACCTCAGAGCCACAAGGAGTCCTCCATAACATTCCATCTCCTCCATCTTGAAATGCTGCCAGCAGTTTGAGGTTTACATGTTAACTCTTAGCCTCTCAGCCTTCTTATTTATGCCATCTACTAATACTCATTGTTGTTTCACTCACTAATAAGCTTTTGCCTTATAAGCATGTTCTCCCTGCCTAGACAGCATCATTCTTGACAATATCAACATCCATGTGGCTGGCACATCCAGCACCTGATCTTTCATTTCTTTTTAAAATTTTGTCATTTCAATGGCTTTTTCTTCTGTCCTATCTTTCAGTCACTCCAATGGTTGTTACCTTCTGGAACTTGTGATTATCAAAAGCTACGTTATAACTTAATTTTCTAAAACTGAGATCCTACTTCCTGATTAGTTATTAAAATTTGTTCTGATTTTTGATCCATTGAATTCAAACTCCATATCCTGTTCTACAAAATCTTGTTTGACCAAAGATAAGCTTATGTGCTAGAGTTAAACCTAACCTTTTCCCAGCAGCATGCCTCCTGTCTCACCTGCTTAAGGATTTTGTTCCACTCTCCCACTCAGTCCTTGTCCAGTATCCCTACAAGATCATATCTATCAAAATGTCATATTTCCATTTTAAAAAGAAAAAAACAACTACAGTAAAAAGCTCTTGACCCCATATTCCCTTTGCTGCTATTAAAGCAAAACTCTTCAAAAGATATCTATAGTCATTGATTTTACCTCCTATTCTCCTCTTTCTTCTGGTCTCTCTCCAGTTATGCTTTTGCTTTCACTGTTTTACTGAAACTTCTTTTGGCAAATCCCCCAGTGTGGAAAAAGATTTGTGTAAGTTATGCAATATTAAATTATCCTTGACTAGAAATTATAATTGAAGCCACAAACAACAGACTTCAGTTAATATTTTAATGAAAAAACTTAAATAGAATTAGATAGATCTTGACCCAGATTCTTGGAAAAGACAAAACCCTTACTTAGCCTATATATTATTAGGTTTACATAGATAAGGGGAAAAAAAGTTAGCAAACCATTGCATATTTTTGTTCTCCATAAATTTTAAGTTAAATTTATGTTTTTTTTTTGTGTCTTCATAGAGAGGAGTTTCTAAGTATATTTGCCAAGTAAGGGAGAGTTCTCAAGTAATGCTAAAAAAGATAATTTTAATGTTTCTAAACACTGTGCATGTAAACTTTGAAACTGTTAAGGTTTCTTACAAGAAATTTTTACATTTGTTAAACTATGTCCTATAAAAATATTTTACTTATCTAGATTGTAAGTATGTTTGTTCTAGGAAATTATTTATAATAGTTAACTCACAATCTGTACACTGACTTTTTTTCTAAATTCATAGTCAAATGGATTGCCTTTACTTATGAATCAGCAAGTATTTGAATACTCTTTGATTTCTTTTCTCCCTAAGAATCCATTGCTAATAAAACTCATGACTGAAAAAGCAATAATATTGAATTTTTCTCTGTCAACAATAACTTATAGTTTGTCAAATCTAATGAATGATTTTCAATTCTCAGATTATATGACTTCTTAGATACCATGTCTACCTTCCCCAAAGGCTTTCTTCATCTGCTTGATGCTCCCCTGATCTTTTCACTGAGTATATTGGCTACTCCCTCTCAAGCTTCTTTGTGGAGCCTCTTCATCCTTCCCAACTTCCCTCAGGGCTTTTCTACTCATCCAGTAAATTCAGTACTTTGTATACTTTAAATTTGTATTTCTGGTACTCAATTCTACTCTGGAATACTGAATCATTGTGTGTGTGTGTGTGTGTGTGTGTGTGTGTGTGTGTACACTTAATCAAGCCCAGTTCTTTGGGACCCCGTTTACATTATCCCACCAGGCTGCTCTGTCCATGGGATTGTCCAGGCAAGAACACTGAAGTGAATTGTCATTTCCTACTCCAGGGGATCTTTCCGAGCCAGGGATCAAACCAGCATCTGAACCACTCCCAATTCACTACCTCCTCTTGGCATCTTAGGTAGAACTCCTATTTTCCCTACCCATACATATAGTAAAATTGAGCCTCCAATCTAAATGAATTTTCTTCCTTTCTTTCAGTTACTCAAATCTAAAATTTAAGTGATATCTCTTACTTTATCTCTCACAATATCAGCATATCAAAAAATGTTACCCTCATCCACCTAAAACATATACAAATATAGCCAGTTTTTCCAAGCTCCAGTCTATCACCATGGTTAAGTTGCCATCATCTGTTGGCTGGACTGTGTGCTCCCATTCAGTCCTTCCTCAACTACACAACCTGAGTGGTACTTTTAGAAAATAAATTAGGTTATTTTACTACTCTTCATAAAACCATCCATGTGCATCCAGACACATTGAAAACAGAAATGTCTTGCTATGGTCTTGACTATCTTTTAGATTCTAGTCCCAGCAGTGTTCTTGCTTCTCATGAGACTGTACTGACTTATTTCCATTGCACTTGTACTGTATGTTGTGAAATCTCCTTTCATAGATATTTTCATGAATGATTCTCTCAATTTGTCTCTCTTTAAGTGTAATCTCTTAAGATTCCTCAAAAAACTAAAAATAGGACTACCATGTGACCCAGCAATTCTACTCCTGGTTATATATCTAGAAAAAATGAAAACTTGAATTCAAAATGATATATGCACCCAAATGATAATAGTAACACTATTTACAATAGCTGAGATAAGGAAGCAAACCAAATGTCTTATCAACAGATAAATGAATGAAGAAGATACACACACATACACACACAATGGAGTATTACTGAGACATAAAAATGAAATTCTTCCATTTGCAGTAACATGGATAAATATAGAGAATATTATGCTTAGTGAAATAAGTCAGACAAAGACAAATACTATTTGATATCACTTAAATATGGAATCTTAAAATTAATACACATGAATGCATTTAGCAAAACAGAAACAAGTTCACAGATATAAGAAACTAACTATGGTTGCCAGTGGGGAGAGGAAGGTGGAAAAGGGCACATTAGGAGTATGGGATTAAGAAATACAAATTACTATGTGTGAAATAAATGAGCAACAAGGATATATTGTATAGCACAGGGTACAATCTAGGTAACTATAGCCGTTACCTTGTAATAACTTTTAATGGAGAATAATCTGTAAAAATAGTGAATCATGATGCTGTACACCTGAAACTATTATTAATGAACTGTACTTTAATAAAAACAAACAAGCATAACATCACTAGAGTGACCTGGTTGAAACACCATTGCTTAAGCAAAACTAGACCTTTATCTTTACAACCTCCTTTTATTTCCTTAAGTGCAATTATTACTCCTTGAATTTATGATTAGCTTTATTTTATTTCTTTAAATAATCAGGCAATTCAATTTACAATTGGAGAACTTTCTCTGGAACCTCACTTGCCAACTTTCTCAAAATATGTTCGCTGGTAAACCAGTACTTGGTATGTTCATAGAAGAAGTAACAAGAGTTGGTCACTGTAACACACTAATTCTCACAGAATGTCCAATAGGCCTCTGGAGTTCCATGGATAGTCAGGAGATCCATTTAAAACTGTTTTCATAACAATCCTAACATATTGTTTACCTTTTTTTCTCTGTATTGATATCTATACTGATTATATTCAAGCTTTCATAGTTAAAACTACAGTGGCACCAAACTGAACCTGTTGGTTGGTTGTAAATACATAAGTGCCGTGCATACGCAATGAAAAAGAATGTTTTGACTTAAAAAAATCTTTGATGAAGCAGTAAAATATATTAAATCATTGAATCTCAATGCTGGACTGTTGGTTTCTAAATGTTCTGTGTGAGACTAAGAAGGGGACAACAGAGGATGAGATGGCTGGGTGGCATCACTGACTCAATGGACGTGAGTCTGAGTGAACTCCGGGAGTTGGTGATGGACAGAGAGGCCTGGCATACTGCGATTCAAGGGGTTGCAAAGACTTGGACACGACTGAGCAACTGAACTGAACTGAACTGAAGAAGTATATATAAAGCCTTACTACTGCATAGTGAAATACAATGTTTATATTGAGGAAAAGCGCTTTTGTCATTGAGTTGCCATCTAAAGTNCGATTCAAGGGGTTGCAAAGACTTGGACACGACTGAGCAACTGAACTGAACTGAACTGAAGAAGTATATATAAAGCCTTACTACTGCATAGTGAAATACAATGTTTATATTGAGGAAAAGCGCTTTTGTCATTGAGTTGCCATCTAAAGTGCCATTTTTTTTTCATTGAACAAAAATTTTACTTAAAAAAATAACATAGGCATACTTGGAGACATAGCAGACATTTTGGCAAAATTTAAAATCTAACAAACTACACTTGTCTTTTCAAGGAAAACTACTGCCGTTGTTGCCAGTGATAACATTTAAGCTTTAAAGTGGAAAATTAGAATTTTGGAAAATTCTTTCCTAATGTGATTACTTACGACTTAATAGTATGTTTAATTTTTTATATTGTACAATCAAATGCTTTGTCATTAAAATAACTCTGTAAATCTATATTTTTTATGGTTCAGTATATGGTGTTACAAAAGCATGTTCTATGGTCTGAATGTTTGTGTTCCCACAAAGTCATACGTTGAAGTCCTGATGCCCAATGTGATGATATTGGAGTTGAGGCCTTTGGAAGATGCTTAGATCATGAGGATGGATCCTTCATGAATGAGTTTAATATTCTTATAGAAGAAACACCACCATCTCACTACCCCTTCTGCTATGAGAAGGCACCAACTACGACCACAGAAAGGAACCTTTAATAGAATGTGACCACGTTGGAACTTGATCCTGAACTTCCCTGCCTCCAGAACCGTGAAGAGCAAATTTCTATTGTTTCTAAGCTATTCCGTCTGTGTTAGTTTTTATTTCTTTCCTTTTATTTATTTTTTTTATTACAGCAGTCCACAAGGACTAAAGTAGAAGGTGCAAATTCAAGATCCATTTAAGTTAGTACAGTGGATATTAATATATAGTTCAATTCAGTTGCTCATCGTATCCAACTTTTTGCAACCCCATGGACTGCAGCATGCCAGGGCTCATGTCCATCACCAACTCCTGAAGTTTGAATGCCATCCAACCATCTCATTCTCTGTCTTCCCCTTCTTCTCCCACCTTCAATCTTTCCCAGCATCAGGAAATTTTCAAATGACTCACTACTTTGCTTCAGGTGGCCAAAGTATTGGGGTTTCAGCTTGAGCATGTCTCCTTCCAATGAGTATTTAGGACTGCTTTCCTTTAAGATGGACTAGTTGAATCTCCTTGCAGTCCAAGGGACTCTCAAGAGTCTTCTCCAACACCACAGTTCAAAANGGGTTGGGAAGATCCCCTGGAGAAGGGAAAGGCTATCCACTCCAGTATTCTGGCCTGGAGAATTCCACGGACTGTATAGCCCATGGGGCTGCAAAGAGTCGGACATGACTGAGTAACTTTCACTTTCACTTTCAAGCTGAGGATTCAGACAGACCTGTGTTGAGTGAGTTGGGTTAACGATTCTCAAAATCAGCCAGCTCTAGAGAAAAGCCAGACTCAAGTGTTTTCATCTATCAGATGGGAGCTATCCTTGTTCCCTTCACAGAGGTCTGGAGTGGAGGCAAAATGAGATAATTACCAGCTGCCCAATAGCGGGATTTAAAAAAATTTATTGGCGCACAGTTGCTTTATAGTGATGTGTTAGTTTCTACTATGCCACGAAACGAACCAGCCGTCTGTAACAGGTATCCCCCCCTTTCCGGCTTCCTTCCCATCCAGGTCACCGCAGAGGAGCTGTGCAGTATCTTCATGAGCTGTCTATTTTACACACAGTACCAATAGTGTATGCGTGTCAGTCCTGATCTCCCGATTCCTCTTACCCACCCCTTCCCCCCTTGGTATCCATACATTTTTTTCTCTACATCTATATCTCTGTTTCTGCTTTGTTAATAAGATCATCTATACCATTTCTATGTGCTAGCATACAACATTTGTTTTTCACTTTCTGACTTACTTCACTCCATCTGACAGTCTCTAGGCCCATCGAAGTCTCTGCAAATGAACCAACTTCATTCCTTTTTATGGCTGAGTAATATTCTATTGTATACACATGTACCACATCTTTATCCATTTCTCTGTTGATGAACATTTAAGTTGCTTCCACGTTCTAGCTATTGTAAATAGTGCTGCTATGAACATTGGGTGCATGTATCTTTTTGAATTATGGTTTTCTCTGAGTATATGCCTAGTAGTGGGATTGCTGGGTCATGTGGCAGTGGGATTTTGTTTGTTTATTCAGGGCTTCTAGAAAAAGTAATAAAGTCCACTAGGCAACATTATGTGTTTGAAAAAAATCTTTGGAAGGAATCTTTTTTTTTTTTAAGTGTCATCATTTGGCCTTTTTTATTGCCACCTTATTTTTTTAATTGAAGGATAACTGCTTTACAGAATGCTGTGGTTTTCTGACATTCATCATCAAGAATCAGCCATGGGCACACCCGTGTCCCCTCCCTGCTGAACCTCCCTCCCATCCCCTCCCCATCCCACC
>SJYV01041577.1:6874-49094 GCA_006410875.1 Neotragus pygmaeus
CACATCTTACAGATTTTCTTTTATGGAATGTTCTTTAAATTATTTCTAGATAATTTGTAACTTCAATTTTGATTTCCAGTTTGAGCCAGTGACTGTTCAGAAGAGTATTTCTTCATTTTCAAATGTTAAATTTTGAAAAGTTACGTTTTTTGTGAATTTCTTGTTTTATTTTATTTTAGTCAGAGAATACAGTGTATACATTTCTTCCTTTTGGAGTTCATTAGACTTTCTTTGTTGCCAAGTACCTGACTGATTTTTAGAAATGTCCTGTAGATATATGTGTCTTCTTTGTAAGGTTCAACTTTATAATAAATTCATCTGTTCATTGGATTACTTGGATTCTTTATATCCTTGCTTATTTCTTGTCTCCTTTATTTGCTAAATATTTAAAGAGATATATAAATTTTCTCACTGTAACTCTGGCTTTCTGTTGTCTTTTGTTTCTAGGTTTTTTTCCCCTTATGTATTCACTGCTACATTGTTTAGTGCATAAGGTTTATGACATTTAAATTCTGTGTGTCTTTTTATCATTAGATGAATATATTCTTGTTCTGTTTAATTCTTCTGGCTTTGAATTTCATGTTATCTGACTTTAATACTGCTTTATTTTTACTTATATTCATCTCATATGTCTTTCTGTTGCTTTATATTTAGTATTTCTTTGTTCTTTTTTCCCAGGAGTATTCGTTATATGTACCATATCATCGTTTTTTTAAAACAAAAACTGAAAATCCATTTTTTTTTGAGGAAAGAATAATTTAAGCCTGGGCTTCCCAGGTGGTGCTACTGGTAAAGAACATGCCTGCCAGTGCAGGAGATCTTCCCTGGGATGGGAAGATCCCCTGGAGGAGGGCATGGCAACCCACTCCACCCTGGAGAATCCCATGGACAGAGGAGCCTGCTGGGGTTGACCCCTGTCCATAGGGTTGCAAAGAATCAGGCAAGACTGAAGCAACTTAGCATGCATGCATACTTATTGCA
Organism: Neotragus pygmaeus; assembly: GCA_006410875.1. Classification (NCBI taxonomy): domain Eukaryota; kingdom Metazoa; phylum Chordata; class Mammalia; order Artiodactyla; family Bovidae; genus Neotragus; species Neotragus pygmaeus. The sequence goes on from SJYV01041577.1 coordinate 7,856, forward strand.
AAAACAAATATATTTGATCTTCTTTCTTCTCTCATGGTTTGTTCATTACACTTTTTGTTTCCGGTTGTTTCTTTCCTTACTTTTCTAGGTTTATCAAATTTTTTTTAATCGAAAAGTTTAAAAATCCTTTATTTGCCTTTTTTCTTTCCCCAAAGAATTTAGAAGTTCTCCAAATAGAGCTCTATTGTGCTAAGTGGTTGCACTCCTATTTTTAACAATCATATTTAAGCTACTTTTCTCCTTAGATATATAAAAATTTATAATAAATATATTCTCACTCAACCACACGTTTTACAAAGATCAATGGCTGCCTCNTTGCACTCCTATTTTTAACAATCATATTTAAGCTACTTTTCTCCTTAGATATATAAAAATTTATAATAAATATATTCTCACTCAACCACACGTTTTACAAAGATCAATGGCTGCCTCAAGGTGAATTGATTAGAGAGGATTCAACAGGAAGTGGGGAGACCAGCTAGGCAGTAATTGCTATGACTAAGATAAGAAGTTTTTCCATGGAGTGTATGTGTTTTATGATTTTTCATTTCAAGTATTCTTACTTAATATATACTATGCTGTCATATTATCATCATCCTTTTATATTTATCAGTAAATATTATAACCACTGCTTCTTGAAACTTAAATCCCTAAATCTTTACTAATCTTGANATGTGTTTTATGATTTTTCATTTCAAGTATTCTTACTTAATATATACTATGCTGTCATATTATCATCATCCTTTTATATTTATCAGTAAATATTATAACCACTGCTTCTTGAAACTTAAATCCCTAAATCTTTACTAATCTTGAAATCTTTGTTTTGATTTCATTTTAATTTGGTTAGTCATTTCTTCAGTAATTTTTTTTTTGTCTTTGAGTGTCTGAGAATGTCTTTTGCCCACACAGATGAATAATATCTTGAATGAGTACAAAATTACCGAATGATAATCCTCTCACTTGTCTATAGATATTATTTCATCATATTTTTGCTTTCCCTGAGGAAAGTGAGACCTCTGATTCTAGTCTGATTCTTTCCTTGGTAAATATAAAATCAAATGAAAAGAAGCTTCTTTGTCTGAAAGCTTGTAAGATTTTTCTCTTTATCTGTGAAATTTGTAAGTATAAAGGCATTTTCTTCTATCATTTTCTTGATTATCATATTTGTACCTATTCATTTTTTTCTTGGGCTTCCCTGGTGGCTCAGTGGTAAAGAATCCTCCTGCTAATGCAGGAAATGTGGGTTTGATCCCTGGGTTGGGAAGATCCCCTGAAGAAGGATATGGCAACCCACTCNTCATATTTGTACCTATTCATTTTTTTCTTGGGCTTCCCTGGTGGCTCAGTGGTAAAGAATCCTCCTGCTAATGCAGGAAATGTGGGTTTGATCCCTGGGTTGGGAAGATCCCCTGAAGAAGGATATGGCAACCCACTCCAGTATTATTGCCTGGGAAATTCCATGGATAGCGGAGCCTGCCAGGCTATAGTCCATGAGGTCACAAAAGAGTTGGACATGACTTAGTAACTAAACAACAATAACTTGTTCAGTTTTATTATTCCTGATATTTTATTTTTTATACATCAAGCTTTCTGGATATGTCTCTGTCTCTTATAATTTCAGGTTTCCTGTGCTTTTGCTCTTGTATTGTGGGTTATTTCTCCAGTTTATCCTCTGGAAAGTTACCTTTGTTTTCAGCAGAAGTCATGTGTCTACTGAAATTTTGATATTGGCATCACTTAATTTCAGTCTTCAGTCACTTTTTAAAATGTCCTGTAAACTTAGTACATATAAATTGTATTTATCATTCAATTTATAGTAAAATCCCATAAAGTTATTAAGACTATCAAAAAAATGAAGTGATAGAGAGAGGGACAGCATGAAAAAAAATAAAAGAAGATCATTAAATGCAGACTACAGATACAAAAGAGCTTAAAGATGGAGAAGTCATTGTGGACAGGAAAAAATAAGTTGCATGCCATAAACTGGAAGGCAAGAAGGGCATGGAATTGGTCTGTCTCAACCTTGAAATTTTAAGTCAACACATCATTCTTGTACTTCTGCCATCTTATAAAATGAGCCATGAATGTCCAACATTATTCCTGGCAAATATTTTCCCATGCCCCTTGCTCCAAGATATTCTTTCATGTTTTTTCCCTGACCTGCTGTTTACTTATAACATGTTGTTGCAATCCGGTTAAGAAAATCAATGTCTTATCTATGACCCTGTTCTTGTCTTTGGACCTGGATGTTTGCATCTTGTCTCACTAGTTTTTGACCTTTCTTCTCCCTTTCAAACTCTTGGGCTTGGATTGGACCTGCTACTCTCTATCTTCCTGATCTGGGCAACCTGGAAGAGCATACCTGCGTTTATGACTCCTTGGAACCCAACCTCAGACTCTGGTCTCCGAACTAGTACCTAAACCAGTCTATCCTGTGAGTGTGAAGAATTCAGGAAGGCTGGACATGATGGATCTTTACAGATGGGTAGGATATGAGAAGAACAGAAAGAGTACAGAGCTCACCTTGAGGATGGGATTAGTGTGTGCATGTGAGAGTTTGTGTGTATGTGTATGTGTGCTTGCTCAGTGAATAGTCAGACTTACTGGAATAGGTTAATATAGAGGTAATGTCCAAGAAGGTCCTCTAATGGGGAGGGAGTGGAAGATGAAAGAGGAGTCATATGGCTGGAAGGATTCCTTAGGACTGATGCTGGTGGAACAAACTTTTCCCAAGTTGTAGCAGAGTGATCTTGAAGCCAGAAGAGTATAAAAAACCAAGGGTCAAGTAGGGAGCTGAGTCTGGTAAGGCAGAGAGGAGATTTGGGCCAATTCATAAAGACTGAAGGGCTAAAAGAAGACGTTTAGAAAGGTTCAGGGACTGGAGATGCATGGAGATAAGAGTTAGCTGATGAATGAAAACCAGGAATAGTCCAGAGAGGTTGTGTGCTGTAGTTGTGGTTACCACTTAGGTGCTTGCTACCATATGGCACCTACATATGGACTTGCTCACTAGATGAAGGAAGAGTGGGTTGGAAGAAAAAGGCCAGATTTTTCTGGGTCTTAAAAACCATACCAAGCAACTTAGATCTGAAGCAGTGAATGATCAATGCTATCAATAGATTTTTCAGCAGGGAGGTAATATGATGCATACACTGTTATTTTGAACAGCTGTTTGGAAGGAAGAGAGATTGGAAATAGTCTTGAACTTCTTTAGAAGGTTCAAGTGAGAGATGTTGAGAATTTAGACATGGGTAGGGAAAAGGAGTAGAGAGTGACACATCCAGGAGATACTATGAAGAACCACTAAAAATAGGATATTTGAACGGATTAGAGAAAAGAGAGAAGAAGGAGCCATCAAAGGTAAACATGAGAATTTTTAGTTTGGAAAGGCTACTATGGAGAGTGGGGAAGGTTAGGCATGTTGAATTTGAAGCAATGACTAGATAATTCACTTGGTGGAAAATACTATTTGAATATTGGACTATAGTTATTTGATCATAGACAGCTTAAGTGTCAAGCTGCATCAACATAGAAATGATCATTAAAGTCATGACTGTGGATGAAGGGAGAAGGAGGGAGAAGGGGGGATATAAGGGCAGATGGCTGATCATTGGGCATAGGTTCACATCTTGTGAAAGAGAAGAGGAAAAAGAGACACTGAAGGAGAAATAAAAGACAGGAGCAATCAGAAAAACTGAAGAATGAGATATTTAAGCAAAAGGAGGTGGTTGATAGTTTCACTCATTACAGGGAGGTTTGGAGATGAGTGGTCTGCCAAGGAGGGTGATAATATTTAAAGACTTTGACTAGAGCAATGATTTGCAAACTTAAGCATGCAGCAGAATCACCTGGGGGTTTTGTTAAACATATTTCTGGGTCCCATCCAGAGTTTCTGATTCAGTATGGTCTGCAGTGGAGGCCAATAATTTGCATTTTTACCTAGTTGCCAGATGATGCCAAGGCTGTAGGGCTAGAAGAGTGATTTCTGCCTTTTCGTTTGTTCATTTCTGACCCTACACATNCCAGAGTTTCTGATTCAGTATGGTCTGCAGTGGAGGCCAATAATTTGCATTTTTACCTAGTTGCCAGATGATGCCAAGGCTGTAGGGCTAGAAGAGTGATTTCTGCCTTTTCGTTTGTTCATTTCTGACCCTACACATCCAAGTGCTATGACACACTCCTCCTCATAGCAATGGCTCACAAAGGCAGGGATTCTTATGTAGGGCTCTGAACCAGTGTATCCGGTTTTAAAAAGCACTCTCCCCACCCTCAGATAATTCTGAACTCCCTTCACTTGGGGAGAATTACTGAGCTGATACATGGCATTAGTAATATTCAAAAACAAGACAGCATTGGAACCATACCCAAACAGATCATTCTTTCTTTGATGATGCAGAAGGCCCTTAAAGATCTGGTCTGCTTCGGGGTGCAGCTGCATGTAGGTGGTGATTCCTTCTGCTTTCTGGCCCTCAAGGTGAGTCTGTAGCTACTTCTGGTGGGGGGAATAAGGGAAAGGGACCTTACTGTCTCTTCAGCTGGATCATCATCCATGGGTGGCTAATCCTTGAAACCTTGTTGCCCACAGTCATTTGCAGGTAGGTATTGCAGATAGGTACTCCTTGCTACCCCACAGTCCACGGTGATGGTGCTGTCAATATCCATGGAGGGAGGAAGCAGCCATTTCCTCCTTTGGCTCCTTCCTCTGCTGCCTCATTTCCTTTTCTCTAAAGTATACCATATACCTTGAATCCTTAAGGAAGGCTAAGCAGTTCTCAAAGCTCAGGTGATTGGTCCAAAGCCATACCAAGTTGAAGATGAGGGTAGGCATTGTGCCCTTAGTCTAGCTTCCTTATNTTCCTCCTTTGGCTCCTTCCTCTGCTGCCTCATTTCCTTTTCTCTAAAGTATACCATATACCTTGAATCCTTAAGGAAGGCTAAGCAGTTCTCAAAGCTCAGGTGATTGGTCCAAAGCCATACCAAGTTGAAGATGAGGGTAGGCATTGTGCCCTTAGTCTAGCTTCCTTATTCCTTTACACAGGTGCAAGTCCTTGCTGCCTTGGTCCTTGGGGGCATCACATACAGAAGCTCCCCAGGCCTCCAAAAGAAGGCCATCCTTCACTGATTGGCCCTTTTCTTCATCCCCTCCTTAAGTCCTCTCCCTTTCACCCCTTTTCTTGCCCCGTGTCCCTGCCTCCTCTTTTCCAGGAACATGCCCCACCCCTCCCTACCAAAGTGATCATGTCCCATATCTCTGCTGCCTCCGGTGTTTGTTGAATGTCAATGACTTTCCTCCCTTGCCCAATTTCTGCTGAATCTGCAGAGGGGAGAGGGTAGGCTCAAGTCTATCAGATTTAATTAAAAATTTTTTTCTTTGCATGATAGTTGAACAAGTCAAGTGATACAGAGGTGTGTAAAGAAAAACACAGAACCCTTTATTCACCCCATCCCCAATCACAGTCCCTAAAAGTAGCCAGTGTTAAGAATTTGGTGTATGTCCATCCATACCTTTCTATACATTCTTACAAATATGCCGCTGTTTGTCTGTTTCCCCAAGGTAGATGAAATATTTAAATGAGATTTTATTCTGTACATTGTTCTGCAACTTGCCCCTCCAAACAGTAGGTCAATTCATTGTCTTTTGATTGTGTGGGTGGTAGGGTTGAATGAACTCCAATGTGTGGGAAGGAAGCCTCCCACTCTAGACTGTGGATTCTGCAAGAATTAATTTCCTTCTTGACAACCCTGATCTTATTTACAAAAGCGATTCACATTTCTTCTTTTAACATAACTTATTTCTTGTGATCCAATGACCATGGCCTCATAGTGTGTTCACCTGATCTCTTCTTTCCAGCTGCCTAATGGTCAGATGATTGTTGCAATATATCACCTTGACAGCTGCTTCNAGTGATTTTGGAGCCCAAGAAAATAAAGTCTGTCACTGTTTCCATTGTTTCCACATCTATTTGCCATGAGGTGATAGGACCAGATGCCACGATCTTTGTTTTTTGAATGTTGAGTTTTAAGTCAGCTTTTTCACTCTCCTCTTTCACCTTCATCAAGAGACTCTTTAAATACTTCTTTAAAGAAGTCTTTGCTTTCTGTCATAAGGGTGGTGTCAAGAGGTTATTGATATTTCTTCTGGCAATCTTGATTCCAGCTTGTGCGTCATACAACCCAGCCTTTTGCATGATGTACTCTGCATATAAGTTAAATAAGCAGGTTGACACTATACAGCCTTGATGTACTCCTTTCCCAGTTTGGAACCAGTCCATTGTTCCATGTCCAGTTCTAACTGTTGCTTCTTGACCTGCATATAGATTTCTCAGGAGGCAGGTAAGATGGTCTGGTATTCCCATCTCTTAAGAATTTTCCTCAGTTTGTTGTGACCCCCACAGTCAAAGGCTTTAGCATAGTCAATAAAGCAAACGTAGATGTTCTTCTGGAACTCTCTTGCTTTTTTGATAATCCAACAGATGTTGGCAATTTGATCTCTGGTTCCTCTGCCTTTTCTAAATCCAGCTTGAACACCTGAAAGTTCTCGGTTCACATACTGTTGAAGCCTAGTTTGGACAATTTTGAGCATTACTTGGCTAGCGTGTGAGATGAGTGCAAATGTGCGGTAGTTTGAACATTATTTGGCATTGCCTTTCTTTGGGATTGGAATGAAAACTGACCTTTTCCCGTCCTGTGGCCACTGCTATGTTTTCCAAATTTGCTGGCATATTGAGTGTAGCACTTTCACAGCATCATCTTTTAGGATATTATCACTNGTGCGGTAGTTTGAACATTATTTGGCATTGCCTTTCTTTGGGATTGGAATGAAAACTGACCTTTTCCCGTCCTGTGGCCACTGCTATGTTTTCCAAATTTGCTGGCATATTGAGTGAAGCACTTTAACAGCATCATCTTTTAGGTCATTATCACTTCACTTATGCATTATTTTATGGCTGTGGAATATTTAATTTTGTGTATGATTCAAAATTCACTCAACCATTCCCCTATTATTATAAACTTAGATTGTTTCCATTTTTCTATTGTTAGTGATGCTACAATGAATATCTTTTAATAGAAACTTCTTTTCAGTATATTAGGATTATTACCTTTGAATAGATTCCCAGAAGTGAAATTACTGGGTTAGAGTATACAAATATCAATAATGATTTTTGACACACATGGTCTATTTATGTCCAAAATATTTGGGCCAATTTATGCTCTAACAGTGAATAAAATGAAAGTGTCCATTTTATTGCTCTGTCATCAGCTCTACCTTGTCTCAAATTTATATTTGCTAATTTCACAAGCCCCAAAATGGTATCTGATTTTAATATGCATTTTTGGATTACTGGTGAGTTGTTCAAACATTCTTTTGCCATAATTTTTTAAGTGATATGAATTTCTTGTTTTGTAAAGAGTCTCTTTGTCTCTCCTTCCACTTCTAAGGTCCAGTGATATCAAACGAATAGCCCCTAATTAATGTCTTGCCCAGCATTATGCAAAATTGGGTAGTTAGTAATATTGTATAACTATAGAATGTAGCTAGCAGTATGGATTGGTTTACTCCATGTCCATTCCACCACAGAGTCCCATCCAGCTAGGGTTTTGCATGTAAATTAGATATCNTAATGTCTTGCCCAGCATTATGCAAAATTGGGTAGTTAGTAATATTGTATAACTATAGAATGTAGCTAGCAGTATGGATTGGTTTACTCCATGTCCATTCCACCACAGAGTCCCATCCAGCTAGGGTTTTGCATGTAAATTAGATATCACCTACCTAGATCCACTTATGTAAAAGTCTAGCAGATGGAAATGGGCTTTTGTTGTTGTTTAGTCACTAAGTATTATCTAACTCTTTTGCAACCCTATGGACTGTGGCCTGCCAGGCTCCTCTGTCTGTGGGATTCCCCAGGCAAAAATATTAGAGCAGGTTGCCATTTCCTTCTCCAGGGGATCTTCCTGACCCAGGGATCAAGCCCATATCTCTTATGTCTGACTTCCCTCCAGGAAGCAGGAATAGAAGGAGCATCAGGTCCTTTGGTAGGCTCATTCAACTCCGGGAGTTGGTGAGGGACAGGGAGGCCTGGCATGCTGCGATTCATGGGGTCGCAAAGAGTCAGACNAATTCTGTACATAACATAACATGAAGCTGTGTTTGGTGAGGCAAGGGCATACTCACATTATTCACTTATGTTTAACCAAAAAAGAAAAAGCAGCGGAAGGAAAGAGTTACCACCTCCCTGATGGGCACAAGGGAGGTGCCTGGCTGGCTCTGAGGCCCACAACAGATATCCCAGGTGGTGGGAGCTGCCAGAGAGCTCTCTCTGCTGAGTTAAAATGGCAGAGCCCAAAATGCAAACTAATTACTCTGTTTTCTCTGATCTGTTATTCACGTGGCTGTTTAAACTGGAGAGAAAAAGAGAGACCTTGAGTTGGGAAACAAACAGATGGGGCACTGACCTTCCTCTTTCAAAAAACAGACAATGACTGAAAAGCGTGGTAAACCCAACGAAGCTCCCGGGGAAGTTAACAGAAGGTACGATCCACGTCTGTTAAGCAAGTCTCAACCATCGTTGGGAGATAATAGTGGCGATATCAGTTAACATGCTGCCAACCCAGGCCTCATGCTCTGAGAACCACCAACTTCCATGTGCTAAGCTCACAGCGACCACATGAAGTAGATAGTATTATATTATTATTCTCTGTTTTAAAAGTGAGAGAACTCATAGACAAAGAGGTTGTTTTGTCCATGATGGCACAGCCATTAAGGGAAACAGATAGTCTTCAGACCCAGGGTCCTATGAATCTAAACACCATATTTTTTCTACAACAGCATCACTGGTAAGTCCTGAAGAGGATAAATCAAGTGGGCAACTGCCCTGCTTTTCTGTCTGCCCCCAGTTAGGACTTTTGCTCTGTGGACTCATGAAACTCTAAGAGGCTGGCTATTGGCTGGAGTCTTCAGCATACACTCTGCTCTCCACATACGTGGTGAAGGCCACAGCAATCTCAGAAATGACCCTAACTTGCTCCTCCTCTGTCTGCCCGCTTCTGACAGTGGGGCCTCCCCACGTGCCCCCTGGTGCCAGTGTCCAACATCAGGAGCCACTCCTCTGCACGCAGGTCTAGATACGCGAGTGCCTCAGTGCCAGCTGGGGGCTGTGGTTAGCTAGCGGGAGTGTGAACAGGCCTTGAGGCACACACTGGCCAGAATCCCAGCGTGTAGTCACCACACAACACTGCCAGAACAACAGGAGTAAAAGCCAACAAGCGAAGACACTTTCTTCAGGCTCAGCTGGAGACATGGAGTGCTACAGTATCAGCGTGCATGCCCGCTGTGATGGGCAGAATGATGATTCCCACACATGGTAACGCCCTGTTCCCTGGAACCTGTCCGTATGCTGTCTCCCATGGACTTTGAGGATGTGGCTATGCTCAGGATCTTGAGACAAGATTATCCTGGATTATCCAAGTGGGCCCAGGGTAATTCACAAGGGTCCTTACTGGAACTGGTGGTAAAGCACCTGCCTGCCAATGCAGGAGGCACAAGAGATGCTGGTTCGATCCCTGGGTCAGGAAGATCCCCTGGAGGGGGGCGTGGCAACCCACTCCAGTACACTTGCCTGGAGAATCCCATGGTCAGAGGAGCCTGGTGGGCTATAGTCCACAGGGTTGTAAAGAGTCGGACATGACTGAGTACATAGGCTTTCAAGAGGAGGGCAGGGATATCAGAGTCAGAGAGAACTGAAGATGCTGACTTAGAGGATGGAGGAAGGGCCTAGAGAGCAAGGCAGCCTCTAGAAGCTGGAAAGGCAAGGAAATGGATCATCCTCTAGAGGATCATCCTCAGGAGGAATGAGGTCCTCATGATTTTAACTTAATGGAAGCCATATTGGACTCCTGATCTATAGAACTGTAAGATAATAAATTTAAGTCATTAAGTTCGTGCTCATTCGTTATAGACAAGAGAAAATACACACCTTCTGTAAGATCGGGGGCACAAACACCCCCAAAAAGATACCCTGATTCAACCAGACAGAGAGATTTTCATCTTTACACAGAACTTCTGTGCGGTTCCATGACATTCTCCAAGGTTTTATTCTGGTTCAGTATCACTCACTCACACTCACACACACACACACACACACACACACACACACACAGATCAGTGAGACAAGAACATTTTCTTATTCATCCCTACGCTGAATTATTCAATCCCCAGGTTTCTCATCATCCCTAGCAGAAATTCGGTAAATTGTTATTGTGGTCACAGAGGAAATAAACAGAAATCAAGCCTTACTGAGCCCTGACTTTGCTCCTCTGAGTATCCATGAGGCCCACTGTGCTATCCTTCCATCTCAGCCTCTCCCGAGGTTATGTCCTGTCCACGGGACTCCAGATCCCAGTGAAGTCCTGGTCAGCAGCTGAGGGAAGCAGGGACCACTTGACTCACTGGGGTGAGCCTGGCACTATGGACAGTGTGCTCCAACCCAGACAGACACACAGTGACAGTGTGGGGGTATCTGAGGGAAATGAGGGGGTACCCGAGTCCAGAGTGACCGTGGATACATCTCGCAGGGACTCTCCCGCCACTGGGCACAGCCAAGCGTGCAGCCCCTCACTGGAAGGATGGGCCCAGGCGAAGCAGGCTCTGCTCCTCTGGGCACAGAGCTGGCGGCTGCCAGGGCAGCACGTGGAGAACCCAGTGTCTCAGCCCGCAAGCGGACTGGCAAGCGCTCTTCCCTTTCGATAGTTCGCTAATGAAAATCTAAGGAAAGATCCATTCCAACCTCTACTCACAACTGGAGTCTAACTCCAGGATTTGTTTTAATCTAAAGGATGTTTGCAATATCTGATGATACTTGAGAAAAACTGAGCACACTGACTTCAGTGGAGAGCTTGCAAAGACACCTGGACAGAATGCTAATGTGCCGAATGGAAGCCAAGCGGACACGGACTTTGGGCGTCTGGCCTGTCTCTTTCACCTTCAAATTCCAGATCCCTGCATCAAGGCCCAGGTTATCTAATTTCCCCTTGGACATTTCCAGAGGCTTCCGTTTAATTGTATTTACTGTGCAGACATTGCTTTGTGACTGCTTCTCTGGGGAGAACCGTGTCAGACAGAGCGCGAGCTAGCAGACAGCCTCTAAACTCCAGGGCATCTCTAACCATCCTGAGAGATGCTGGTGAAGGATCAGACTCGGTGTCAGCTGCTGACAGACACANTGCCTGGAGAATCCCAGGGATGGCAGAGCCCAATGGGCTGCCGTCTGTGGGGTCACACAGAGTCAGACATGACTGAAGCAACTTAGCAGCTGCAGCAGCAGCGGCTTCATGCAGTACTGGAGTCTGGGAAGCCCAAGATCAAGGTAGCAGCAGGTTTGAGTTTGGTGAGAGCATGTTTCCTGGTTTGCAGGTGGATTCTTTCTTGCTGTATCCTCACTTGATGGAGAGAGAGAAAGCAACAAGGCTCTTCTTACAAGGGCATTAATTCCATTTAATTTACTGTCAGATTACTGCCTGAACACCCCACCTCCAATACCATCCCACTGAAGATTAGGTTTCAACATATGAGTTGTGAAGAAATGTCTTTTGTTTTTATCTTTTAATTCTTCTTATCCTTTGGCCGTCCCTTGCAGCACGTGGGGTCTCAGTTGCCTGACCAGAGCTTGGACCCAGGCCCCCTGCACTGGCGGTGTGGAGACTAAACCACCGGACTGCCAGGGGAGTCCCCAGGAAACCAACTGTTAACCCCAGCATGGGCCAAACTATTCTGATCATTAGAAACAGGAAGTGTAGAAGGCAGTGGTCATCAATCCTTACAGGAGCAGGTGTGAATGTGAACAACGTGAGGAAGAGATGTAAATACAGGTACCAAATGCATTCCCACAAAAATCAATGAAAGAGCCGCCTCCAAGATTGGCTGTAGATTATTCAAACCAGAGTGAGACACTGTGAGTCCGTTTCATAGCTTGGTTTCCTGACTTCTGAGCCTTTGCACTCAGTTAAATATTCATTTTGAAGTTGATCCTGGGGTGTGGTGTGCAGGCAACACAGCAGCAGAAAACTGCAGGGATCTAATAAACTAGAATGGTCACCATGCCTTGCCAGTCACCTTTCTTATCAATTTTCCCACATCACCCAGAAGGGAGGGTTTACTTTCTTTTTCAGAGTTAGAAATCAATTTTAAGGAAATTTGGGAACTTGATTGGGTCATAAATTTGAGAATGGTAAAGTTGTGATCTAAATCCATGTTTTAGACTCTCAAAGCCACAAAGATTTACTCAGAAAACATATCACAGTTGTCTCTAAATTAACAAGCAAATAGGAGCATAAACTCGGAAAAAGACAGAGGTAGATTCGGATCAAGTTTTCTTGCCTCCTTACACAGTTTCGCCTCATTTTTAAATTTTTTGGAACAAACAAAATCCTTTGTATTAGGTAAAACACACACGCCAAGGATAGAAAGCATCACTTTCAAACCAAAGCTTTAAAATATCTTATTAGTTCCTCATACTCTCTTTTTCCTTGTCCTTAAAACCATCAAGATTTAGGGGAAGTGACTGGGCTACTGCAACCTAATGTATCCCACAAGTTATTATACTAAAAGTTCACCAGTCCCTGGGTAGTTTAGGGTGACTGTGTGAGCTCATTCAGGCCAATGAGACTTAGGCAAGAGTCCACTTGGTTGGAGTTGAGGTAGTGGTAATTCTGGGAGCCCTACAGATTCCTTCGGAGAAGGCAATGGCACCCCACTCCAGTACTCTTGCCTGGAAAATCCCAGGGACAGAGGAGCCTGGTANCTGTTAAGCCTCCCTCCCCTCCCCCATCCCACCCCTCTAAGATCAACACAGAGCACCAGGCTGGGCTTCTGTATAACAGAAGTGTTATACAGCAACTTGTCACCAGCTATCTATTTTTCACACTACTGGGACCCTAGAAAGCCACAATTCTAAAAGACACAGGTACCCCAATGTTCATTGCAACACTATTTACAACAGCCAGGACATGGAAGCCACCAAGATGTCCATCTACAGATGAATGGATGAAGATGTTGTACATCTATATGCAATGAAGTTTTAGTCACAAAAAAGAACGAATTTGGGTCAGTTCTAATGAACTGGATGAATCTAGAGCCTGTTATACAGAGCAAAGTAAGTCAGAAAGAGAAAAACAAATATCATTTGTTAATGCATATATGTGGAATCTAGAAAAATGGTAATGATGGATCAATTTGCAGGGAAGGAATGGAGACACAGATGGCAAATTATTAAAAATCAATAATATCCAATGTAGCTAAGGGTATGGAAAAATAAGTGTTTGTATTCATTTTGTGAGAGTATAATTGGTGGAACTTTTTGGAGGGAAGATTGGTAGTTTCAGTCAAGGTTTAAAAGGTGCATATCCTTTAACCCAACAGTTGCACTTCTAAAAGTTTATTTTCTAGGTATTTACACTTGTGAGCAAAGCTATGTGTATAAAATATTCAATGTTGCATCAGTTCTAATAGAAAATAAACGGAGGACTTCCCTGGTGGTCCAGTAGTTAAGAATCCAAACTGGCAATGCAAGGGACACAGGTTCGATCCCTGGTCCAGGAAAATTCCACATGCCATGTGGCAGCTAAACCTGTGCACCACAACTGCTAAGCCTGCATACCCTGGAGCCTGTGCCCCACAGTAAGGGAAGTCACTGCTATGAGAAGCTGTGCACTGCAACGAAGCACAGGCTCCACTTGCTGCAACTGGAGAAAGCCTGTGCTGTAGTGAAGACCCAACACAGCCAATAAAAATAATAAATAGATAAAAAAATTTTAAAAAGAAAATAAATGGAGACTATTGGTATATCCAATGACAGAAAGTAAACACCTTATTGTTCAGCCAGCCTGGAGTACTAGATTCCTGTTCAAAAGATTGACCATGTGATGATAATGATGATAATATTCCTTACTGAATGCTTACTATGTGACAGGTACTGTGCTAAGTGTTTTATGTCTTGCCTCATTTAAGTTAATTTTTGATACTCAGTCATTTCTTTTTTCTAGTCACTGATTCACCCATGTGACAATTATTTGGGGGCACCTGTGCATGCTGCATTGGCAAGTTGCTCAGTCATATCCAACTCTGTGTGACCTTGTGGACTGTAGCCCGCCAGGCTCCTCTGTCCATGGAATTCCCCAGGCAAGAATAGTGAAGTGGATTGCCATGCCCTCCTCCAGGGGATCTTCCTGACCCAGGGATCAAACCTGTGACTTACATCTCCTACATTTTCAGGCAGTTTCAATACTATGTGCTAATTCTGCCTGCTAAATCCATAAAAATGGACTTTCCCTGGACCAATAATTCCTAATCTCTATAGCATTACATTTATCTTTGAGAAGCTGATGAAACCTACAGGCTCTGTTCCCAGATAAATACTCATGCTTCTTTGGGGGAATCTCAGACCTCTCCTGAAGCTCTGGGGGTCTGTGGACCCTCAGATTAGGTTCAGAGTCTCTGTTCTGGAGCAGTGGTGTTGGGACATACAGAGGGAAGAGCTGGAGGTAGAGTGGGGAAGAGGCCAGGGCATACAGAAATTTTTGGCAGGCCAGTTTCTGTGTGGAAAGTACTGGTTAAGTGCAGATTTTGTTGCTATGATGCTAAGACTCGGGGATGCCACAGTTCCTTGTTGAATACTAACTGCTCTCTGGGCCATACACTCCCATTCCCCAACATTTCCCTCCCCATCCTCCATCTCTTTCAGACTTGGTCAGCCTAAGTATCTCTCCTTCCCCTCTTCCATTCCAACCCTCACAAGGCCAAATGCAATTGGCCAGGACCCCAAGCCTTCGGTCCAAGTGACTGGGGATCCTCTCCCATAGGCTGAGTGTGGGACTTTGCAATGAGTCCTTGTCTCCTTTTCCCCCTTTTCCTGGGGAAGTTTCCATGACAATGGTCAAGCAGCCTACTAGGATATCTGCCTGAGAAGCCACCAGACACTCACTCTCAAGATTGATCCGGTGCTTCAGTTCAGCAAAGGACAGGCAACAAACCCCTTTGGGTCAGTTTGTGTTCTGTAAGGAGATACTGAGATGGAGTTAGGGATTTAAAAAAAAGGCTTATTGGGGGTCAACCCTGTGAAAGATAAAGAGGGAGTNCAGCAAAGGACAGGCAACAAACCCCTTTGGGTCAGTTTGTGTTCTGTAAGGAGATACTGAGATGGAGTTTTACAGAAAACAATGCAAATAAGTGCTGCTTAAAAGAGATTCAGATTAAATAATAGCTACAGAAAAGTTAAAAGCAAAAAAGGTGGGAATATATACAATGCAAACACCAAAAGAGAAATCCAAAGTAGTTGTATTTCATGAGGCCAGCAGAACACTGATACCAAAGCTTAATAAGGAAAAAACAAGAAAGGAAGAATGCAAGTCAGTATCTGTCATGAAGATAGATTCAAAACTCCTAAACAAAGTTTAAGAAAATAAATCTAGCAATGTATGAAATGAATCATGACAAGTGAGGTTTATCTCAATAACTAATCTTGGTTAAATATTTAAAAGTCAACCAATCCAATTTATTATATTAGCTGAATAAAGGAGAAGGCTGCCAATACTTGCAGAACAGGCATTCGATAAAATTCAACCTATATATAATTTTAAGGAATAAAAAACATACACACCAAACAAGAAATGGAAAGAAACTTCTCTAAATCAAGGACTTTTTTTAAAGCCAAAATACAATTTAATAATGAAGTATTGAAGTATTGAACTCTTTCCCCCTCAAATCAGTTTTCTTCTCCACTCTCCCTTTTGTTATCTCTCTTTTGAAGCTGTTATAAAGACTGAACTATTGCTAAGATGCAAGAACTTGGATACTTTCATACTAATGCTGAGTGAAAGAAGCCAGTGTTAAAGAGTACATGCTATATAAATCCATTTATATGAAAAAAAGTGATCTATAATCATCAAAGTCATTATACTGGTTTCCTTTGTGGATCATTGACTGAGAGAGGACAAAATGGAGCTTTCTGGGCACTGAAAATATTATTTTAATGTAGTTAGTGATAAGCTATACAGCTGTATGCTGCTACTGCTGCTGCTAAGTCACTTCAGTCCTTTTGTAAAAATCCATGATGTAGTACACAAACTTTATGAACATTACTGTAGGAACATAATATATTATTTTTAAAAGACAGACTATCAAGCCCAGAAAAATCAAGCTATATGAAATCTACAAAGGACACTCAACATAGCAACTCAAAAGGTTGAAAAGAAAATGACGAGAAAATGTTTTGTCAGGAAAATAATAACAAAAATTTTTGTAGATCTATGTTAATATCAGGAAAACATATATAATGGTAAAAAGAATGGAGAAAAATTGAGTGACTACATTAAGACCCTAGCAGCATTTTTTTTCCTTTCCTTTTTTTTTGAGAGGTGGGGACAACTTTTTGTTTTGTTTATTTCTGTTGAATACATGGAAGCAGAAAAGAAGTTGGAAATAGATGGGAGACAGAAGGTAAGAAAAAGTACAGATGTTTATTATGAAGATGACTTCTAAGATAGAGCCAAGTAAGATAAGAAAATTTGCAGATCTCAGTTTCTCATCCTGCTAATTAACAGTATGCCCCTGTCTGAACCTTACATTGTGATGTCTTGACAACAATAATTCACATTTTTCTAAGAAAGTTTCAGACTGGTTGAGCCAGAATGTTAGTCGGATTTCCCGAAACCTGAGCGCTCAGCCAATACAAAAGCCTTATTGTACATTTTGCTTCTGAAAATAATTACTTGAAGGAAAAGAAGTTTGCAGCAGAGTTGAAAGAATTGTTCTCTCCTGAAGATAAGGCTTGTGAATACTCCATAGAGGAGGCAGTTGAAAAGTAATGAGGTGAAAATATCAATATGTAAGACAAATACTAACAAGCATGAAAGGGGAAATTAACAATAACACAATAATAGTGGGAGACTTTAATACCCCACTCACACNTCTCTCCTGAAGATAAGGCTTGTGAATACTCCATAGAGGAGGCAGTTGAAAAGTAATGAGGTGAAAATAGATTATTCTCTCATTTTTATCATGGTAGGAAGAAAAAGTTCCATTTATAAAAAATTAGGTCACATTCTCACTTCTTTCAGAATGGATTCAGAATGAGGCTAAAGGAGGATGAAATTTCATTTGGACATTCACTTTTAACTACCTACTACTCCATGTAAGGTTTTTACTCAATACCAGTGGTATGAGTGGGTGTTTAACGTATGAAAAACACATATGGTTAGCCACAGGAACTTCAAATCTAATAAAGAATGTAAATACAGAATAACAAAAGGCAGACTACAATAATGCCTTTCAAAAGATTACACAGGGGCTATACAGCCAGGGTTTCTGGAATGGCAGTGTGAGGACCTCTGTAAGTCCACCCTTCGATAAAAGCAATAAAAACACCAGCAAAATTGTCAAAATTAACTTTTTCAGAACTCTAGAAATTAAGCAAACACTGGCAAATTCTAAGGAGTACTTACTTGTTCAAAAGGAACCGCTAAACACTGATAAACACATCAGGGTTTGTAGTGTTATAACTTGCCCTACTCACCTAATCCCATTCCCCTCTCTACAGCTCCACAGCAGTGAAAAGACAATCCGCACAATGAGAAAAAATAACTTACTAATTGTATATATGATCAAGGACTTGTTTCTAGAATATATGAAGAATATTTGCAACAATGATAAAAAGGCAGATGACCTAATTTTTTTTTTTTACTTTATTTTACTTTACAATACTCTATTGGCTTTGCCATACATCGACATGAATCCNCAGCAAAGGACAGGCAACAAACCCCTTTGGGTCAGTTTGTGTTCTGTAAGGAGATACTGAGATGGAGTTAGGGATTTAAAAAAAAGGCTTATTGGGGGTCAACCCTGTGAAAGATAAAGAGGGAGTAAACAATGTTGGGCAGCGAAGTCTCTAGACATTAATTATTTGGGTCTAAGTTGCAGCATTTGGGAACTAGTTCCCCAACCAGGGAGAGAGGCCAGGCCCACGGCACTGGGAGCGCGGAGACTTGGCCAGTGGACCACCAGGGAAGTCCCCAAACATTGACATGTATCTGATATTTGTGAGCAGAAAAACAAGAAAAAGCAGAGCTAGGCAGGCCTGTGATGTGGACCGGAAAGTCTTGGCCCATCTAGGGGAGGGCTGCAGGGCAAGGATGGTCCGTTAGAGAAGTGCTGCAAAGGGCTGAAATAGCCAGGCTTTAGCCTTCTTGCTGTGTTCAATCATGGGCTAGAGGCTGCCCAGAAGAGCATGGCATCAGCTCAGATACTGCAGAGGATCCTGCAGACACTGTTGCTGGAGGCTATCAGTTAACTGTCCTCTTCAGAGCTGAAAGGTTAATTCTTTCTGGAAGGGCTAATCAAGCCTTGTCTCTAGCTGACACAACCTCTTACCTTTTCTAACCCCAAGAAAACAGGTATCATGGTCTGATCTAGGCAGAGTCTTTTCCAGCACCACAGTTCAAGAACATCAATTCTTCAGTGCTCAGCCTTCTTGATGGTCCAACTCTCACATCCATACATGACTACTGGGAAAACCATAGCTTTGACTACACAGACCTTTGTCGGCAAACTGATGTCTCTGCTTTTTAATATGCTGTCTAGGTTTGTCATGCTGTTCATACTGTTCATGGAGTTCTCAAAGCAAGACTGCTGAAGTGGTTTGCCATTCCCTTCTCCAGTGGACCACATTTTGTTAGAATTCTCCACCATGACCCATCTGTCTTGGGTGGCCCTACATGGTGTGGCTCATAGTTTCATTGAGTGAGACAAGGCTGTGATCCATGTGATCACAAAATAGACAACAAATTCTTACTGCTTCATTTATGATTAATACAAAATAAAATTTCCATGTAACAGCCAGAAAACAATGTGCTAAGTCAGATGGAGGAAGCAGAAACCAAGGAATCACCACCTTTCAGGCTTCATGATACTCTCACGTGGCTCTCTCATGCTTCAGTTTCTTCACCTTTTAAGTTTAAGCTGTATGAAAACTGATGTCAGTTCCTGAAAACAGTTCAATCAGAAGACAGCACTTTGATGTTACTGACGTGGAGCTTGAACTCTCCCGGCCTCTGGACACAGCAGCATCACGAGGAAACAAAGGCGAAAACCCGATTCTCTTCTCAGTTTGCGGCAGTCGCTTGTCCCCAAGACTATCTGAGCAGAAGAACAGAGCAAACGTCCTGCCCTCAGAGAGCCTCTCCAGTCTCTGTAGCAAAGCAGCCTTTTGTGCTTCTGGGTCCTGCGGCTGCGGCTCTGGAGCAAGGCGGCAGGCGCCCAGGGTCGGCGAGGGAGGACGGGATGCTTTAAGGCCCCGGATCCGCCAGGGGTCCCCGCGCTCCCCGCCCCCTTCCACGCTCCCAGGACGTGCAGTCGGCCTGGCGGCGGCGGCGGCTCCTCCCCAGCTCGCAGGGGATCCCGGCCTCGCTGGCCAGTCCGCAGAGCCCGGCGGGGAAGCGGGAGACGGTGCCGTCTCCGCCTCAACGCCATGGGTCTCCGGCCAGCCCGCTTGCCCCAGCCACACCTAACCTGCCTCTTGAGATACGCATGTCAAGAAGCAACAGTTAGAACTCGATATGGAACAACAGACTGGTTCCAAATAGGGAAAGGAGTACGTCCAGGCTGTATATTGTCACCCTGCTTATTTAACTTATATGCAGAGTACATCATGAGAAACACTGGGCTGGATGAACCACAAGCTGGAATCAAGATTGCCGGGAGAAATATCAATAACCTCAGATATGCAGATGACTCCACCCTTATGGCAGAAAGCAAAGAAGAAGGAAAGAACCTCTTGATGAAAGTGAAAGAGGAGAGTGAAAAACATGGCTTAAAACTCAACATTCAGAAAACGAAGATCATGGCATCTGGTCCCATCACTTCATGGCAAATAGAAGGGGAAACAGTGGAAACAATGACATACTTTATTTTTTTGGGCTCCAAAATCACTGCAGATGGTGACTGCAGTCATGAAATTAAAAGATGCTTACTCCTTGGAAGAAAACTTATGACCAACCTAGACAGCATATTAAAAAGCAGACACATTACTTTGCCAACGAAGGTCTGTCTGGTCAAGGCTATGGTTTTTCCAGTAGTCATGTATGGATGTTGAGGATTGGACTATAAAGAAAGCTGAGCACTGATGCTTTTGAACTGTGGTGTTGGAGAAGATTCTTGAGCGTCTCTTGGACTGCAAGGAGATCCAACCATTCCATCCTAAAGGAAATCAGTCCAGAATATTCATTGGAAGGACTGATGCTGAAGCTGAAACTCCAATACTTTGGCCACCTGATGCGAAGAACTTACTCATTGTAAAAGACCCTGATGCTGGGAAAGATTGAAGGCAGGAGGAGAAGGGGATAACAGAGGATGAGATGGTTGGATGGTATCACCGACTCAACGGACGTGAATTTGAGTAAACTCCGGTAGTTGATGATGAACAGGGAGGCCTGGCGTGCTGTGGTCCATGGGGTCACAAAGAGTCAGACACGACTGAGCGACTGAATTGAACTGAACTGAACTGAGGTTTGTCATAGCTTTTTCTTCCCAGAGCAAGCGTCTTTTTAATTTCATGGCTGCACGCACCGTCCACCATGATTTTGCAGCCCACAAAAATAAAGTCTGTCACTGTTTGCATTGTTTCCCCATCTATTTGCCACAAAATGATGGAACCGGATGCCATGATCTTAGTTTTTTTAATGTTAAGTTTTAAGCCATCTTTTTCACTCTTCTCTTTCACCTTCATCCAGAGGCTCTTTAGTTCCTCTTTGCTTAAGAATGTACACACAGCAATTATAGTAATTGCTACTGTTGATGAAGTGCCTGTAATTTTGGTATCATTATTGTTGGAATCATAAAGGACTAGTTTTGAAAGGCAATGGCACCCCACNCTCTTTCACCTTCATCCAGAGGCTCTTTAGTTCCTCTTTGCTTAAGAATGTACACACAGCAATTATAGTAATTGCTACTGTTGATGAAGTGCCTGTAATTTTGGTATCATTATTGTTGGAATCATAAAGGACTAGTTTTGAAAGGCAATGGCACCCCACTCCAGTACTCTTGCCTGGAAAATCCCATGCACGGAGGAGCCTGGTAGGCTGCAGTCCATGGGTTGCTAAGAGTTGGACACGACTGAGCGGCTTCACTTTGACTTTTTACTTTCATGCATTGGAGAAGGAAATGGCAACCCACTCCAGTATTCTTGCCTAGAGAATCCCAGGGATGGGGGAGCCTGGTGGGCTGCCGTCTATGGGGTCACACAGAGTCGTACACGACTGAAGCGACTTAGCAGCAGCAGCAGCAGTTTTGAAAACTGCCTCTGCCACTGAATGGCCTTGGACAAGTGACTATCTCTTTAAGCTTCAGTTTCCTCATTTGTGAAATGGTCATGACAATAATACCTATCTCATAAGGCTATTGTGATGTCAAATGAGATAATAATGCATGTGCGGTGCTCAGCATAGCTGGGAACATGTAAGTGCTCAATGATGGTCAGCTATATTATTGCTGTGTGTCAGGAACAGTACAGCTGTATCTAACTCAGGCCTCACAATAACCTCACCATGTCAGCACTATCATCTCCCTTTTATAGATGAGGTATTGGAGGCTGTGGTGGAGGATTAGTGACTTGCTGAAGGATCACACAACTAGCAATTGGCAAGTCTGCCAGTTCTCTGACTTTAGTGTCCAGACTCATTAGCTCACACAAAACCACCTTCTAGAGCTTTCTTTGGCTGCTGCCAGAGGGGCTCTGCAGTCTCATAAGCAGCATGAGGGAGAAATGAGGTTTGGGAGTATTCTCAGCCCACTGACAGAGAGAGAGCAGCAGTGGAGTGAAAGCCATTTAGGACAGCGAACAGAAGTCAAAAGAAAATATGATCAGTAAGCTATTTGGGAGCTTATATGGTGGGCTCATTTATATGCCATGATAAATGATATGAGTTCCCCTCCTACATGGCATAGTAGGAGGGGCACCAAACGTCCCTCTGTCTGATCTTCAAGTCAAACTTCTCCCATTCCTCACACACAAAATATGTCTGAAGAGCCAAGATTAGTAAGCCGTTCCTTTGAATTATGGTATTGTTCCAGCTGCTTCCAGACAAAATATAACAACCCCAAGAGATAGAAGCCAATCATCTCCATGGTGAGTTTATGAGTTAGACTTGAGAGTGGAGGGTGGGGCCCGAGGTGATGACTCTTAGGACAAGAAGTTTGGGTGGGATGGAAAGAGGGATTTGACAGGATGGCAGGATAGGAACAGAGTCTGAAACTGGGGATATTTTTAGGAAGCATAACAGTGTAGGGCCTCAGAAGATTGGGAGAAAGTGGCACATGGAAAAAGGAGGTCCTCATTATTAGTTTTGCACTGGTCTCCCAAATATTTGTAAGCATATGTATGTATATTTTATTTGTTAAGATATTTATTTTTGGCTGCAAACCCTCTCCAGTATTCTTGCCTGAAGAATTCCATGGACAGAGGAGCTTGGCGGGCTACAGGGCATAGGGTGGCAGAGTCAGACACCACTGAGCAACGAACACTTTCACTTTCCACTTTTAGTTCTTAGTTGCGGTACATGGGCTTATTTTTAGTTATGGTGTGCAGGCTCGGTTGTCCTATGACATGTAAGAATCTTAGTTTCCCGATCAGGGATCAAACTCACACCCCCTGCATTAGAAGGTGGGTTATTAACCCCTGGACCACCAGGGAAGTCCCATACATGTGTATTTTGGCTGCATTTCTCATTCTAAGATGCAAGGGGATCCTTAACTGTCATGCAGTGATGATAAATTTCCTGTCCAAGGGAGGCTAAATTTTCTAGTTTCTCTCCCCTACTTCCTCCTTTTACTTTCAATTGTTTAGAAGGTAAAATTTATCCAACAGCCCCTCCGCCTCCCCCTAGCTAATTTCTCTTCTGGTCTCTCGTCCCAAGCTTGTAATTTCTCACTAGCAACATCAAGACACAATGAATTTTTTTTTTTTTTTTACCAGACAGAAGTCATGTATTTGTTCACAGCACATAATAAATTCTGGAATCTGAACATTCAAAATGACCCAACTTTAGGGACGACCAAACTCCTGAAGTCTCAATGCCCAGGTTTGAAACCCAGCTCCACAACTTGCCATCTGAATGACTTGTTACAATGTTAACATCTCTGAAGCTCTCTTTTCCCATCTCTAAAATGGGAATTATATTAGTCCCTCATCACTAGGTGATAGTAGCTGTTTAGTCACTAAGTCATGTCTTTCTCTTTTGCAACCCCACAGAATATAGCCCGCCAGGTTCCTCTGTCCATGGGATTTCCCAGGCAAGAATAATGGAGTGGGTTGCCATTTCCTTCTCCAAGGACACAATGAATTTTTATCCCCGAGATTGGACTTGGACCACTGGGAATCCTGGGTGCCACCAATGGACAGATGAGCTTATTAGAGAAGTCCTTTCCAAAGGCTCCTTCAGAAACAACACGAAAAGGTTGGGGAAGAGAGAGTAGGCTGGCCACCTCAGCCAGCTTAGGGCTCCAAGGCAGACTGCAGCACCTGCAGTGCTAAGTGTTGCAGACACCTCTTGCTGATATCCTGCCGTTGAGTAAGAGAACTGGAGTCAATAATGTTCAGGCCCATTTTTTTCCCCCTTTATAGAAATACCTCTCAAAAATACATTTGCGAATTGCTATCCTTGCTTTTCTTAAAGGCCCTCGATCTTTCATAGTTAAAAAAAAAAAGTTCTCTCTATCTATATCAATCAAATCTTAGGCTTTTTGTGGAGCTGGACAAGTCCTGCTAAGATTTACACCTTAGAGCCCACCATGGCCTTTGTTAAACCATGTTTTTTTTTCCCCTCCCAATGCATTGTGTCGCTTGCAGGATCTTAGTTCCCCAACCAGGGATTGAACCCATGCCTTGGAAATGAAAGTGCTGAGTCCTAATCACTAGACTGCCAGGGAATTCCCAACCAAGAGGGTTGAATGCAGATGTTTGGGGTGTCCAAGAAGGGAGGGAAAGAGAAAAACACATGAAATTGACTTAAAATAGGCTGAAATACAGTGTATTTGGTATCAAACCATGTTCAAAAATGCTTCTTCTGGAATGCCTTCTCAGTTCTCTGCTTGGACATCTGAAATAGGGCAGCCTCCTCTGTTTCATCTTTGTTTCATTGCCACACATCCTATTCCCAGATTCTGCCTAAAGACTAGCCTAACCAGTTGTTTTCTTAGCTTTGAACTTCAGGTATAAGGAATGGGAGGGAAACAGGCCGGCCCCTTCATTGTCCTCCACAAATATGACATGCCTGAGAGGAAGTTTTTGATCTTTCCTAAGCCTCAGGTGACATCACTGACAAAACACTGCTTTTTAAAAGCCAATCCTCCTCCCCACCCCCCAATAGAAAGTGATGGTGAAAATATTATGCTTTCTCTATTATCGTGCTTTCCAAACTGCTGGTACAATCTAACAGGAAATTGTAAAAATCAATTAAGTAGGCTATGATCAGCACTTTAAAAATTAATAAAATGAAGTAGAAAATTCCAAAAGCACATCACAAAATAAAACCTGAGCTTTATTTTAGACACGTAATTTTTATTACTAGTTTGTTATATGTAGATGTATTTGTATACTGGCTTGTGACATTTTACACCTCTAGGGGTTACAGCAAAACTTTGAAAACCACTGATCTAGAGGGTGCAATATAGTTCAACCTCAGATGGAGTCTGTAGTCTAAGGCCCTCCATCTGACACATTATTTCAACAATATTCTACAGTTCTCTACTTTTAAGAGCTTCTCTGGGAAGCAAAATTGACGTATATAGCCCACTGATAAGTCACCAAGAAATCTTTAGTATAGAAAGATACATTTGACAAAGAAGGGCAAATATCTAATAGAATACAAAGAGTTTGGTAGCAACTGTTTTGATGGAATATTTTTATTATAGAGACAACTGTTAAATAAAAAAGCTAAATATGCCGTACCATCTCTCCCTAAATATATAAGGTTATGTTAAAGCACATCTATGCTTATTCTATCATATACTAAATCAATAATTCAATATTAAATAATTAAATTATAACAAAAATCAGCAACTGAATTCCCCTGCAATCGAATTTCCTGCATCAGTAATCTCAGGCAAGTCAATCCAGCAACATTTCAGAATAAAATGCCTTCTTGACTTTGACTAGGTGCTCCTTCCCCAAACACTGCATTTATCCTTTAACTTCATCGAGAGTTATCTTTTTAGACACACTGTATGTTATTAACAGGTTCCCTGGTGGCTCAGTGATAAAGAATCCACCTGCAAATACAGGAGATGGGGGTTCAATCCCTGGGTCAGGAAGATCCCCTGGAGAGGGAAATGGCAACCTACTCCAATATTCTTGCCTGGAGGTTCCATGGACAGAGGAGCCTGGTAGGCTACAGTCCATGGAGTTGCAAAATAGTTGGATACCACTTAGCTAAACAACAAATACATTACTAGGAAATTTCCAGAAACTAGGAAAATGCTGATTCCTGTTCACCAAGGCACTTACATGTTTAAATAAGGTCTGTGGTTCTTTCAGCCTTATGAGGTAGACATGAAAAGCAAATAACTTGGTGATGGAGTTTGAGTCATGAGTCATTAACCTTTTAAGCTTACAGTCTTTTACTTTAACTAATGCCTACAAATTTACACCTGAGTAGATTCCTAACCATTTTTATCTAGCAAAATTCATTACTGTATTTCATCAATCTAAGACACCACTGAAATTAAGGCAGTATTTTATGTGCCACTGAGAAAGGAAAAAAAAGGCGGATTAAAGTATGCTTTAACAAGAATTTATAATACATCAATTTCAGGGGTATTAAATTGTCAAAAATGCGTGCCTCATTGAAGAGATGAAATACAGGGGTTGATTTCAAAGGCTGTTGCCTCTTCTCACTCCTCAAGTGTCTGTTGACATATTTTTAATGTAGAATTAAAGTTAATGGGACCATTTTTTCCCCCTGAAAATGAACTGTCTTTTGGTTTCACTGCCTACTGAATTTTGGCTAGTTTTTTTAAAAATATTTGGCTAGTTTTTCAAACTTAGAATTTCTAACATTTCACTAGAAACTTCACTGCTACTTCAAACAGGTGATCTCAGGAATGTATTTCGTAGGAAAAGAGGGAAGAACAAGGTAGGCTAGAGAAAAGACAAGGTCCTAGTTGTCAATCACTGTTTTCAATATCCTAAATTAAAATTCTTTTTTAAACCTTATAGTGTAAGAAGAAACAACTAACTGTTTTTGAGCCTTAAAAAAATCAAAAGACCTTAAACCAAGCTTGAGAAAACTTGTTAAAGGCAACTTTTATTTATTTTTTTAAGTTACAAAAATATGCACATGTCAAAAATACAGTCTAGTCCATATAAGAGTAGTTCCAGCCATTTAAAAGTTATACAGAGTTTGGAAACAGCAATTCATACACAAGTCTTAAAGCACTCAAGTAATGAACAGAATACATACAACCAGTCAATTCAGTTATTGCTAGTTATATGCCACTTTTACTTGAGACTGTTCTCCTTTAGGGAAAAGGCAATATTTGGGCAATCTGTTTGTTGCTACTAAAGCTGTGGTTTTAAAAAGTCAATCCAAAATTAGAATAAACTCAGTTTGAGTAGAATATGTATAAGCTTTAGTCAGTACTACAAGAAGGTGTGGTCTAAATTTCTATTCCATCCCTTTCTCCTACTTTGTTCTATTTTATATCAGAAATGTGACGTGTAGTTTGTGACAAGAGTAAATGAACTGTTGATCTTCAAATTATGTAACAAGAAACACTGAGTTGGAATGTGGAAACAAAGCTGGCACATCTAGTATAACAACATGAGAATGATGAATTCAAGAATGGAAAAATGTGCAAATTTTAACCAAAAAACAAAGATTTCTTTCTCTTTAGATGCTGAGACACAGAATGAATCAACTGGTTTTTCTGAAGTTTATAGGCTATGAAGATCTGCTGTTCTTTATCTTTTCCAAAAAGAAAATGTGAGCTACGTAACAGGAACATGTTTTATAACAGATCTATTTGCTCAATGCCATATGGAAGAACACCATTATGAGATTAAATAATTTTAGCTTTAAGTAGTAAAAAGATCATGCAGTTGACAGTGTAAACACAGGGAACAAATCACTCACTTTGGGGGTGGGTAGTATGTAGCAGACTTTTGGTCTGATGTTCACGTTCACGTGGAAGACTTAGAAGTGAAGGGTCCCAAAGAGAGAGCCATGGCTTTGTTTCTAACTTTTCTGTCAGACCCTGCTGCAGGGTCAGGCTTATTGCTGACATTTTCCCCCAACAAGTTCTTAAATTGAAACATATACTGGTAATAATAAGTATGAGGTGAACTAGAAAAACATTTAAAAATAATTCTTAGAACAAAAGTGACAGTCATGACCTTTTGGTAAAGATACTTATTACCTTAATGACTTAAATCCTAAAATTAGGCTTCATTTTTAGGAGGTAGAAAACAAATACCCAAAGCGTACCACTTGGCCATCCTTCCTTACTTGTGGCCAACCTCGGATCTATACATTTTTCACTCCTCATTCTCCCGCTAAAGCTATTAGTCCTATTACCATTTACTATCTAAAGTTACAGACTTGGAGCTGCCAAGAAAAAGCTTTTAAAGAAGTCTTGCTTTTAAGTCACTGAGTGTATCCAACACTCGGGTATCAACTGAGAACATTTTACATCTCTCGAGCAGATTAACTCACTTCATAAGAAAACATGCCAACATGAAAAAAATTGCTTAATATAAAAAGACTATTGAACATCTCATGTGATTCTAGTATGTCAGAGGAGTTATGTAAACCTAAACTAGTAATGTGTTCATTGAATTGCTTTGAAAAAGCCTTATATATAAACTGCATTACCAGTGTTAAACAAAAAAGGTACATTTTATACTACAAAATTAACCTAAATTAATCTAATAACAACAACAATAAACACTCCACTTCCTCCCAGAAAGTTACATTGTGCTGATATCCCATAGATAGTACTATAAAAAGATTTTATTTTTGCGATATGCTGGGCTCACAGTGAGTATGCTAATACAGCGATCATGGATATAATGTTACTGTAAGAAAGTCATTAGTGAAACATGTATAAGGCATGTAGAAAACTAGCATTAAAGCTCTTAAGGGCAATGATTCAAATTGGCAGCTGCTAGAAAAGGTGCTGCTAGGAATAAAAAAATATTAAAGAAATTTAGTTTCAGCACATACTAGTTTTTAATGCTTCCACAATGAAATGAATTAATAACTCACATAAATTTCTGTTGCTGGAACTAATGGACCAAAAAAGAATGGACTTCTGCCCCCTTTAAATAGTAGCCCAATCTTGAAAACGGAAGCAGTCACTTGCAATCTTCCACACGGTATTGTTAGCAGTAGTCTGAGCAGTCAGCAGGAAGTTCTGGTTGAAGTAGTGTTGCTTGTTGCCATCAAACTTCACAGTTCCACTGGTCACAACAAGAACTGTGGACTGGGCCTGAGTAGCTTGCTCTGCACCCACACAAGAAAAGAGAAGAGGTTGGATTCTTTACACAGGCAGATTTGCAGGCTTAAACACATCGCCTATAACTTAAACACTAAAAAAAGTTTCATAAAGTGTCTTTACTTTAACTATAATCTTGAGCATGCCCACCCAGAGCCAGAAAACTCAATAACCATTTCAAAGATACTAACATTATTTTCGGTCCAGAAAGATTTTGGGTACTCTAAACTTTCAATATCTAGCTTTTTGGTTCCTATGTTAATATCTTCTTTTTTTTTTTTTTTTTAACAGAACTTGGTCAAATTTTGTTTCTTAAGTTGTCATTCTTTTCAAGAACTATAAAGGCAAAAAATCACTCAGGAAACTACTGCTTAAGATGCTTAGGACCCCACCTAGAGGTTAATCTTATAAACTGCATCAATCTGCCTGGAATCAAAATCTGCCTTGACAAAAGCTACCCTTTCACGTAACAGAGTAAATTGCTGTGAAATTCTAATAGGTTGTAAGATAATAAAACACATTAATCAGAGATATGGTACATTTTTTTCTCTTGAGACATTTCAAGGTACATAAGGCAACTATTTATTTAGGGAAAATAGACAGTTGTTCCTCTCCATCAATAGAAATCATAGTAAGGCTCAATTTGCCACATGACTTTTAATAAGCTGCACAATCACTCAATCCACCAAAACCTACCACTGGTTCTCTGGAATTTGATGCATCTAAATGAAGATCAAAAGTCTGACTTGACAGCTGAATTTTTCATATTTAACTTGCTCAAAAAAGTAATTACTGCTACCACTGAAAGTTGCTAGCCGCTTTTGGTGTTAAAGTTCAGTGCCCACTAAAGGAAAACAAGTACTTCAAAAGACCATTATCTTACCATGAACTGGCTGGCAATCTAACATATTGACCTGGAATTCACTAGAAGGCAACATGTCAAAAAAATTGGCTAGGGCTTCCAGCCCTGTAACAACATTTCCATTCCATATTAAAGTGGCCTTGTCCAGATACAGCCTGGTTAGTGCCTAAAAAGAAAGAAAAAAGAAAAAAAGGGGAAAGATTTTTGCTTTGGGGCAAATTATCTTGTAGAAATGGATTGAAAGGTTACAGCGGGTGTTTAAACATTTTTATAGTTCTTCCTCCATCTCTCCTTCCCTTGCCCCCTCCCACAGAAAACAATGTGAACAAGGTATCTGCCTTATACAGTTGCCCTTAAATGGGTATTATCCTGTGCTATGCTGTGCTTAGTCACTCAGTCGTATCCAACTCTTTGCGACCTCATGGACTGTAACCCTCCAGGCTTCTCAGTTCCTGGGAACCACCAAGCAAGAATACGGGAGTGGGTTGCCACGTCCTCTTCCAGGGGATCCGAACCCAGGTCTCCCACATTGCAGGCAGATTCTTTACCAGCTGAGCTATCAGGGAAGTCCTCTTAATATACTAGGCAGCTAGCTACTTTTTTTCATCTTTCACTTTAGCCACACTGAGAAACCTTTGTATCAAATAGGCTTTTTTTTTTTTAAGTTTTGCTTTCTGTAATTAAAATGAATTAAATGATCACAGGTTTCAAAGCCCCTGCAGCCTGGAACCAGTTTGAATCTGCCTCCTTTTTCTAATTCTGTGAACAAAGTTGTCTGTCAGGCCCTACCTGTACCTTTCAATCCTAGTGTTTATATACATGTGAGCCCTTTAATGTTTGAACCATTTAATGTTGTATGTGTTAAGAAGAATTAGTTCCTTTTATCGCCATGGAAATAGCATATTCAGTCCAAAACAATCAGTAGTACTTACTAAACCAGAGTCTTTGATAAGTAAGTTAAAACTCAAATAAGGCAGAATTCAACAGTTAACTCTTTAGTTCCTGGAGTCAGTCACAGGAATTTAGTGTGTCAAAGGGGACATTATTTGCTTAGCTCTAAATTTTAACTTAAAGGGCCAACACATATCTGGACTCTGGAAATGAACTATGTTGCTTTATTTTTTTTTGCTACTTTGTCCTTGAAGGCACCAAGGCCCAACAAATGTCCACTGATACATCCTGTGCCAGGTCCCACATCATCAAACATCAGTATCAAGAAATTTTAATCTTCTGCCTTAACAAAATAGCTTTTAGAGATATTAATTTCTATAGCATAGACAAGAGTTCTCTACAACACAGTGTTATACTGATAAGAGACCTTGTGAAGATTCTAGGTCACATACAGAAATCCTTAAAAGATATGGCTCAGGAACACATCGAAATGAAAAAAGCTGATGAAGTGAGAACTTTCTCTGTGGAAGACCAAAAGTATCCAAGGCAGGCAGATTCTATTTGTGAGTGCCAGATACAGCTTTGAGCTTTAACACAAAATTATCAATTAATATATGAAATTAAAGGGGCAAATCAGGGAACATCCTCTGTAATGACAGACCCCCTTCACTAGTACTAATACTATTTTAACTACATTGGTTAAATTATGTGATTAAGGAAATGTAACGAATTTAAGTAAATATATGTTGGGCCCCATGTTAAGCGCAGTATTTAATTCCCACTTACCACCATAAAAATAAAACAAGGTTGAGAGAGGTTAGCAACTTGCCCAAGGTCACAGAACTTGGCAAACACAAAACTGGGGTATGATTCCACAGTTCACACATCCATGATGCCATACCAACCCTTTCCTAAGCAATGTGTTTTTAGAGAACATAGCTATCACTTATGCAATTTGGATGAAGGGCTGGCTCAAAAAAAACCCCTGGTATTTAATAAAGAATAGTAGTCTGTAACACTCACCCGTCTTCTTCTGTCCATTGTCTCATAGTAAATATTGACAAATTCCTCAGCAGCTCTGCATGCCTGATCTACATAAGTTTTAAATTCCTACAAGAAAAATTTCATTAAAATGTAATTACCACCCTTCCAACCCCTCACAAACATATCACCAACAAAAGCTGATGGTTTATTTCAATCTTTTGTAACTCCATACACAGTCTACATTCTTTCATATAAATTTGGACATTTTTAAGGTTAGGGCCTAAGTTTCCAACTTTCACTTTTTAAAAGTACATTATGGGTAGGACATACTAACCATTTATTAGTGAATTTCAGTTTTTTCTTACTTTAAACATAAATTTACAATCTTTGCATGGCAACTGGTGTTTTAGGCTTCCAGTATTTTAGAAAACATTTACCTCAATAAAAAACGATGGGTTCTGAACTTTAAAAAAAAAAAAAAGAGGCAGGGGGCAGTGTGGGCAGGCGCGAATTGCCATTGAATAAGTTAGCAAATTGTTGAGTTCCCTTTTCAAGCTGCTAAATTATTGATAAGTTATTCAAAAGTTGTTGAATGAGAAAAAAAACTGAGTATATTCTACGAACTTGTTTGAAAAATTAGGTACTCAGAAAACGTCCCCATATTATGTAAAAATTTACAGGAGTCTGTAAAGGATTTTAGCATACGTGCTGCCAAAGCACGCAATGTAAAGGATTTTAAAACTGAAGAAAAGAAATGCTGTTGCGGTTTTCTCCTGCGAGAAAATTACTTTCTTCCCCAGCCATTTACCAGACCAAACTATTATTTGAATTAAGAACTAATTTCATTTCACTCTCAGGTAATTGAAAGTTATTTAAATCGTGAAAGGATTATAAGCCATAAACAACAGACCCGAACATTCCCAACTCTCGCTANTGATGCTTTTGAACTGTGGTGTTGGAGAAGACTCTTGAGAGTCCCTTGGACTGCAAGGAGATCCAACCAGTCCATTCTGAAGGAGATCAGCCCTGGGATTTCTTTGGAAGAAATGATGCTGAAGCTGAAACTCCAGTGCTTTGGCCATCTCATGCGAAGAGTTGACTCATTAGAAAAGACTGTGATGCTGGGAGGGATTGGGGGCAGGAAGAGAAGGGGACGACAGAGGATGAGATGGCTGGATGGCATCACTGACTTGATGGACGTGAGTCTGAGTGAACTCCAGGAGATGGTGATGGACAGGGAGGCCTGGCATGCTGCAAATCATGGGGTCGCAAAGAGTCGGACACGACTGAGTGACTAAACTGAACTGATGCCAATTTGGGATGGTAGGGAGAAGGATGCTTCTGTTTTAACATGAAAGTGTGATGGGAGAGGCTTTGGTGAGAACATTCAGTTGTTTGGGGGGAAAATAATGAACATATTTGGAGGCGGTAAGTGGTGGTTTAGTCATTCAGTCATGTCTGACTCTTGTGACCCAATGGACTGTAGCCTACCAGGGATTCCTCTGTCCATGGAATTCTCCAGGCAAAAAGGCTGGAGTGGGGTTACCATTCCCTTCTCCAGGGGATGTTCCTTACCCACGGATCGAACCCTGTCTCCTGCTTTGCAGGCGGATTCTTTACCGCTGAGTATTTGGAGGTACATTTATGAACTTGCCTGATGGGATCAGCGCAGTCTTGAGCTACGAAATCATTCCCTTAAGTTTTCCTTCACCCCGCCTCTGTCTTTCGCTCTGACAGATGTGGTATTTCTCGTGCCCGGGTCTCCGTTAGCCAGCTCCTCTCCACCCCACCCCTCCACCCTCTGTTTCTTCAGAGCCTAGAGCTTCTGCTGGTGTCACTGCTGGCTTCCTAGTTGGCTTGCATGTCACTCCCTTTGTTTTGGTAATTTGGAGCATTTTCTTTCTGTTTGCAAATTTGTCATTATCCCCCACAAAGCTCCCTGCCATGGATTGGTAAATATCTTTGATATCTTCCCTTGAAAAGCGCCACTCCATCTGTGAACTCAAACGCGTTCGTCTCAAAATGCCATTCCGGGGGAGAGAGTTGGAACCAAAAGGATTGGCAACAGCGACCACCACCAGCAACATCCACTATTACAGGATTAATAGGAATTAAATCTGCTTGAGCTGTGAAGTGAGCCAACACTTTACTCACAAGTGAGGCTAAGAGGGGGGAAAAAACACGTTTACATCAGGACAGTTGTCCTGGACGATGTTTGACCTTATTGGGACTGCTGGTGAATTTGTGCTGGAAGCTCAATAATTTCCTCTTGTATGATCATAAGGCTTAGTGTGATCATACTTCTGCAACTGGGCTTATGTTGCTTTTTGGGCTTCTTGCAGAATGTGTTTTACTGGGCTCTTCGGTGTTGTCTTGAATAATCCATGCACAGCACTCTGAATGCCAGCTTTGCAGCATGGAGGAAGGAAAACTAACGTCCAAGGGAGTGGCGAGCCCTCCTTTCCTGCCCATACACTCTGCCTGGACTGTGCTTGGCTTTCCTCTAGTAACGTTGCACGATGTTGGCAATCAGTTCTAGGGTCACTGAAGTGGTCCTTGTCCTCCAACAGCCAATGGATTACACTGTTCTCTTGTTGGAAGCGAGTTAAATAGCCTTAAAATGAAATCTGAACCCTCCCAGTGGCCACAAGGCCCTGAGCAATTCGATGATACCCAGATCTGTTCAGCCCCGTCTCTCTTGGCCCACTTCAGAGCGCTCCGGGCACTTCTCTGAGACCTTCAGCCTCAGCACGTACTTCTCTTCCTCAGGACCTTTGCACATGCTCCCCTCGGATGGACTACTCTTAAGTTTCAGCCTCTTCGGTGATTTGGATCGTAGGTAGGTGCGTGTCTTGGGGGAAGCCGCTTGACTTTTATGTGCTCAGCGTGCTCTTCTCAAGCAGAAAGTGTATTGTCTCTTATCATGGCACCAGATCTTATAATTGTTTGGTTAGTTTGCTTATCTGATTTCTGTCTCTCCCAGCGACTTTGTTTTCCTTGATTACCACTCAGTCCCCAGCATCTATCAGACTCCCTAACTCCCTAGTGTAAAATGAGGATGTGATGGTGTACGTGCGTGCTAAGTTGCTTCAGACGTGTCTGTCTCTTTGAGATCCCATGGATTGCAGTCCTCCAGGCTCCTCTGTCCATTGGGTTCTCCAGGTAAGAATAATGGAGTGCGTTGCCATGCCTTCCTCCAGGGGATCTTCCCAACTCAGGGACAGAACCCTGTCTCTTTATGTCTCCTGCATTGGCAGATGAGTTCTTTATCACTAGTGCCACCTGCAAATATGATGGATGGTTGAATAAAAGAATTTTGAGCTCTTCCTATAGGGCACCACCTCTGACCCACTGTGAATCCATGGATGAGAATCAACACACACCCTCCAACCTTGCCCTAATCCGCACTTCATGTCATTCTATCTTAAATATTACCAAGTGAATTGTGGNCACGTTTACATCAGGACAGTTGTCCTGGACGATGTTTGACCTTATTGGGACTGCTGGTGAATTTGTGCTGGAAGCTCAATAATTTCCTCTTGTATGATCATAAGGCTTAGTGTGATCATACTTCTGCAACTGGGCTTATGTTGCTTTTTGGGCTTCTTGCAGAATGTGTTTTACTGGGCTCTTCGGTGTTGTCTTGAATAATCCATGCACAGCACTCTGAATGCCAGCTTTGCAGCATGGAGGAAGGAAAACTAACGTCCAAGGGAGTGGCGAGCCCTCCTTTCCTGCCCATACACTCTGCCTGGACTGTGCTTGGCTTTCCTCTAGTAACGTTGCACGATGTTGGCAATCAGTTCTAGGGTCACTGAAGTGGTCCTTGTCCTCCAACAGCCAATGGATTACACTGTTCTCTTGTTGGAAGCGAGTTAAATAGCCTTAAAATGAAATCTGAACCCTCCCAGTGGCCACAAGGCCCTGAACAATTCGATGATACCCAGATCTGTTCAGCCCCGTCTCTCTTGGCCCACTTCAGAGCGCTCCGGGCACTTCTCTGAGACCTTCAGCCTCAGCACGTACTTCTCTTCCTCAGGACCTTTGCACATGCTCCCCTCGGATGGACTACTCTTAAGTTTCAGCCTCTTCGGTGATTTGGATCGTAGGTAGGTGCGTGTCTTGGGGGAAGCCGCTTGACTTTTATGTGCTCAGCGTGCTCTTCTCAAGCAGAAAGTGTTTTGTCTCTTCTTATCATGGCACCAGATCTTATAATTGTTTGGTTAGTTTGCTTATCTGATTTCTGTCTCTCCCAGCGACTTTGTTTTCCTTGATTACCACTCAGTCCCCAGCATCTATCAGACTCCCTAACTCCCTAGTGTAAAATGAGGATGTGATGGTGTACGTGCGTGCTAAGTTGCTTCAGACGTGTCTGTCTCTTTGAGATCCCAAGGATTGCAGTCCTCCAGGCTCCTCTGTCCATTGGGTTCTCCAGGTAAGAATAATGGAGTGCGTTGCCATGCCTTCCTCCAGGGGATCTTCCCAACTCAGGGACAGAACCCTGTCTCTTTATGTCTCCTGCATTGGCAGATGAGTTCTTTATCACTAGTGCCACCTGCAAATATGA
The DNA here is from genome assembly GCA_006410875.1 of Neotragus pygmaeus. Classification (NCBI taxonomy): domain Eukaryota; kingdom Metazoa; phylum Chordata; class Mammalia; order Artiodactyla; family Bovidae; genus Neotragus; species Neotragus pygmaeus. The sequence continues at coordinate 43,697 of SJYV01041577.1, forward strand.
TGGATGGTTGAATAAAAGAATTTTGAGCTCTTCCTGTAGGGCACCACCTCTGACCCACTGTGAATCCATGGATGAGAATCAACACACACCCTCCAACCTTGCCCTAATCCGCACTTCATGTCATTCTATCTTAAATATTACCAAGTGAATTGTGGACTGATGGTCCAAAGATACCCTTCAGTCAGTTTTTTCCTTTGAGTCATTCAGCAGGCAAGTACCTGGGGCCATGGCTTAGGTAACAGACACCAGGAACCCTAAAGTGACTATTACGTCGTTTGTGCATTCACATTGGTCTGGTTACCCTGTTGTCCTTCTTTATGCCTCCATTCATCTTGACATTTTGAACAGTTCACACCATTTATTACTTACAGGGAAATAACCTGTTTTTTTTTTTTTTTTAATATTTACTCATTTATCTACACCAGGTCTCAGTTGCAGCATGTGGGATCTAGTTCCCCAGCCAGGTATCAAACCCAGGCCCCCTGTGTTGGGAGCAGAGCCTTAGCCACTGGACCACCAGGGAAGTCCCAGAACCTAGTTTCAAATGTGCCTTTAAAGACCTCGATGCTCCTTTACATCAGCCCTTTGTGTGTGTTGGGGGTGGGGGTGGGGGGCGTGTGTGTCCACCTCTGGATTTGTTTTGGTGCGTCCAGGGTGAGAAAGGAAGCTTTTCTTCACATCCGGTCTCCACTCCCTTCCTTGCCCCTGTGTTTCAGCCACAGTTAACTAACTCCTTGGAATTCTCCGTATCTCTCTGCCTCTCTCTTCTCTCTCCCCCAGTCACCTGGGTCCTTTTCTTCCTCTCTCTCTCCTTTTTTTTTTTTTTTTTTTTGTGCTTTGGAATCTTCTACCTTATTCTGAGTCATCTTGTTGTCACCTGGAACTATCACAACATTGTTAATTGGCTATAAGAAAGAGCTAGTTGCTCAATCGTGTCCGACTCTTTGCGACCCTGTGTGCTGTAGCCGACCAGACTCCTCTGTCCATTTAATTCTCCAGGCAAGAATACTGGAGTGGGTAGCCATTCCCTTCTCCAGGGGATCTTCCTGACCCAGGGGTTGAACCCTGGTCTCCTGTCTTACAGGCAGATTCTTTACCATCTGAGCCACCTCTTAATCAGAATAAGAAGTTAAAAAAATCATTTGCCTTTGCATCCTCACAGCACCTTTGTTTCTCACGGGGAACTCTAACTTAGGCTGTGGATGTATGGTAGATTTATTATTCCTTCACAAGTTGTTTTGAATTCTCTCCTTGTGGTACTTCTCACTGAAGGAGGATTTTACATGCTTGACTTTTAAAAAATCAGAAATGACCATGTGACTTGCTTCAGCCAATGTAATGTTGGGGGAGTGAGAGGTGTCACTCTGGGTAGCAGCTTTAGAGTCAACATAGGACTTAGCACATCCCTTTTCCCTCCAAGAAGAGACCCGAGAGTCACTTTTCCATCAGTCTGAGCCTCCAAGAGATGATGGTATAGAGCAGAGCCACAGTTGAGCCACAGAAGACACACAGCCTGAGTAAGATGTTGACCTTCATTACTGAGATCCCAGGGTCACCTGTTATAGCAGCATACCGAGCCTATCCTGGCTGATACTGGGTTTTATCTCAGAACCCATTGCTTTGCAGGATGCTTCCTCAGACCTTCTAAGATTAAGTCTGTTGTTGTTGTTGTTGTTTTGTGGGGGGTGATTTCCTGTGGCATTCCCTCATAGCCATTATCTCATCATGTTATAATTACTTTTCTGTCTACTTCCCCTATTGGATTGTGAATAAGCAGACAGGGGCTTCCGTGGTGGCTCCTGCAATGCAGGAGATGCGGGTTCGATCCTTGAGTCAGGAGGACCCCCCCAAAGAAGGGCATGACTACGCACTCCAGTATTCCTGTCTGGTGAATCCCATGGACAGAGGAGCTTGGCAGGCTACAATCCATAGGATCTCAAAGAGTCGGACATGACTGAGCAACTAACATTTTCGCTTGTTTGGTTCACCTCTGAATCTGCTACTTTGAGCAGAGAGACTGGCCTTTGATAGGTATTCGGTGAACATCTGAAGGATGAAAGTAAAAAGACAAGTTCAGAGACATCAGCTTCTCTGTTGCCAGTATGAGTGTTTCTGGTGGGATGTGTACTAGTGGCAGAAGTGGCTATGTCCATGAAAATGTGGTGGTGTCAGAGGAGTCCCATGTTCCCTTGGAAAATGTGGACACCTCTGTGAGGATGAGATCAGTTGTTTATGGAAAACCCTGATCAGGTTCCTAGTTAGGAAACTGAATGAAGGGAGAAAATCTGGGGCAGCGATAAAAGGAAATATCTTTAGAGCATACTGGGCAAAACAGCAAAACAAAACAGCTTATCAGTTACATTGATGTAAATTCACAGCTCAGAATCTGATAATTAAAGGTCATATTTCCCAAGCCAACAAATTGAACTCATATTTTTTTGGAAATTTGTTGCATCCATCACAATTCTACATATGATAAACTGCAAGCCCTCCTATCCATCTGTATTTCCCTGCTCTGCTACTGTGAGCCTGGAGGGGTTTTCAGGACCTTGTATCTCTTCCTCTGTAGGCTTAGAGGAACAGAGCATCGGAATATCCAGTTGCAGCCTAACTGCAAACAGCAATGGTCCTATACAAAGCAGAGAAGTCACAACCTCAATAGCACACTTCATTTTTCACCTCAAATTTGTCTGAAACTACCAGTGTGTGCTAAGTCATTTCAATCGTGTCCAGCNTATCCAGTTGCAGCCTAACTGCAAACAGCAATGGTCCTATATAAAGCAGAGAAGTCACAACCTCAATAGCACACTTCATTTTTCACCTCAAATTTGTCTGAAACTACCAGTGTGTGCTAAGTCACTTCAATCGTGTCCAGCTCTTTGCAACCCTATGGACTGTAGCCCGCCAGGCTCTTCTGTCCATGGGATTCTCCAGGCAAGAATACTGGAATGGATTGCCATGCTCTCCTCCAGGGGATCTTCCCAACCCAGGGATCGAACCTGTGTCCCCCGAATCTCCTGCATTGGCGGGTGGGTTCTTTGAAACTACTGGTGGAAGACTGGAAACTCCTGTCATTGTGAAGTGCCAGTCCTACAGATACTAGAACAAATCCACACTTAAAAAATCTATTTCCTCCTCTTCCCATGAAGAAGTGGACTGAATTCAGTTAAAAGTGACTACAACTTACCAGGTGTCAAAAAACAGGTTCCTGGTTTCTCTGAGCATCCATAGGTTGAAAATGTGATGGTTTCCCAGCCTGCAAAGATGACTGAACACCATAGCTTTAAATAGGCTATTGCCTTTATATATATTTATCCCAAACTGTTAAGGTCAGCGTTAAAATTTGACCTTTTCCCTGCCAACCTGTTTGAAGTAATTAACCCCTGTGTCTTGCAACACAAGGAAGCTATGACTTTGTTATTAAATTCTCATAAAGATCCTATTAATATTAAAATTGCTTCACTCTTTGGCTGAATGTATTAGCGATCTTGCAGTGGGTAAACACAAACCCTCAGCACAGTGTTTTAAAATGCATGAGTCCAGGGCACAGCAAGCCCTTCCCCCTTACCTCCTCTGTAGCAGAATGTTACACCTTTTGTTGCAGTTTCTTCTCATATTTGTTCAAAAGTTTCCATTTTAAATCTGTGTCTCTAGATTTGCCTTTGTTTATGGGGGAACTCAGTTCATAGCAAACTGTTATGGAGCAGGTCCACGAAAACAGAATACTTAAAATGACCCCTGATTGTATCACCCTAATCGTTTCCTCCGAGAACCATACTTCAGTTCAGTTCAGTCGTTCAGTCGTGTCCAACTCTTTGTGACCCCATGAATCACAGCATGCCAGGCCTCCCTGTCCANTTTCTCAAGAGGCAGGTCAGGTGGTCTGGTATTCCCATCTCTTTCAGAATTTTCCACAGTTTATTGTGATCCACACGGTCAAAGGCTTTGGCATAGTCAATAAAGCAGAAATAGATGTTTTTCTGGAACTCTTTTTTTTTTTTCCATGATCCAGTGGATGTTGGCAATTTGATCTCCGCTGCCTTTTCTAAAACCAGCTTGAATATCTGGAAGTTCACAGTTCACGTATTGCTAAAGCCTGGCTTGGAGAATTTTGAGCATTACTTTACTAGCGTGTGAGATGAGTGCAACTGTGCAGTAGTTTGAGCATTCTTTGGCATTGCCTTTCTTTGGGATTGGAATGAAAACTGACCTTTTCCAGTCCTGTGGCCAGACCTTGATTTAAGAATATGCATTAAGGTGAGGAAAGAAAAAATGCAGATAAGGTAACTTTTCCCTTCTAAATAACCTGAGGAAAAGCCTCTAGTGTAGTTGGGCCATACTCCCTCCTACCCCTTCCAATATAATAAAGTTAGTCACCAACTGTAATCTTTTGTTATGTTTCTCCACAATCTCTGAATTATAGCAAAAAAGCAAGCAAAACCTGTTGAGGGACCTGAGTCCTTTTGACTTCTAGGTTTCTCCTTGCACTTGTTGCTAAGAAACTGGGAAATCTCGCAGACTTCCAGATGCCTCTCCACCATCAGTTAAAGCTCGGCCTTGGTACGGATAGCCCCTCCCTTGGTTCCTCCAGTGCAACTGTGAGGTCAGAATTTCCCAAAGACCTGAATCAACACTAATAAAGAATAGCATTTAGATGAAACAGGAAGCAGAAAAACTAAGAGCCCAGGTTTCTTTTCCCTCCATAGCTCCCTCCTTCACCTCTCCCAACCAGTACCTCCTACCCACCTGAGAACCTTGCTTCCCACTGCCTGGGTTAGCTCAGCTGAGGTGTCACCTGACTTCCCTGTATGAGGGGGCTGGTCTCTAACCCTCTCACAGCTATCAGGACACGGGTGAAGTGCCCGCTGTGTGTCTTATCAGGAGCCCCCATTCAGCTTGGGTTTCTGGACCAAAGAACTGGAACCAGCTGGGCCTCCACAGGTTCAGTAGGAGACATGCTTCAACCTGGTGGAAACCCCGTTTCAGGTGCTGGCGTGACCCCCACAGGACTGCCCTTCCTGCCTGTCTGCCTCAGCTTGCCTCTGCCTCTCCTATCTTCCTGGCTTACCCTCGCCGAATGAGTCTCTGAAGTGCCGCTCTCATCAACTTGCTCTTCTGAACCAAACCTCTTTCTTGCCGACAGAGAACAGTCGGATACTTCAGACTTAGTTTACAGAGGTACTGCCCTGGTTTCCCTTTCGTCCCCAATGTCACCCACAGGCCTTCCGTGTCACCGTGCCTCACATACGCCATGCCCAGCCCACCTCCACCTTTGCTCTGGTTGTGATCTCCCCTGAAGCACCTCTGTTGCTCTGCCTATGCAGAGGCTTCAGAACCTCCAAGGTCTAACTTAACCTGTGAAGCTGCCTCTGACCCCTGTAGCTGCTCTTCTGAAACT
>SJYV01041580.1:0-21480 GCA_006410875.1 Neotragus pygmaeus
GGAGCCCCCCAAAATGAAGTCTGACACTGTTTCCCCATCTATTTCCCATGAAGTGATGGGACCAGATGCTTAACTGGTTTTAAAGTTTAGTTTGTTTTTGTTCAGTCACTCAGCCTTTACAACTCTTTGTGACCCCATAGACTACAACACTCCAGGCTTCTCTGTCCTTCACTATCTCCTGGATTTTGCTCAAACTCATGTTCATCAAGTCGGCGATGCCATCCAACCAACTCATCCTCTGTTGCCCCCTTCTCCTCCTGCCCTCAATCTTTTCCAGTGAATCAGCTCTTCCCATCAGGTAGCCAAAGTATTGGAGCTTCAGCTTCAGCATCTGTCCTTCCAGTGAATATTCAGGACNTGCCATCCAACCAACTCATCCTCTGTTGCCCCCTTCTCCTCCTGCCCTCAATCTTTTCCAGTGAATCAGCTCTTCCCATCAGGTAGCCAAAGTATTGGAGCTTCAGCTTCAGCATCTGTCCTTCCAGTGAATATTCAGGACCTGATTTCCTTTAGGATTGACTGGTTTGATCTCCTTGCTGTCCAAGGGACTCTCAAGAGTCTTCTCCAGCACCACAGTTTGAAAGCATGAATTGTTCAGTGCCCAGCCTTCTATATGGTCCCACTCTCATATCTGTACATGACTAATGGGAAAATCATAGCTTTGACTATATGGACCTTTGTTGCCAAAATTATGCCTCTGCTTTTTAATACTCTAAGTTTATCATAGCTTTTTTTCCAAGGAGAAAGCATCTTTTAATTTCATGACTGTAGTCACTGTCCATGGTGATTTTGGAGCCCAAGAAAATAGTCTCTCACTGTTTCCATTGTTTTCCCATCTATTTTCCATGAAGTGATGGGACCTGATGCTGTGATCTTTGTTTTTTGAATGTTGAGTTTTAAGCCAGCTTTTTCACTCTCCTCTTTCACCTTCACCAAGAGGCTCGTTAGTTCCTCTTCACTTTCTGCCATAAGTGTGGTGTCATCTGCATATTTGAGGTTATTGATATTTCTCCCAGCAATCTTGATTCCAGCTTGTGCTTCATCCCATGCAGAATTTCATGTGGTATACTCTGCACATAAGTTGAATAAGCAGGGTGACAATATACAGACTTGACACATTCCTTTCCCAATTTGGAACCAGTCCATTGTTCCATGTCTGGTTCTAACTGTGGCTTCTTGATTTGCATATAGGTTTCACAGAAAGCAGATGAGGTGGTCTGGTATTACCATCTCTTTAAGAATTTTCTACAATTTATTTTTGTGATCCACACAGCCAAAGGCTTAAGTGTAGTTAACAAAGCAGAGGTAGATGCTTTTCTGGAATTCCCTTGCTTTTTGTATGATCCAATGGATATTGGCAATTCGATCTCTGGTTCCTCTTCCATTTCTAAATCCAGACTGTACACCTGGAAGTTCTTGGTTCACGTACTGTTGGAATCTAGCTTGAAGGATTTTGAGCAGTACCTTGCTAGAATGTGAAATGAGTGAAATTGTGCCATAGTTTGGTATTCTTTGGCATTGTCCTTCTTTGGAACTGGAATGAAAACTGAGCTTTTCCAATCATGGGGCCACTGCTGAGTTTTCCAAATTTGTTGGTGTGTTGAGTGCAGCACTATAACAGCATCATCTTTTAGGATTTGAAATAGCTCCACTGGAATTCCATCACCTCCACTAGCTTTGTTCGTAGCAATGCTTCCTAAGGCCCGCTTGATTTCACACTCCAGGATGTCTGANCAGCATCATCTTTTAGGATTTGAAATAGCTCCACTGGAATTCCATCACCTCCACTAGCTTTGTTCGTAGCAATGCTTCCTAAGGCCCGCTTGATTTCACACTCCAGGATGTCTGACTCTAGGTGAGTGATCACACCATTGTGGTTATCTAGGTCATTAAGACATTTTGTGTTTAGTTTTTCTGTGTATTCTTGTCACCTCTTCTTAATATCTTCTGCTTTTGTTGGGTCCATACTTTTTCGGTCCTTTATTGTACCCATAATTGCATGAAATGTTCCCTTGCTATCTCTAATTTTCTTGAAGACATCTCTAGTCTTTCCCATTGTATCACTTTCCTCTATTTCTTTGCATTGTTCACTTAGGACTTTTTTGTTTTTAATCTCTCCTTGTTATTCTTTGGAACTCTGCATTCAGTTGGATATATCTTTCCCTTTCTCCCTTGCCTTTCACTTCTCTTCTTTTTTCAGTTATTTGTAAGGTCTCCTCAGACAACCACTTTGCCATCTTGCATTTCTTTTTCTTGGGGTTTGGTTACACCTCCTGTATAATATTGTGAACCTCTGTCCAGTTCTTCACTCACTCTGTTTATCAGATCTAGTCCCTTGAATCTATTTGTCACTTCCATTATATAATCGTAAGGGATTTGATTTAGGTCATGCATGAATGGCTTAGTGGTTTTCCGTATGTTCTTTGATTTGTTTGAATTTTGCAATAAGGAGTTCCTGATATAAGCCATAGTCAGCTCCCAGCCTTGCTTTTTGCTGACTGTATAGAGCTTTTTCATCTTTGGTGGCAAGGAATAGAATCAAGCTGATTTTTATATTGACCATCTGGTGATGTCCATGTGTAGATACATATTGATACATACTGGCAAACAACCCTCCAGAAAGCTAGCAAAGAATCAACTCTCCACCAACAGGTGGAAAAATACTTCCCCACAAAAGTTTTGTTAATTTTGAGTCTTTTTTAAAAGATTTTTTAAAGTTTATTTATACTTATTTATTTGTTTGTTTTTGGCTGTGTTGGGTCTTTATTGTTGTGGGCGGGTTTTCTCTAGTTGCAGCAAGCAGGAGCTACCCTCTAGCTGTGGTGCGCAGGCTTTTCACTGCAGTAGCTTCTCTTGTTGCGGAACACGGGTTGTAGGTGCATGGGCTTCAGTAGTCAAGATACTTGGGCTTATTTATACTGGGGCATGTGGGATCTTCCAGGTCCAGGGATCAAATCTATGTCCCCTGCATTGACAGGTGGATTCTCAACCACTAGACTACCAGGAAAGTCCAATATTGAATCTTATTGCCAATTTGGTAGGTCAATATCAAAATCCATTGAATAATATTGTATAAATCATTACCTATCATGTTTATTTTTATGGGATCTGTCAATTCACGCTTATGTTCATTGAGCTGTTAGAGTTTCTCTTAACACCTCCCACACCATCACTCACACATTACTGAAAGCAGGGATTTTTATCTGTCTTGTTTACCCACTGAATCCCTGATCAATGCCCAAAACTGCATCTGACATACAGTAAGAAGATGTGTATGTGTGTATGCTAAGTCCTTTCTGTCGTATTCATCTCTTTGTGACCCAGTGGACCTGTCAGGTTCCTTTGTCCATGGGATTCTCCAGGCAAGAATATTGGAGTAGGTTGCCATGCCCTCCTTCAGGATCGAACCTGTGCCTATTACATCTCCTGCATTGGCAGGTGGGTTCTTTATAATTAGTGCCACCTGGGAAACCCCAGTAGGTAGATGGTATTTGTTAAATGCATGATGAGTTTAAGAATCATTATATCATAAGAAAATTAAGCCCTCTGACTGTCAATACATGTTGCAATTTTTTTCACTTTCATAATTCTTTTGGTTATTTAGTTTTTGTAATACAGAATGTTCGTGAAATTTTCCATGGTTAAGAATATCATCCTTTGATTCATTTAAAACACGTTTTGCTTTAAGATATGTCCGAAAAGGCACTGGTGACCCACTCCAGTACTCTTGCCTGGAAAATCCCATGGATGGAGGAGCCTGGTAGGCTGCAGTCCATGGGGTCGCTGAGAGTCAGCCATGACTGACTGAGTGACTTCACTTTCACTTTCATGCATTGGAGAAGGAAATGGCAACCTACCCAAGAATCCAAGTGTTCTTGCCTGGAGAATCCCAGGTACAGAGAAAGAAGTTCCCACTAGAGAGACAAGAGTGTAGAAAAGAAAATTAGAAATTCCAAGACTGGCTTTTTCTTATCTCACAAAAATTATAAGACTAGCTTAATTAGGATATTTTATGTTTGAGATAAATGAAGTTTTATTTTGGATTTTTTCTCATGCAAATCAGAGATGTTAATTCTGAGCCTGCCTACTCCTTGAGATGTAAAAGGTTATCTTTTACCCTACTTCCCTGCTCCTTGAGATTGGACAGTCTGGAAGCTCATTCAAATGTTTTTCAAGAATTTCTGCAAGTCTTAAATTCTCCTGCTTCCTCTGCCTCTTCATCTTCAATGTATTCACTACATTTTCATATGAACCCCAGGCAAACACATATCCTTCCCCATTGTCACTACCCAATTATCAACAAAAATCCCTCATGCCAAATCTTTGTGGATTTTGCAGAGCTTATGGAGGACATTTTTGAGCTAACCCTCTACCACCACACTGGTACCATCTTTGTACCCATCTTAACCCTCTGCCTCTGTTTGTCCTCACCCTCCCCACTGTACTGGTCTAAGGACTTGCAAATTTTTTCCCTCAGTTAAGAAAACACCCTACCCTGCAATGTTGCCCAGCAAGAAAAGGAGGGACTGTGGAGACTTTTTTCGACCAAGACAGTTTTGTGTCCTAATGGAATGCCAACTGTTGAGATCACAAAGTGTTCTCTAACCTCATTGTATTTACACTACATTTTTACAAGTCCATTACTGCACTTTCTCCCATCACACTTTGACTACCACCACACACAACCATCTATACATACATANCATACATTATTTTTCATATCCTTTTCCATTATGGTTTATCACAGGATATTATTAATAAGTATAATAAGTACAGTGCCCTGTGCTATACAGTAGGACCTTGTTGTTTATCCATTCTGTATAGAATAGTTTCCATCTGCTAATCCCAAACTCCTGCCCCTCCCCGTACCCTCTCCTGGGCAACCACAAGTTTGCTTGCTATGTCTGTGAGTCTGCTTCTGTTTCACAGGTAAATTCATTAAATTCATTTGTGTCCTGTTGTCTCTCATAAGTATGTCACATGATACGTGCCTTCCTCTTTCTGACTTAATTGACTCTTTATTTATTCATTTTGGTTGCACCAGGCAGCTTGCAGGATCTTAGTCCCCTGACCAGGTATTGAGTCAGGCCCCTGGCAGCGGGAGCATGGAGTCCTAACCACTGAACCACCAGGGAATTCCCTCAATTGACTGTTAATTACACACCCCCAGGCTGGCTCCTTTTCGCTCCCAGGGAGATTTGCGCTGAGCCCTCCCTGAGCATCCAGCTCTTTGTGGCTCACACACCTGCATGCCTGCTTGTGTTCCCAGGCCCCTCCAAAGGCCGAGCTGGACAAGAGAGTACCATCCTCCGTGTTGCTGAACTGCCAGACGCACAACTCAACATACAGGAAAAATACAACCCTCGCCTCTGCTCCATTCCCATCCACTCCTAAGACTCACAGCTCCTAAGAACTGCCGCCAGCGCCTGGACACCAGGGTCCCAAGCTCCAAAGCTGGTCTACAGCTCTGCTGTCGACGTCTTGAAATTCCCAACACTTGCTGAACGAAGAGCATCGCACTTTTATTTCACACTGGGCTCTGCCACGCCGCTGGCCGGCCCTGCTCGCCACCCGCTCCTGCCCGGCTCCTGGATGAGGTGTGTCATAAGGGAAGAGCCTTGCAGGCGCAGAAGGAGGTGACAGGGAGCAACCCGACAGGTAGAACAGGCGTGGGGCACCACTTCCTCTCCGCATCCTTCCTCCCAAATTCCAGGAAGGGGCTGCCCTCTGCTTTGCAAAAAGCACAGAAGAGGCTCTCTGGTCTTGTGATTCGACCACATTTCTGAAATGCAATGAGGGGTAAACACGGTGGTTCCATGTGGCTCTCAATGCACTTTACAGCAACCTGGGATCTCTCCTCTCCTGTCCCTGGGTTTGTGCTCTTAGCTTCGCAGCCAGGAGTGGAGGTGAGAGAGAGCCAGGGGCTCAGGCCTGTGTCCTGGAGGCCCCTGCCCCGGCCTGCGGCTCTGGCTGCAGTCTGGCAGGCTCTCCCCATTGGCTCATCCCTTGTCCGGGACTCAGGGTCCCAGGGAAGACTTCCTCTGAAGGCCGTTGCTCTTGTACGTGACTCGGTCCTTCAATGCAGTTATTGAAAGTCACTCCTAGTCATTTAAATTTGAGAAACAGGAGCTGATAAATATCTCATTCGTTCATAAAGCAGTACCAAAAGTAGAAAGAAATGGAATTTTCTTAATACTTTCTCATTATTTCCTGTTAGACCCTTAAACAAAGCACACATTTATAAACGGCTAAAGCCTTCAGCTCAGATCAGATGACCTTAGACCTGGGGCACTGCCTGTAATTTACAGGTGAAGAAAGAGGATAGACCAGAGAGGCGGAGTAACTCATCCAAGATCACACAGCGAGCAGCAGAGCGAGAGCTGGAATCCAGTTCTTCTAGTTCTTTGGCCGGGGCCTGACTCAGAGCAGCCAGCAGAGAGGGAGACAAAGGGTCAGAAGCAGACACGCAGGAGATCCTGCTGTGGGCCGGGGACTCTTGGGGCACCTCATCTAGGCCTGTCTCCTAGCCCCCAGGGAGTCCTGGCCCCCTGGCAGTGCTAAGAGGCAGAAGGGGAAGAGGTCGAGGGTGGAACCAGTCTGTACAGTAAGTCCNCCTGCTGTGGGCCGGGGACTCTTGGGGCACCTCATCTAGGCCTGTCTCCTAGCCCCCAGGGAGTCCTGGCCCCCTGGCAGTGCTAAGAGGCAGAAGGGGAAGAGGTCGAGGGTGGAACCAGTCTGTACAGTAAGTCACCTACGAGTTCCATTCCAAGAGCACGTTCATAAGTACAATTTGTAAGTCCAACAAAGTTACCCTGCGTATCCAAATAACACGATGTAATACAGTAATAGATTTATACTACTTTTCACACAAATAATACATTAAAAAACAAGCACAAAAAATAAAGGAAACATTTTTAATCTTACAGTACAGGACCTTGGAAAGTACAGTAGTATAGTACATAAGCCAGCACACAGGAGCTAGCACCTGAGCGAAGAGGCAAAAAGAGTTACTGACTGGAGAAGGGAGAGGAGGTGGGCGATGGTAGGGCTGAAGGGTCATCAGCCATAGGAGACAGAGGACACGCTACGGTGTCACTCACGCCTGATGCTGATGGCAGTCCAGTTTCTCGCTGGCTGAAACCAGACAAACGTTCATATCTTTGAATGTTAATAGCTTGAAAATTTGTACGTAGGGGGCTTTGTTGTTGTTCAGTCACTAAGTCGTGTGCAACTCTTTTCAACCCCATGGACTGCAGCACCCCAGGCTCCCCTGTTCATCACCATCTCCCAGAGTTTGCCCACACTCATGTCCATTGAGTCAGTGATGCCATCCAACCATCTCATCCTCTGTTGTCCCCTTCTCCTGTCCTCAATCTTTCCCAGCATGAGGGTCTTTTCCAATGAGTCAGTTCTTCACATCAGGGGGCCAAAGTATTGTAGCTTCAGCTTCAGCATCAGTCCTTCCGATCACTATTCAGGGTTGATTTCTCTTTAGAATTAACTGGTTTGATCTCCTTGCTGTCCAAGGGACTCTCAAGAGTCTTCTCCAGCACCACAGTTTGAAAGCATCAGTTCTTTGGCAGAATTAATGTATTTCATTTGAGACATCAGCATTTGTTAGCACTTAGTGTGGAGGTTTTGTTATTGTGGTTACTGTTCATTTTNTCCTTGCTGTCCAAGGGACTCTCAAGAGTCTTCTCCAGCACCACAGTTTGAAAGCATCAGTTCTTTGGCAGAATTAATGTATTTCATTTGAGACATCAGCATTTGTTAGCACTTAGTGTGGAGGTTTTGTTATTGTGGTTACTGTTCATTTTTATTACACAACATTTTTGTAAAGTTTTATTGAGATACAATTCACACACCACACAGTTCACCCACCTAAAGTATATAATTCAATGGTTTAGTATTTTCACAAGTGGGCAGTGAACACTGCAATCAACTTTAAAACATTTTCATTGCCTTGGTATCTATTTATTCTCTGTATGGATTTGTCTCTTCCAGACACTCCTTACAAATGGAATCAGACAGGACGTGGCTTTTTGTATTTGCTTCTTTAGCTGAGCATCATGTCCTCAAGGTTCTTCCATGGTGTACCATGGGCCCGACATTCATTCCTTTCTCTTTCTGGCTAATATTCCACTAACGGAGGTTCCATTGTCTGGCCATGTCCCGTGGTTAGAGGTCCTGTTTCTCCCAAGACCTGGAAGCTTTCCCATAGTGCTGCCTTCGGGACTCGGGGTCTGCCCTGCAATGCACCAGTCGGGTCTTGCTGAAGACGCCCTCTGACACCTTTTCTTGAGCTCACGCACCTCTAATCACAAAGGCTCTGCCATGTCATGTGGCCCAAGAAACAGGACTGTGTGCTCCACAGCCGATACCTGTGACACCGCCTTTGCTCCAGGCCTTCTCTAAACCAGCAGCTTCTGCTCCACGGGGTAGGTGGACAGAGTGGTACCCAAGGCACTGGATGTGCTGACTGGCAGGAAGGGCAGGTGCTCAGCATGTCCATTGCTCTGGAGGGTGGTTCTGGCCCATTCAGGTTGCTCTAAATGGGGCACCAGGGTGGAGGCCCCGGAATCTTGGTGGGGTGTGTTCCTTTGGAAGGTGTGTGTCTTGCCAGGATGGCCAGAGTACCATCACTTCTCATTCCTCGGGTTAAGTCACCCTCCGGGTCTTTGGGCTCTGCCTGCCGTGGAGACCAGGCTCTCTGTGAAGGCCTCCAACTTGGGCTTCAACTCTTGCCTTTTCTTTAAATTGCTGATTAATAGACTTTAGATGGTCAGCTTTCCTCTTGGGAGCACAGCGCCATCCACTCTTACCCCACCCTGCTCAATGGCCAAGTCGAAGTCCCGCCCAGCAGACTGTCAGCCTTCCAGTTAACATGGGGCGGGATCCTCACCACTGCCCCTCGGGGTCCCCACCCTGGGGCTCATCTTTAGAGTCGTTTCCTAGTGAGACAGGATGGGACCTGGGAGACTTTGCTGCAGGGCCTGCCCCTGGACAAACATCTCCTCCAGCGACAGATACCAAGAAACTAGAAGGGATTAAAAGTAACTGTGTGCATGCAGCAGCTGGGACCAAAATCTGGACAAAAGATACAAAAAACCCCACAAAAACCCAACTGCCACGTCTGAAGTGTGTGCGTGCTAAGTCGCTTCAGTCGTGTCCAACTCTGTGAGACCCTATGGACTGTAGCCCACCAGGCTCCTCTGTGCAGGGGATTCTCCAGGCAAGAACACTGGGTTGGGTGGCCAGGCCCTCTTCCAGGGGATCTTCCCTACCCAGGGATTGAACCTGTGTCTCTTATGTCTCCTGCATTGGCAGGCAGGTTCTTTACCACTAGTGCCACCTGGGAAGCCCCAGAGCAAAAGTAGCGTACCGAGCATGCCCCCTGCAAGAACACCGCCTAAGGGCTGGACCAAACACCTAAGCCACCCCTCCAGCCCGACTCCTGGACACACCCCTGCCCTCACCCCTATAAGGAACCAGTTCATACCCTCCTCAGGGAGCCAGCAAGCCAGGGAATCTATTTCCTGTTCTCCCTCCCCCTGCAGCAGCAGGGGCCCCTAGAAAGCCCCATCTGAATTTCTTGTCTGGTCTGTAGTCAATTTCTATTGATTAAGGAGGCTGAGAATCCTGCTCGGTGTCACTAGGACAATCCCCCTAACCCAGAGCCTCAGGTGACCTGCATGGACCCCTTGGAAATGCTGGAGGAGGAAGGTGGGAAGCAGGGGGCCGAGGAAGGGGTGAGTACAGTCACCTTTGGCCTCATCCCTCCTTGAGGCCCGGGGCTGGTGGTTTAGTATCAGCCAGGGAGGGCCTGGCCAAGGGCTGCTGGGAGTGGGATCACGTCTGGAAGCTCCTGCTCACCAAGGACCTGGCTCCAGAGAAGGAACACCGGAGCTCTAGTGGCTGTGAGCCGTGGGGATCTGGGTGGGGAGCAGCAGCTTGCCCTGTGCCCTGTTTGTGGGTGAGACTGAGTGCTGGGGACAGCCCAGAGCTCTCTCTGTGTGCAGAGTGGTGGCGTTGCCTGCTCTCTACCCCAGCTGTTGAAAAGTCAGAGGCCCACAGGAGATAGGCAAGTGCCTCAGCCACTTGGGTGGGGGTGGGGGGAGTGGTGAGGGGCTGTGGTGACTGGAATGTGAGTACCCCTTGCCCCAAAGGCATTTGAATTCACATTTTACCCATCAGAAGGGACCAGATCACCAGGATGACCTCCGGTCTGCAGGCTTAGTCAAACCCCCAACACCTTGCCCTCCTGGACAGTCAGTNGGTGACTGGAATGTGAGTACCCCTTGCCCCAAAGGCATTTGAATTCACATTTTACCCATCAGAAGGGACCAGATCACCAGGATGACCTCCGGTCTGCAGGCTTAGTCAAACCCCCAACACCTTGCCCTCCTGGACAGTCAGTTGGCATCCTTGGCCACCCCAAAACTCTAGAGTAATAGGTCGATTGTTTCCAAACCCAGTTGATTAGCAGAGCCACAGAGATGCTCCCTTTGTATTTTTTGAACACTTTTTTGGGCAATTCTTTTTAAACTTCATAATGAATGTACATTTGCTTTTAGAAGTTCAAGAAATTGAGAAATACAAAGAACAACAAAAATGAAGTCCTCCCTTACGTCCTTGTTACCCCAACTCCCCTCCATGACCCATGTTCAGGCTGCCCCCATCCAGGCAAACACTAGGCATTTGGGATTTGTGTATGCAAACACTAGGCATTTGGGATTTGGCTTCAAAATGGGTTCCCACCCTACCCATCTGTCTGCCATTTGCTTTTCTTTCTCCCCTACTTACGGCACAGGAGATCCTCTGCATCAGGAGCCCATTCCAGCTTTATTCCCTTTTTCTGCTGCTGGAGACGCTGCAGCCTGGATGGGCTCTATGAGCACTCCCCGAGTCTCTACCCTGGTCTGACCCTCCCAGGCAGACCCTACTTGTGCATTTACCGTGATTCCGGATCAGCCGTCAGCATCCCCTGGGGAAGGATGTGGTTCCCCTTCCCCCACCAGCATATGGCGAGTGTCATAACTGCTGGAATTTCGTCACATGCATGTGGACAGGCCAGCGAGGCTCCTACAGAGGGCAGAGTGAGCCCTGCAGGCCCACAGCCCTGAGTGTCAGCCTCCCAGAGAGGCAGCCCCTCTGCCATCCCACTCAAGCCTCCTCTCCCAGAACTCACAGTCTTGGCCCCTTGTGGGTGGAGAGTCATTCCTCTGCCCCTTCACATGAGGCTGGGTATTCCCACAAGCATGACATCAGATGGGCAGCTTGGGCATGGGCATGGGCAGAGGGTAGATGGTCATGCTCCCCTGTCTGGGCCCTCTTTTTCTTCCTTAGAACCACTGCCTCCATGAGCTGCACAGAGAATCTGGGAGGAATCTGTAACTCTCAAGTCCCATGACTCACAACAAAACCTCATCTGCACTTTGGGGCCCCCACCGAGCCCCCGCGCACAGAAAAATGGCTCTACAACTGTGGTTTCTTTGAGACTGACTCTTCTTTTAGGAATTCCCTGGCAGTCCAGGGGTTGGAGTTTTTACTGCCATGGCCAAGGTTCAATGCGCAGTAAAGAAAAAAAAAAAAAAAATCACTCCTCATCCAAGAAGAAAAACCCAAGTACAAAGAAATCCCCAAGTGTTTCCTTCTCGGAAACCTGATTAATGTGAGACAGAAACGCTGGCTGGAGGCAAGGAGAGAGACGGGATACGAGATGGGATGTGACACAGCACAAATGCATTTCCCAGATCAGATCAGTATGCTAGGGATTCTGCTCTGAGGAATCCTCCGTCTCTCAGCCAGCTCCACCTGCCGTGGTCCAGAGCCTCTTCCTGTATCAGCAAACAAAACCACAGACAACTCAGCCCTCATCAGCAGGCAGGTGTGGGAGGCAAGGAATAGAGTGTAGACCCTGGTGTCCCAAGGGCCTGGATTAGAATTCACCACCTGTTACATATGGCCTGGGGCAGGAATTTCACCTCGCAAATCTCCTTATCTGTCCATTGGGATGGTCAAAAGTCACCGAGAATGAAAGAAAGCAGATATTGTAAAAGCAGTAATATCCAGGAGCTGACTCATTAGAAAAGACCCTGATGCTGGGAAAGATTGAACACAGGAGGAGAAGGGGACGACAAAGGATGAAATGGTTGGATGGCATCACCAACTCAATGGACATGAGTTTGAGCAGGCTCCAGGAGATGGCGATGGACAGGGAAGACTGGCATGCTGCAGTCCATGGGGTCACAAAGAGTCGGACACGGCTGAGCGACTGAATACAACAATCCAAGTGGAGCCAAGTGCTCAAAAAAGTGGGAGGTGGGGGCGGGACTTTCCCTGAAGCAGACAGAAGGAAGGATGAGCTCAGAGGAAGAAACGGAGCCCTGGACCTTCTCCATCTGCACGCCCGCCAGCCCTGTCCCCTGACATTCTGTGCCCCCACCTCTCCAGAGCAGGCAGACATGTCAGCCTGTCTCAGAGTGGGACTTGTCGGAGCTGTCCTCGACCTTGACCTCTCTCTGTGCTCCCTCGCAATGACCACTGGCTGTCTCAAGCCTGGAAAGAATTCCAGCATGAGGACTGTGAGGCTAAGCTTCTCCAGGCTTTGAGGAGTATTTCCTCCTGCAGTGCAGAGGTATGGCAATGTGAAGGGTGGAAGATGCAGCTGTAACAACTTCCTGTACTCTAGGGGACCCGAAGTGCTCAGGTTTCCGGAGGCAGAGGTGGAAGGAATAAATGTCTTCTCAGTATGTGGAGGAGGAGCCTAGTCTGGCCACGTCCCCAAAGCTCTGCTGTCCTCCCACCCTCCACAGCCTCGCCAGGTGGGACACCTGACACCTGTGCTCACCTGTGCCGCCCCTGACATTGGGAAAGAGTGACAGAGCTGACAGAGTGGGCTGTGGACAGGAAGCCCACCTGCCCAAAGGACCCAAGGAGCACTGCTCTGCGCTGGGGCTGTCCCGGAGTCGGAGGGGCAAGGCCTTCTAATTGCCCCCTCCACCCGCCCCTTCTGGCCATGGGGAGTGGTCCCCAGTGTGGGCCAGGCCTTTGGGCTCCTTCCAGCACAACAGAAAGGATCTGATAAGGCTGGAATAGCTCTTCAAGCTCCCTCTTCTCCATCCTCTCCTCTGCAAGCTCCAAGGACAACCTCATCCTAGCCACCACCTGAAGCCCAGAAAACAGGGCTGGGCCTCCCTTTCGAGAAGGGAAAGGAGGGTCCAGAAAGAATCTGTGGGGGGAGAGTAGGACCAGGCTCCCAGGCCTTCCCGGTGTGCCCGATCCCGTCCTGGTTTTGACTGCTGCTGACTAAGCGCTCACTGGACACCTTCTACCTGTATCTTCCACCTGGGGACAGGTGTCAGGTAAATCACATCAGGTAACAGGGGTTGTGGGGTGGGACAGCTCGCTGAGGGCCTCGATGTCTAGAGTAGAGGGGTTGGACTTTTTTAGTAAAGCGCAGTGATCTGTGCACAGGCAGACAAGTTGGCCACAGCCTGGAGGAGTGAGCTGAGCCAGCCGGCAGGGAGGAGGGCGGCTCCAAGCAAGGAGAGGCTGTGGGGGCATGGGTGAGGGTGGAGATGGCGTTGATGGGAAGGGGGGCGGTCCTGACCTTTTCATACCACGAATACTTCTCAGGTTAATGTGTTAAGGTAACAAAGTAGGACTCCAAAGGAGATCAAGGATGTTCAAACACAGCTATCTGAACCTAGATACAGTAGATAACTTGCTTCTCTGGGAAGCGTTTGCTTGTAGGACAAGGGCTGAATCTAATAATGACCATCATTTCAAACTGGAGGTGTGGGCGGTGCTTGCAGAGAGAAGCGCCTGGGATGTGATGTGGAAAGTCTGTGGCTGCTGAAGCAGACTAGTCCCTGCATTTCTGACACCACGGTGGTGGCTGCTGTCATTCTAAGTGAAGGGTGTCTGTAGAGAGGTGGGGTCAACAGGCCTCAGTGAAGGTCAGGGTTGTGAGACAGACTGAGATGATCTTGAACCCCGGAGCCTGAGTGTGGGGGCAGCCCCAACAGAAATAAGGCAGGGCTGGGAGTCTAACGCGTGAGCAGGAGACAGGGGTGGGGTCACTGACTCCTGAGACATCTAGTTCCTTCTCCACGGTCCCAATGGGGACTCAAGACCCAGAATGAAAGAGTGCCTGTT
Organism: Neotragus pygmaeus; assembly: GCA_006410875.1. Taxonomy (NCBI): domain Eukaryota; kingdom Metazoa; phylum Chordata; class Mammalia; order Artiodactyla; family Bovidae; genus Neotragus; species Neotragus pygmaeus. The sequence continues at coordinate 14,161 of SJYV01041580.1, forward strand.
TGGGGCAGAGTTTAGACCCCTGGATTCCTAGTCCTGTTCTTGTCCCCTGGAGTCAGATCCCCACTGAACCGAGTAGGTCAGTTGGGCAGGTGTTGCCAACAGGAGGGGACACTGTTGGCCACCGTGTCCAGTGTTACAGCCCCCGGCTCAGGCCACAATGCTGAGGGTGCCGAAAGCCAGCTCCATCTTGGGGCATCATCCCCTGGCTTCAGAGAAGTGCATTCTCCTCCAAGGTGGTGGGTGGTCTTCAAAGACATCAGGCTCTTTCTTTTTCTTGGCCGAGCCGCAGTTCCCCAAGAGGCGATGGGACCCAAGCCTCTTGCATTGGAAGCACAAAGTCTTAACCACTGAGCCACAGGGAAGTTCCATCAGGCTCTTTTTCAAAGGCCAATGCCAGGTGGGGCTGACCCTCCAGGGCTGCCCACCCAGTCCCTGCTTGAAGACCCCCAGAGTCTGTCTCAATCCACTGCTTCCTCAAGCCCCACTCATGCTGGTGAGTGCTGTCTAAAGCATCCACAGCCCCCACAATAAAGACTCAACCACACGGGGAGAGCATCTGGGTCCTCAGGGTGCAGGTAAATGGAGGGGGGTGCTGGGGGTGCTGCTGGGACTATGGGAATGGGCCTCTGAACCCCTCACACTGTGTCTGCTAGGCCCCAGGCTCCATCCCCACCCTCAAGCTGGGCAACCCAGTGGTCTGGTTTAAGAGGCTCTGGCCTGTCCTGTCTTGTTGTGACCTGAAGACCTGCGATAATAACTTACCTCACAGGGAAGGTGTGGGGATTAATGACTTAATGCTGCCAAGCACCCGTGCGGGCCAGGGGCCCAAGTGCAGGATCCGCTCTGGCCACTGACTCACTTTGCTGAGCTGCAGGTCAGCAAGACTAAGAGGGGATCCCTCTTGGAACATTCTCTCCACCTCCTCCTTCTGAGACCGTCTTTGCCATGGGGTTGAGAAGACATCAAATTATTACTGAACTGAACTTGGGTCCTCTTCCCAGCACACAGTAAAGCCCATCTGCTGACACCAGGGTGTAGTGAAGAAAGCGCAGCGTTTATTGCAGGTGCCAAGCAAGGAGTCCAGGCAGCTAGTGCTCAAAAGGCCAGATCTCCCCAGTGGCTTTCAGGGAGAGGCCTTTAAAGACAGGGTTGGGGGTGGTGTATTATGTGATCAGCTCATGGACATTCCTCTGATTGGTTGGTGGTGAGGTAATCAGGAGTTAACATCATCAACCTGGTTCTAACTGGTCTGGGGTCTCCGTGCTTATGGAGTTAACTTTTCCCACCTGGTGGGGGTTTCAGTATGAGCAATACAGCTCAAAGGACGTGGCTCAGAACACTGTCTATAGCCCTTGAGGAGGAACTCAAGGTCCTTGACTTTGTTTGAGGGCTAAACTCTTATTACTTTGTACTGTTTGTCTGTTTTCCTTTCTGCATTGTCTCACTTCTCTGCTTAGATTTACTCTTTGGAAATTGGGACAGGCCTGGGAGGATAAATTTTCCTTCCGACAAGAGGCAGGTGGAGGGATGTCTGCTCCAGGAAGGGTCCTACTCAGTTTCAGAATCAACCCACCCCCACCCAAACTGGGGGAGGCAAGAGAAAGGCAGGCCCAGCCTCATAGGGCATCCAGACCTGGAATCGAGGACAGAGAGGTGACTGGGTGCCTGGTGAACAGTGGGGCCCAAACAGAATCCACATCCAGCCTTAAAATCAAACCGGGGGCGAACCCCAGGGGAGAGGAAGCTGGTGCCACAGGCAACATCCCTCTGAGGTATAGACCCACCTCAGTCCATTGGGAGAGCCCATCCTCAACAGGAGAAGGCAATGACAACCCACTCCAGTACTCTTGCCTGGAGAATCCCATGGACAGAGGAGCCTGGCTGGCTGCAGTCCATGAGGCCTCTAAGACTCGGCCACGACTGAGCAACTTCACTTTCACTTTTCACTTTCATGCATTGGAGAAGGAAATGGAAACCCACTCTAGTGTTCTTGCCTGGAGAATCCCAAGGATGGCGGAGGCTGGTGCGCTGCCATCGATGGGGTCCCACCGAGTCAGAAACGACTGAAGCAACTTAGCAGCAGCAGCAGCAGCANACTTTTCACTTTCATGCATTGGAGAAGGAAATGGAAACCCACTCTAGTGTTCTTGCCTGGAGAATCCCAAGGATGGCGGAGGCTGGTGCGCTGCCATCGATGGGGTCCCACCGAGTCAGAAACGACTGAAGCAACTTAGCAGCAGCAGCAGCAGCAGCATCCTCAACAATCTGATGAGCTTCTAATTAGGCCCCTGCTGTGGAGGCCCGTATTTTATTATAATAACAGCTTAGATTCAGAGAACATCGATCTGCCAGAAACGCCAGGCGCTCTAAAGACTTCATCTTAGTTTTCTTGCCAAATCCCTGTAGGGCCTGGAGGGGCAGGGAGGTGTTAACTGGCCATTAGCACTAAGGAAACTGAGGCACAGACAGGTTTAAAGATATGCCCAGGGCAGGAAGAGGTTACAACCAAAGGAAAAAAAATGGGCTTTGGGGTCTGCCCACCTGTACTTGGGCTTCCCTGGAGGTTCAGCAGTAAAGAACCCATCTGCCAATACAGGAGATGCAAGAGACATGGGTTTGATCCCTGTGTCAGGAAGATCCCCTGGAGGAGGATATGGCACCCCACTCCAGTATTCTTGCCTGGAAAATTCCATGAATAGAGGAGTCTGGTGGGCTACCGTCCATGGGGTCGCAAAGAGTCGGACTCGATTGAACAACTAACAATCCTGTACTGGGTCCACAGAAGTTTCTGAAGGTGCCTGGGACCAGACTGGTGGGGGAGGCTGCTGGCACAAGGCCCCGGGATGCCCAAGGGCATGACACTGTGACAGCAGGTGGACCCCATTTCCGAGACCTCCCAGGAACCCCTGGTCTGGCCCATGGCATTAGTGAGGGTCCCACCTGTTCTGGCCTATCTGGGTGGCTCCAGCAGCCGCCAGGCATTTACCAGGGGGAAGTCAAGAGCCAGCCCCTGCCTGGGTGGGCTTCCAAGACAGGAGAGGACCCTGACCAGAGTGTCAGCAGCCCCTGCGAGAGAATCCTGTCCAGCAACACTGACATGTGGGTCTCCTGCTACCACTGACCATCAGTGACTCGTTCACAGAACAAAATAAGACACCCGTTTCTGGTGTATTTCCTTCCTTTCCATGGTGGGCGGACATGGCCTTTCGGTGGTTGGCCCTCCACCCTAGCCTGGCCTCCACCCGAGTGCAAGCCTGATGCCATCACCCCACCCCACTGCTCTCCCCACAGCACACACACTGAATTGCAGAGTCAGGAGACCGAGTGGCCTCAGATAAGTGAATTCACGTCTCCTGCCATCCAGATGAGGGGGATGCCCTGACTGGGGCATTTCGCACACCATGGCCCCATGAGCTCCTGGAGAAATAAGCAAACCCGCTTTCAGTAACATCACGGATCATGTGAAAAGCAGAAGACAGGGAACTGCTAAACACACCAGCATTTATTTCAAAGTTCATAGTTATTTTGAAGCTGGCAAAAGATGAAGATGGATGGAGAAGAAAACAGCAACCCACTCCAGTATTCTTGCCTGGAGAATTCCATGGATCTAGGAATCTGGCAGGCTACAGTCCCTGGGGTCCCAAAGAGTCAGACACGACTGAGTGACTGAGCAGGCATGCAACGTACAGTATATAACTTTTATATATGCTTTTTATATGCCGTGGAAAGCAAATAAAGATCTTTCTCAAAATATTACAGCAATGAAGACTGAGCCCAAGCAGCTGAATCTGGTCATCACTCTGTGAGATATAACTTCGTTTAGATCAAATGGCAATTCTAATTAACTGTGCTCATTTTCGAGTTTTCTGGTGCATTTATGAGATGAAGTGATAGTTGTTACTGTGTTGGCTCCAGGAGCAGAATAATTTCACAAACAGTTAAATGATGCCAGTTTAGTACTTGTGTTATCAGATGTTTCAAATAGAAAAGCCAATTAAGTTAATTTAAGTAATTGCCTAGTTTTTATTTAGATCATTAAATAAAAGTAAAGCTTTGAACATTTATTCTGTTGAAGATGTGTCACTGGATGTTTCTGAAAATGCAAGATGTAAATTCAGTGAAATACTCCATATTAATGATATCATTATTTGTTTTTGTTTTAATACAAATGTTGACATCACACAGTGTCATAGTAAAAGTATGCTATTATTAAATTAAGAAAGTATGGAGCTCGGCTATTATCAAAAAGACAAGAAATAACAAGTGTTGGGGAAGGTATGGAGAAAGGGGAACCCTCCCACACGTGTAAATTGGTGCAGCCACTCTGGTGAATAGTTTGCAGGTTCCTCAGAAAAACTAAAAATAGAGCTAGCATATGATCCAGCAACCCCTCCTCCAGGTATTTATCCAAAGAAAACAAAACACAAATTCAGAAAGACATGTGCTCCCTGCATGCTCATTGCCACATCGTTTACAATAGTCAAGATATGGAGCTAGCCTAAAGGTCCACTGATGCATCCATCAATGGATGGCTGAGGGAAAATATGAGATGCTAGAAAGACAGATAATGGAATATTATTCAGACATAAAGAATGAAATCTTGCCACTCACAACAATATGGATGGACCTTGAGGGCATTATGCTGAGTGAAATGTCAGACAGAAGACAAATAGCTATGATCTCACTTATGTGTGGAGTCTTAAGAAAAAAAAAAAAAAACAGAAGTCAAACTCATAGAAACAGAGAACCTACTGGTGGTTGCCAGAAGTGGGTGGAAGGTGGGGGGGAGGGTAGGAGGATGGGCATCGAAAGGTACCAACTTCCAGTTATGACATGAATAAGCCATGGGGGACAGCGCACAGCATGGGGACGTGAGTTAATGATACTGTAGTGCGTATTTCAAAGTTGCTAAGAGCAGATCTTAAAAGATTTCATCACAAGGAAAAAAATCTGTAACAGTGTCTGGTGACAGATGTTAACCAGACTTTTGTATGTCAACTATACCTCAGTCAGCTCTGTTTAGTCACTCAGTCATGTCTGACTCTGTGACCCATGGACTGCAGCATGCCAGGCTTCCCCGTCTATCATCAAACCCAGAGCTTGCTCAAACTCATGCCCATCGAGTCGGTGATGCCACCAACCATCTCATCCTCTGTCATCCCCTTCTCCTTCTGCCTTCGGTCTTTCCCAGCATCAGTTCTTCACATCAGGTGAAGAGTCAGTTCTTCACATCAGGTGGCCAAAGTATTGGAGTTTCAGCTTTAGCATCAGTCATTCCAATGAATGAATTCAGGACTTTAGGATGGACTGGTTTGATCTCCTTTCTGTCCAAGGGACTTTCAAGAGTCTTTTCCAACACCACAGTTCAANAGTCAGTTCTTCACATCAGGTGGCCAAAGTATTGGAGTTTCAGCTTTAGCATCAGTCATTCCAATGAATGAATTCAGGACTTTAGGATGGACTGGTTTGATCTCCTTTCTGTCCAAGGGACTTTCAAGAGTCTTTTCCAACACCACAGTTCAAAAGCATCAATTCTTTGGCATTCAGTTTCTTTATGGTCCAACTCTCACATCCATACATGACCACGGGGAAAACCATAGCCTTGACTAGATGGACCTTTGTTGGCAAAGTGATGTCTCTGCTTTTTAATATGCTGTCTAGATTGGTCATAGCTTTTCTTCCAAGGAGTAAGCATCTTTTAACTTCATGGCTGCAGTCACCATCTGCAGTGATTTTGGAGCCCAAGAAAATTAAGTCTGTCACTGTGTCCATTGTTTCCCCATCTATTTGCCATGAAGTGATGGGACCAGTTGTCATGATCTTCATTTTTTGAATGTTGAGTTTTAAGGCCGCTTTTTCACTCTCATGTTTCACTTCATCAAGAGGCTCTTTAGCTCCTCTTCGCTTTCAGCCATTAAGGGTGGTGTCATCTGCATATCTGAGGTTATTGCTATTTCTCCTGGCAATCTTGATTCCAGCTTATGCTTCATCCAGTCTGGCATTTCACATACCTCAATAAAATTAATCAATTAATAATTTAAAAAGGAAAGAAGCAGAAATATAGTTGGAACTGTTGTAACAAACACAATTCATACATGAATCTTAAGCTGCAGTATGCCTGTAATTGAAATAAAAGCTGCAGATACCAAAACTTATAAACATTTTTATATTTATACAGTAACTGAGCTACAAATTTCTGTAACAAAGCTAATACAGATTACAAAAAAGAACTGTTTAATCAGGGCTATACGAACTTTCTCCCTTTGACATCCATATATGCTCAGATTTTAGAAATGCATAGCCTTTGCAAATCAATCCAAGTGACTTCAGTGGTACTAGATTTGAGTCTGTGATTGTGTCCTCTGGATTTTGGCTGCCTTTTGTTCAAAATCTTTAATCAAACTATTCCACAAATAGATTCTCAAAAACTTCTTTTCAAGTTTTATGGCAAATTATTATAACTATTAAAAACAAGGTTGGAAACATAAAGATTATTTAAATATATCACTTCAGATGAAAGAGAAGAACTCAACACATTACTCGATGTCTGCCCAAATGGTATATCAGAAAGACTTTGGAATTCTGAAATGGCTCCTTGGAATATCTCCATTATGGAGTAGATTTTTGATGGAGATCATATATTAGTTGGATATGTAGGTAGGTAGACAGATAGATAGATGGATAGATAGGTGGGTGCATGGATGGATGGATAAATAGATAGATATCAGTAGCTATTGGAGTGGAAAAAACTGAGAAAGCCTATGATTTTCAGCAGATAACTTGGACAAAACTTTCAAAAGCATCATACACACAAATACACACAGACCCACACACACACCTATATTTTGCCTTAGAAAACTATCTGATGCTGTGAAAGTGCTGCACTCAATATGCCAGCAAATTTGGAAAACTCAGCAGTGGCCACAGGACTGGAAAAGGTCGTTTTCATTCCAATCCCAAAGAAAGGCAATGCCAAAGAATGCTCAAACTACCGCACAATTGCACTCATCTCACATGCTAGTAAAGTCATGCTCAAAATTCTCCAAGCCAGGCTTCAGCAATACGTGAACCATGAACTTCCAGATGTTCAAGCTGGTTTTAGAAAAGGCAGAAGAACCAGAGATCAAATTGCCAACATCTGCTGGATCATAGAAAAAGCAAGAGAGTTTCAGAAAAACATCTATTTCTGCTTTCTTGACTATGCCAAAGCCTTTGACTGTGTGGATCACAATAAATTGTGGAAAATTCTTCAAGAGATGGGAATATCAGACCACCTGACCTGGCTCTTGAGAAACCTGTATGCAGGTCAGGAAGCAACAG